>CM031237.1:136465631-137065631 GCA_018340775.1 Taxus wallichiana var. yunnanensis
AGATGCAACTAAATAAAGTAAATTCAATATAAACATTTAGCCTAAGTCTCATGTATGTTGGGAAGTCCGAGATAAATGTAACGTTTCCCAAATCCAATACTAAAATGTGTTGTGGTGTAGTGGTGGCCCCCAAATTTAAAGGTGGTAGGAAGCGGGTTCTATTTTGGTGGACAATGTGAACTCCGCGTGATAGATAGACCTAGCCACCTATAAATAGTAATTTTCTTTGACTCCAAATAAACAAACTACATAAAATGTGAAGGCATATCACCATCTTTAGATATTAAAGATAAATTTTATGGGCTTATTGAATTAAATTGATCACTTGTTTGTTTGATAGAAGACACACCGTGGATTAAAAAGTTGACAATAAAGCATAAAATTCTCATGGAATTTAAATGTGGCAGCAAAATGGACTACAAAGGGAGTGACTAGTTACATTTATTATAACACTACCATCATCAAAGACCATTCGGAAACAATGGAAGAAATAGAAATCCATGTAACACTTAATATTAAAGAAGAAGAAAAGGTCAAATGATATGAAATATTTAGAAGCTATACAAGATTTTATTTTAGGGAGCTTATTAACCACTCTTCTTTAAAAAAACAAAAAAAATAATTCATGTCAAATGACATAAAAATATGTTTCAATAAAATTCAATCATAAACCAATACTAAATAACCATTTAAATACAAACTAAATTATCTAGCCTTTCTCTAATTAATGCATATAGTTTTATTTTTAATTATATTTTAATTTCTTTTTTTTGGTTTACATTTAAAAACTTAAAAATATCTTTAATTTCTCCTAAATTGTCTACTACTACAAAAACTATATTTTTGTTAAGATATTTCGAAAATGTGTAGGAAAAATAATAATAATTCATATCAAATGACTTAAAAACATATGTCAATGAAATCTAGTCATAAACCAATACTTAATAAGCACTAAAATATAAACTAAAACATATAGTCTTTCTCTAATTAATGAAATAGTTTTACTTCTCATTATATTTTAATTTCTAAAATTTTAAGTTATATTTAAATAATAAACAATATTCTTTGTTTTCCTATTATAGTGTAAGAGTCATTTATAAGTAATAATTAAGAGTTTTAAACACAATTTCCTATATAATATATAAGTAATAATTTTTAATGTCAAGATAATATTAAAAATTTAAAAGGTCTAAAGACACATAAACATTATTTTTTTCTTTATTTAATTTCTTGCGGTGACAAAATTTTGATAAAAATTAAGTCCAAATTCATGATGCACGTCATCGCAATGTTATAAATATATGAAATGTCCAAAAGATAATTGTTAAACAGATTTTATTCTGATTTTGTACGTGTGATTTTTATAACCCGCCTAGTTCCATAATGACTTGGATATTGAATTACATATCGAATATAAATTAAAATAAATAAATAAATAAATCCACATATTGCTTATTATTATTAGAAGCACAACATCAAAATAAATCATAACTATGTTATTTCAAACACAATGTCCCAAATAATATGTAAGAAATAATTTTAAATGTCAAGATAATATTAAACGTTTAAGAGGTCTAAAGACATAACACAATATTTTTCTTTTGTTCTCTAATTTTTGTCACGGCTAAATTTTGGTCGAAAAAGAAGTCCACAACCAAAATGTCATAAATGTATAAAATGTCCAAAAGATAATTGTTAAACCATAGTTTTATTCTAATTTTATGTGTTTTTTCATAACCTGCCTAGTTCGATAATGGCTTGGATATTAGATTACGTATCGTAAGTACAAAAACGTGACCTCTGTCTTCCAAATCTAAACCACCACCACTTCAATGCAGGGTGTTTTAACTATTTGTTGTCAAAATATTTACCTTTATAGTCAACTGCGCGCAGGGAATTGGCATTGATCTACTTGATAATTTCTTTCGATTTCAAAAATAATACACCATGGAATTCTACCATTTTATTGAATTGCATTCGAATGGAGATGGTTTATAATTGAAAAATAGAACCGGTTACAGTTAAGCTCCCTTAGAGCTTAAATTAAATAAAATATTTTAGCTCATATTTTCTCTTTCTCTCACGGATTGGTGGCTTTCTCTTCTCTAGATCCCCTTATGTTGGTTCAACATAGTTCTTTTATTATCAACCAAATCCTATACCAGGCCTCACTTATACAGTTGGGTTTGTTCAAGTTGAAAGGTGTTGAACATCCATTAGTGTTAAATAATTGACAGATTAACAGCCAATATTAATTCACCGGCTGTTATAATTCTTCCACAATCGAATCCAATGCAACCACTTTGACAACCTTTGATTTCTCCACCGGCAATATAATTTTTATAGGTAAATCGAATCGACCCTCAATCTTTTTATCCTCAGGAAGTTCAGTCGATGCAGTTAAAACAGGATTTGAGTTTCTGTAGATGAAGTAAACCGTGAGCTGAATTATTCCTAAAAGGAAGCCAATACCATTGGGCACCTGCAATATTTTGAAAGCAAAATCATAAATGGGGGTTAGTCCTTGCAGAAATACATTAAAAATCTCTAAATATGGTGAATAGTCCTTGCAACAATAAATTAAAAATTGTTAAACAGGGTAGCACTGTCCATGAAACAAAACATTTAATATATACGTGAAATGGCAGTAGAAAATGAGAAAAGCTTACAGCTAAAAATATATCCCTAGTGATTACAGAGTATCCAGACCAGACAACCGTGTTAAGGGTGTTGAAGAAGGATGTTAGAAATGGCATGTACTCAACACTTTTGGTTCTGATAACAAATCCCTGAAACAAAACAACAACATCATCAACATTTATGACAGAATCATTTCATTTATTAAATAATTTTAGCTACATGTTTCGTTTCCTCATTCTCTTCTTTTTGAAGGGAAAGAGATTCATTTTACACTCTTTATAACAATCTACAGAAAGAAGAGGGTAAGATTCAAGACCTACCACAACAACTAATGGGGAGGCATACATAACGATCGAGAGAATCACACAAAGAATTCCAGCAAATAACTGCCTGCTACTGTGTGTGTGAAGCAAAAATATGGTTACTGCAACCACCATGACAAAGGCGGTTATCATTGAAATGACCAATCTCAATGTTTTCACCTGCAAGAAAAATTAAAGGAATGTATGTGAGAAAAATTACAACCATGTATTTGGATTAAAACATAGATTCTTGGTTTTCATTAATACTGTTCAAAAGATTTTAAAAATCCAGTTAACCATTAATAGTGTCTTCAATGTTAAAAACAAAAAAACAGTTAAGCATTAGTGGCTTACCTTCTTCTTCTTGGAGGCGAATATCAGAAAGGACAGAACATAAAACATCTCCAACACAAAGCCTGCACCATTTATTGTGAGCAACAAAGTGCTGTGGGGTTTAACAAAAGGGGCTCCATAAAGTAGCCAAAGAGCACATGTGAATAAGGTACAAAGTATGGAACCCCTGAGTACTCTTGGGTAGACTTGACCTTGTATATCGCCCAGAATGTTGGCCTGCAATTTGCACAGAGTAATAAACATATGACTTCTCTGTAGTTCAAATATTTTGAAATGTTTATTCAATGCAACTCAACAACAATAAAATGACTCGAAAACAAATCTGATAAGCGCAGTACTTACATAGGTGACAGGAAAAGTGCAAGTGAAGTTAGATTTCCTGCACAGAAAGCCACCATACAATATTAATCATTCTGTCTAATAATGCCTGTTCTATAATTCAACCTAATCAATTCGATCAAATTCAGCTAATAACATCAGTCATGATGAGTCACGATTCACAATAGTTTCCACTCATTCTAATTCAGCTAATCGTCAAACTATATATATATCGCAATCCCCTTAATAATGCCTTTGAGCAAAATGTTCAAATGACATACCCATAATTCCCACAACTAGCTGCAAGGGAAACGCCATTTTCACAAAAGGAAGAAGCTGTCTTACGAAAATATAATTGAAATCAGGAAGAGGAGAAGAAGTTGGCGAACAACACAAAGAATTGAAGGACCTTTTATAGACGGAGAAGTGCAATCCGATATCGTCATACACTGTGAAATACAACCAGCAAAAGAAAATATTGATACTCTGTGCTAGAAAACAATAGTTAGAAAATTCTAAGATGCTTTACAGATCAGAATTATCCCAAACCAGCTCATTACAATAGCAGTACTCAACTTGTATCACGGAATCATATTTAGCAAAAATTCTATAATATAATGTTAGATACATATATAGTAATTTGTTTTGACCTCAAACCAACGGACTACATAAAATGCTAACGCGGCGCCATCCATAGATACAGCTGTATTTAGTCATAGCTGTTTTCAAATACAGATTTTGCAAAAGAGTCCATGCGAACACGTAGAGATTCCAAATTGAAAGGATACTAACAAGAGCAGCTCTACGTGGAAAAGTTGGGACACATATCACTTTGTTATTGATCCAGAGATAAATGCATTGGAAATCTTTTATGTACGACATATTTAGATTTATATGTATACAGTTTCTTTATTCAAAAAAAAAAAACCACTGTGATGAGTGTCTTCTCCACCACTTTCATTTTTTTTCCTTCTTTTTACATTAAATTTTTTGTGCGGAGGGTAAAGGTTTGCGTACGGGTGGTTTGAACAAACCAAGTTTACCATATTTGAGTTTTAAATTCTCAATAGGTACACGGAGATCCCATTGGATCACTATTTCTCAGTGCTAACGTGGTGATGGATGCAAACCTCAGCCAAAAGCATATAACAGGTGTCCCACTTATATATCAGCTCTAGTGTCTTAAAAGTTGTTGAATTTAATTTTACTTATTCCTCCTTTATATCCTAAAGTGCGTAGATTTTACTAATTTAATCTGTTTGTGTACTCCTTTATTCTTTAAAAACACGTTTTATTAGATGCACGTCTCTTTGCAAACCATGCTACATTCCATCGTGGCGAATCATGAGTAAGTTTCAATTTATACTATATCTCTACTCGTGGCTGGCTACCACACCACATCAGATATAATGCATAGCCCAAGGTAAGATTTGAAGTATGTGTGTTTTTAAAAGTTTGTAGCATGTTAGATTTGATCATGGCGAATCATGAATAAATTTCAATCTAAACTATATCTCTACCCGTGGCTACTACACCATATCAGATATAATGTATAGTCGAGGGTAGGATTTGAAGTATGTGTGTTTTTCAAAAGTTTTTTTGGGTTGTATATGTAGATGTATGTGTATATATATATATATATATATATATATATATCTGAAAAATTAAAATATGTAATTGATATATAATATATAATTTATTGAAATTATGATTTATCATTATTAAAATATTATTAACATGAAATTATATATATACATAACAACAATTAAGATTATATTGTGATTAAATTGTATGAGACATGTGATTTATAAATGATTATATATTGTAATGAAAATGTTAGTTATATAAGGTGACAAGTTCAAATTGTAATATGGTGCTCTTTAAAATTTCTCTCAAATAAATAAATTTAATATTTTCAAATGTTCCAATGTATATTATTTATTCCAAGTAAATTATCTTAAAATTATTAAGGTTTAGATTTTAAAAAAACACCGCCCTAAACTTTGTATCATAAATAATCCTATCATATGTAATTTTATAATATCAATTTTTAATATTATATATAACTTTTTATGAAATAGTGAATTTAAAAATTTAAATTATAAAAATTAAAATACCAAATTTATTAATAATATATGATAAATATATTAATAATTATTTTAAAATATATTTTATTACCTCTTAAAATTATTTTTTCACAAATTTTTTTGAAAAAACAAATGTAATTGTCAAAATATTAAATTTTTTTAATAATTAAAATTTCTTATCCACAACATTAATAAAAATAGCTTCCAAGAAAAACATGTTAACATAACAATCCTGAAGAAAAACATATTTCATAAATAATGTAAATATTGTCAAGGAGTAAATAACAAATATAATGGTGAGGGATTATATGGTTTAACTCCCCATAAGTTATCTCAAAGAGAGTTGACTCATTTATAGGGTCCATGCATTGATAATATTTTCTTCATTTTAGGAAGGGATAAAAATTTGTTATAATATATTTATGAAGTGAATACTACAAAATTATAAGTATACAATTATTTTCATATTTTGATCAATTTTTTTTTTTTATTTTTTAAATACTTTTGACCAAAGCTATGAACCAAAGGGTTAGGGACCCCACCCTTACAACAGAAATAAAAAAGAGAGAGAAAGAGGTGGAGGAGGACAAGGAGAAGAAAAGAGGAGCATCAAAGAGGAGCATCAAAGAGAAAAGTGATATGTGAAGCATAACAAAGACCAAAAAGGATAGAAGAAAACCAAAAGATCGAAGTGTAGCCGAGAGGAAACGCTTGAAGCCACAGACCCGAAGAGGAGGAAGGACCAATGAACACAATCACACACTAGGCACAAGCCTAAACTGGATTTTTGCGACAACCAAAGACTCCGACATGAGAAGTAGCTTCCCGGAGCAAGAGATGAAAGTCAGCCCATATGCGATTGCGAAGCTCATTTAAATTATTAATGGCAGAGTGACCATGAAAATGAGCCATGTCAATGTTTATTGGAGGAAGAAGCATGGGGTCGGTGCGGCCATAAAAAAGATGCATTCCAAATTTTCAGCATAGTGTAACACGTCCTTGTACTGACTGCTAAGCCATTGAATCCCGCGGCCAGAACCCAAAGCTAATTCGTCAACTTCCTCAATTGAGAGAAGAGGATCGGGAAGATGAAAATCCACTAGTTCATCATGGAGACCCCCATGGTGAACTGGATAGATTATATCGACTACCACGAAATCAACATTAGAATAAATAGGATGTAGCAGAGGGCAGAAAGAGAAGAATGCCAGTGTTATAAATGATTTTTCCTAAACCCTGCGAGAATTGAACAGATACGAATATCCCTAAGTATTTTCGATTCATTTTACTTCTCTAGTCGATAAGTACCTAAAGATCTCTACAAAGTGATAATGATCAATTTTTGTAATGACATCCATCTTCGGTTGTTCATCATGCAGGGAAAGGAAAGGGAATCCCCAAAAATCCATGGAGGAACTTCCCAAGAAACCCAAAATTATAAATTAAGATAGAAAAGGCCAACAACAACATATAAACTCTGAAAGAATAGAAGACCATCAATTGAATTGCTGCAAGCCAGTCTTACCTTCATGTGAAATGATCTCAAAGAATCCAATCCAATCTCTCGAATTGAAAGATGTTTTGACTGTGACCAGGTTATCGAATATGGCATAGTTGGCAAGAAAAGCAGTAGTGGAGTTCACTTCTGGGATCATGTGTTTAATGCTCCACTTTTTGATTTTTCGAAGTCAAAAGAGAGTGTTAGATATGTAAAAGTTTAAGTGCCATGAAAGGGCTAACCCCTTGGTGATGGCATGAACAATAATTTGTGAGTCCCCTTCGATTTGAAGAGAATCACACCCCAAGTGGACCGCTAGTTTGAATCCTTCAAGGAGATCTTGGGCTTTGGCTAGATTACAAGTGCAATCCTTAAGTGGAAAGGACCCAACTAAGAGGAGAGAACTGCTATAATTTATCACCAAATAACCTGTTCCAAACTTACCTAGGTTACCTCATAGAGGCCCCATCAAAATTCAATTTCAAATAACTAGTGGATGGAACCTTCCATCTAGTATTTTTCCTTCTAATGATTTTTTCAAGTTGAGACAAACCTCGATGAACAATTGAACCTTGATTCAAAATTTTATGAGCGGCGAAGCTTTCCTAATTATAGTATCGCAAGAAGTGAAATTTGGATTGTTGATACTTTACATAGTGATGTTTTCTAAAATTGTAATTTCCAATTTATTTAAAAATGAAGGAAAACCAAAGTTTGATCTATAAAAATACATAGATTACGTTTGCACCAAATATGCCAAATCAAGAAGAAAGGAATAATGGACCATATCGAGATGAGAGTACTCTATTTTCTTATCTTAGGTCGAGCAAGAAAAGAGGCTTCTATGTTGCTAAAAGGAACCCAAGGCTAAATTAATCTTTCCTAAAAGTGAATTCAACCCCTAAAGCGTGAAGGGGCGAAGAGGAGGAGATGCTTGATGTCTTCTTCTTCATTACCAAAAAGGACATAGCCCCATGTTCTCTTGTAGAGTTGCGTGAGGATTTTTCTTTAAAGAAACTCTTTGTATCCAAATTTGTTCTCTTTTCAAGCCGAGCAAAGCAACACAAATTCGATAGGGAGATTAGAGGCAAATAGATCATGGTGTGTGTCATTTTGTAATGGGATGAGATCTAACTAGCCCTTTGTTACTCGGACTTGTGGAGGGATGGATAACACCTTTAAGAGGATTTGACTTGTCATCAATGCTTTAGGCCATACCTCTTTGAAAAAGGTGAGAGGACCCATAGTGTAACCTCTTTTTGATGAAGGAGATGGAGATAACCTTCTTGTGCATAAATTCTATAATGAAAACCTTGGGAAAATACGGTCAATACTCCATGATTTAACTCTTAAGAGTTGTCACTTCTAAATGATGGAGATACTTTCAACACAAGGCTAAGGTTATTGAAGACATTAAGAAATCTTGATTGTTCTACATATTTTAGTAAGTAGATTTTGTTCCTTTGTTGATACACAGGGCAAACAGGGGTAGTTTAGGGTGGATTCATGGTTTTTGAATAATTTTGGTGGGAGATGAAGCAGGATAAAGTTGATTATACCAAATCTTCAAAGGGACTTCACAATAATGAACAATTCAATAATGAAAGCTTCAGAACATTTACTACGTTCCTTCAAAAGGTGTGCTTCAATGGAGGCCCAGATCAGCACATTTTCACATAATCTTTGAGACTCTAACACGAAGGCTCGAATTGAAATACTCAATTAAACACCAAAGTCTTTGATCAATCATGCCTAAGGTAAACCCAAAGACTTACAAACAATCTTTCTCAAAAAATGATAGTGAATTGATTATAAATTTGTTTATCTCATCCAAGATGAAGGTTCTTCTTGAAATAAAATTAAAAATACCATTAAAATGTCATAGGGATGAGATCCTATGTGATTTCACAAATATTTCAATGTAAGATTGCAATAGGAATGAAAGAAACTATTTGTAGACATTTTGAAACAAAGTAGACACAAATTGCTAGAGATTAGACACAAATTAATTTCAAAATTTCTTAGATTCATCAGCAAGGGAAAGCTTTCATAGAAATATCAAGTGCTCATCAATGGCTATACATATGCAACCAACTTGACATGATAGAAAATCTAACACAGAAGAAAATAACAGGTTATCTCGGCTTTGGTCTCTCACGAAGACAACTTTCTCAAATTTTCTCTTAGGAATTCAACCTCCGACCTTTTGCAAGAGTATTCTTATTGCATTTATACATTTTTCTCTCTCAATTTTCCCCCAAAAGAGAAGAATATTAGAGGACCTTTGCTTGTTACCAATTTCTTTCAAACAACGACGTTTGACAAATTTAGATCTGAAATATATAAGGTGGACCAATTGTGAACTGATCACGTTTATGGGCCCTCGACTAATACTAGGATGTTATGGCACAAATATTTGGGAGTCCTTTTAATCATTCTGATTTTATCATGCGAGAAATCCCCTTTTCAACCATTTTTTGGAGCCTCTACATAGCTGGATATGAAAGGAAATATTTTTACGTTCAAGGAACACATTTTTCATATTTTACAATTATACTTTCATCATTTCATCACTTTTCCCTCTATTTCATCTGCAATTCTACCCCACATTGATTTCCTCTAGTAATTCTCATTTTGGGAAGCTGCGTGAGCAAATCCACTTCCAAATATCGACCTTAACAATTCTTGGACTCACAATTTAAGTTTCAAATCCTTTAATGGCACCTTACAAATAGAGACAACAAATAATTTCATCAAAGAATGATGAAAAAATGTGTATTCATGTCTCCAAGAGTCTTGGAGTAAAAATGGCAGAAAAAATAGGTGAAATGCACAACAACCGTTGATTATGCCCCTTTTCCACTTTATATCATAGCCATCCATGTGTTTCCTTGGTTCTATTACAAAGGATAACCACGGCAGAGAGGCAAGTCCTAAACAAGTGTGAGCCTTCCACATACCCTGGGCCCAATAAAAATGTCTTTTGGCCTTTGAAAAGTCTCGGTGAAAAAGGAGCCAGTGGAAGCCTCCACATGTCTCAATGGCACATTTTGAGATGGTCCCCAAAAGTAGAGACCCCAAAAAAGTGTGGGCTCAACACGTGTCTCAATCTGGTAGAGTCTATTAAAAATTTTGAAGGTTCAAAGCGAAGGTGACATGTTTCTAGGGTTGAGACAATTTCCTTTAGCCGTTGAAAAGTCCAAAAAGGGCAGAGTGAGCGGAAGCCTCCAAGTTTCTACCTGGAACTTCTTCAAAATAAAACTTAGGGGCCTATCCCCAAACAAGCATAGCCCCTCCACGTGTCCCAAGCCTTTATAAAGTTACTTGAAGAGTCTAGGTATGGGAAGACCCGACGGAAGCCTCCACGTGTCTTCATGTTCGCAACTTCGAGATGGTACCCAAGAGTGGATACTCTAAACAAGCGCGAGCTCACATTACATGTCCAAGGCCTTAGGAAATTGCTTTGAAAAGTTTAAATACAAAGTAGAGATGGCGATAGACTTCACATGTCTACATGTCACAATGGTTAAGGTGGGACCTTGACGCAGATCCTAAAATGAGCGTCGACCCACCACATTTCCATGGTTTCTATCAAAATATACCGGCTACTTGAAAAATTTTCTAAGTTTCGGTAAAGCAAGAGAAACCTCCACATGTCTGCCCGGCGTAACTCCAAGGCCAAACCAAAAGGTGAATTTTAAAACAAGCATCATTTCTCTACGTGGATAAGTTTTGGGTCAAGCGAGCCTTAGAGTTTTTAAAGTGGCCCGTTGAGCCACATGTAACCAAAAAGGGCCACATTTCCACTGATGCAAGGATGTAAATTTGACCGGGATAAATACACCCATCAAACCGTAAAATGCAAGAAAATCACCATTTGAGCCGGAAATGAATCTTTCTTGAAGGACAGAGAGATTGGAAATGTTATAAGGCTCAAATATGATCCTCGAGCTATATCCAATCATGTTTGCATAGGTATTTGGGACAAAAATGACAAGTGAAACAAAATGTGACTATGGAAAATGGAAGGAAAGGAAAAAACTAAGTTTTATGCCCAATTTACAAACTCTTTCGGATCAACAGAGGAACAAAAACAAATTCAGGACCTTTAACCGATTCTCAATTAAGGAGGGGACTAATCATAGCAACAAATGGAGGACAGAGTCTTCAAGCACCAATACAAGGAGATAGAAAACATGATAGAGGCCACAAAATGAGGAATTTCAATGAAAAACGGGGTGAGACTAATTTGGGCACCAACATTGGCTCCAAATCGGGGATGGGAACTCCCTGTGAGTGCCACAAGAACCAAATAACAGACCAAGTGCCAAAAATAGACCATTGGGTAATGGATTCAAAGAACAAGCTTGCAAAGTAGAACAACCATAACCATCCTCCAAAAAATGAACCGAGAAACCAGCAAAACCAAGTCACCAAGGACCAGAATGAACAAAAACACAAAAGTAGAATGAGAACAAATAAATATACACTATACAAATGGAGTATACCTTGATTTTGAAAAATCAATCAAGGAAATTTTTCAAATGCCTTCCATTAACAGGAAATTTAAGTAGTTCCCGTATCTAAGTCTTTTAGGAATAAAGTATTTTCACCAATTTGAATATCAATGGAATAAGGGACCATCCATAATGCGTCAAATTTTCCATGCTTGCCCTTATATTCATACCTACTATCCCATAAAAGCACAAGATCCCTAGTGTTGAAACCTCCAGGACTCACCTTTTTGTCAAATAGCTTCGTCAACTTTTCTTTGAACTTCACATGCGCTGATGGGATGCCCTTCTTTCTTCATCCAACTCAATAATCTGAATGGTTTGAGCATTATATGGACTAACTTCTTGATATTCAATCATTAAACAAACTAAAATGAAGAAAATTGCAAATGGAGGGTTAGAAAAACTTGAGTTCAATATACCAGTTCAAATGGGCTTTTACCAATAGCTCTTTTGACAGCTTATTCTGTCAGCCCAAACAAAAAACTTCATTTTCTCACCCCACTTATTTTTGTTCAGCTCCAAGGTTCTTCTAATGATCTTCAACAAGTTTTTATTACTGGAATCAGCTTGTCCATTTCCTTGCGGATTGTAGTTATAAGAATATGTCAAATTAATCCCATAGTTTTTGCACATTGCCACCAAAGGTTTGGCTCTGAAAATCATGGCATTATCAGCAACAATTTTAGTGGCACTCAAAATCTACATATGATTTGATTCAAAATGAAGTCCATGATATCTTGGTGCATTGCCTTCTTGGTGGGGATTGCTTCCACCCACTTAGTTAAATAATCAAAGTGTCTACAAGAATCCATTTATGACCAGGACTTGAAGGATCAAAAATTTTCCCAATGAAATACATTCCCCATTATCCGAATGGGGCTTCATCTAACACATGAGGCTATAAAGGAAGGGGGCTTGAAGCCTTCATTCTTCAAGAGAAACACTGGAAACTTTGACATTTGGTAACCAATAGAGTTTTATCATTGAAGAGAGTTTGCCACAAATAACAAGCCCTCAATATTTTGTGTTGTAAATCTTCCAACAAAATGTCCCCACATAATCCTCCATGGAAAGCAAAAATTATTTTGGGGCCTCTTCTTGATAATGCATCTAAGAGCACTCCCTGGGGTTATTCCAAGCTAACCCAAAATCAATAATGACATACTTGTGAGAGGATAACTTAAGAGCTCTTTTGTGATATTTACCCAAAAATTCAGAGGTAAAGTATAGATGTCGAGATAAAAATTGTATCTTTGTACCATTTAGAACCTAATAAGTTTTCAAGTCCATTCACCCTTTCTCCTTCTACTTAATTCACCTAAATATTTTGTATGTTCCTCTCAGCCATAAGCTTAGCTAGGCCTAAACCTCTTGCTAATTTCATGGGTTGGATATCCATGTCATACTCCTACAACTTTTTCACCCATCTGCATCTTTTTCTTGAGACTTCCATCATTGATAATATGTATTTCACCATGGTTTGGGAACATAAGCAAAATCTTTAGGACTCAAGATGTAGGGTCCGAATACCTTTGTTTCTTCTCACTAAGGCAAATGCTTGATTCTCCATGATGGTGTACCTTCAACTCAACTCCCGTAATGCCTTACTAAAAAGGAAATTGGTCTCTCGGCCCCTTCATCATCCTTGAAAAAAATAGATGCAATGGTGTTTCTCAAGAAAAAGAGAACACTTGAAAAGGTTTTTGTAATTTGGGGCTGCCAAAATAGGGGCATGCTTTAGTTCTTCTTTGATCCCATTGAAGCTTGGATGGAAACTTCTTCGCATTTGAAAACTTGATCCTTCTTCAACATGCTAGTAATGGGGATGGTCAGCTCAACAAAGTTAGACACAAATCTTCTGATAAAGTTTATTTGTCCAAAGAAGGATTGAATTCCCTTCTTAGTTCTTGGAATTTGAACCTTGCTGATGGCTTCCACTCTCTCTAGATCTATCATGACCCCTTCTTTTGATACAATGTGACCAAGTAGTTTTTCCTTTTGCACTCCAAAGTGTCACTTCTTGGGATTCAATGATATGTCATACTCTCTACACCTTATCAGCATTCTCTCCAAGTGTTTCAAGTGATCATTTCTATTTCTAGAAAACATAGTTACATCATCCTGATAAACAACAATGAAATCATTGATATAACCAACAAATGCTACATCCATTGCTCTTTGGAAAGTTGCTCTAGAATTAATTAATCCAAAAATCATCCTGACATAGACATAAGTTCCCCAAGGAGTAATAAAGGTAGTATTCATTCTTTCGAATCCTTCACAACAACTTGATTATAACCAGAGAAACCATTCAAAGTAGATAATGATTTAGAACCGATTACTGGGGTTGTAGTATATTCTCCATATTTTGTAGAGGGTAATTATCTTTTAGTAACACTTTATTCGGAGTTCCTAAAGTCTATGAATAGCCTTATGTGCACGTTATTTTTTCGACAGCACTAGGTTTGCAACCCAAGAAGAGTACCTTGTGGGATGAATGATGCATCCATCTCTCAACTTCTTCATTTCTTCTTGCATCTTTAAAGAAAGGATCAGATTGATGGGCCTCTATTTTTCCTGAAAGGCTTGGTATTAGATTCAATAGGAATATTTTGGAACAAATATTCCTTGTATGCCTTCAACTCACGCAGTCGACCAAGCTAGGTAGTCTTCATATTTCCTCAACAATTGAATATAGGACTGCTTCTCTTCCTTGCCGAGATGGCTTCCTAACCATATTTTTGTGGCCTTTCCTTTGTGCCTAGGTTGCACTCTTCGATATCTCTTGAAACTGACATACTACTTGTAACAATGCAATCATCATTATCAAAGTTTGAGTCAAGAGCCACCAAACCTCTCGGAATCATGTTTTTCTTTGGCTGGATGATGTATTTTCCAAATAATGTTTCCTTTCCTTTAGAAACACACATCATTGGTTCCCAATCTATATTTTGGTCAAAAAACTCACTTTTTTTCTGCACAAACCATTTTACTGGGCATCATAATAAAACACTTGCAAATTTTTAATGTTATAAATGAGATGGCCTTGTTAGTATTTCAACATCATACTCACAAAATGGAGACATTGTACAATTCCCAAATCTAGATCCTAACACTACTAACTTGTATGAAAAAGCATTAAAATTTCTATCATGGTACACAATATTAAAATATTCAAACATTTCAATAAAATCCCAAAGTGCATGCTTGCATTGTTTCATTCTCTTGTTTTTAGTAGCATATAGTTTTCTAATTTTCTTGACAATCAATTCGAGTCCCCTTTGACAAAGATATCCTTTATACCAAATTTACATGAAATTATCAAGCCTAATAACAATGCTTCATATTCAATAATGTTGTTAGTGCATTCAAAGTTAAGTTTTAAAGAAAATACAAAGTCTTCTTGGCCTAGAGAAATCAAAACAATGCCAACACCATTTCCAAACTTGGGAACAGCTCCATCAAATAACAAGGTCCAAGGTAAACTCGGTTGTTCAAGACATTTACATAGATCAATCTTGTGCTCTTTTCCATTAGCAAACCCACAGAGTTATCTACATCTACATCAGCATTTAACATTTCATAAGAAGCATTATTTGGATCTTAAAGAAGGTGCAACATTTTCTTCTCTCCATACAACTTTACAAGGTTGCCTTCAATTGGAATGTTGGAAAAAGACATATCATCTAAACACTTCCACCAAAACTTGGAGCCCACTTTCTTGATAACAACATACCCCATTTGGCGGGGCAATCAATAATGACAACATCAAGTTTTAGGTTCTTACCGAGATAAGCTGCAAGTTTTACCACCAAATCTTTCACACACACTACAACCTGGGACCTTTATAGAATCCATTACAAGTACACTTGCCATAAGCTAATATCACCGTAATGTTCAATTCATTCATGAATTCCAGAGGCATAACATTACATGATGCTCTCTGAGTCAAACAAACAATTGTGTAATAGCATGTCTTTAATAATCAGTGTTGTAAAACATGGATCAACATTTAACTGAGACTTAACTAAAGATGTTGCCAAGTAGAATTCAAGTGGTTCACCTATCTTCTCTAATGTTGGTGGTCTTTCTAGGTCTATAATGGTTGGAGGAGGAGTATTTACATTATTTATATTTCTTCCTTAGGCACTCCTATCCTCTTCCAACCCAAAATACTTAAAGTCCTCTTCTTCTACACAAGAATCTAAAGCGATTAACCAATTGGGATAGAAACTTATATCCGACTCAAGACTTGGGCAATGTCATAGGGGATCTATTTGGGTAAAGCAAAATTTTGAGAAAGATTGACAAAGTCATCAAATGAGAAAAGATTTTTCACATTTTGGGATTTTGGGAACACCGGTTCTACTTGAGAAAACAAGGCCTTTTCCATATTCATCCTTCTTTGGAGTCTCATTTGGGACATTGGTGAGAACGAGGTCTTTGGTTTTTCTTGAGGTCCTACCCCTTTGACAACTTTACTTCATGTATTAGACTCTTTTTTTGGGCAAAAAAAAAAACATTCATTAGCTGTTGTCTATCCTCTTCTGATGGGATTCCTCCATCGTAATTCTTAATCATTAGAGCTCTTAAGTACTCAAAATCATTATTAGGAAGTTCAAATGCATGTACCATATCTATTTATAAAGCATGAGAGGGAGGAAGAAGAGGTACATGGTGAATGTAGTACCAAAAACTTGTAGTAGTTCTTGCACTTATTACCTCAGTTTAAGTTGCTCCTTGTTGTCACTTGTAGAGTCTTCCACCATTCATGCATCATCATCAGTGTTGTCATCATCATCAAATTCTTCAACTTTCGATCTATTTCACATGGCGGGTGGGGTAAGAAGAATTTGTCACACCAATCCATTTGATTTGTCTCTTCAACAACAACAACTCTGGCATTTAGAGGATCAAGCACTACTCTATTCTCCCTAGCTTGGGGTTGTCTAGCTCCCATGGGTTCTTTACCTCTATCATCAGACCTCACGATCATTTATAGGATGATTTGTAAGTCTTTCTTGTCTTTTTACACTATGCTAAACCTAAGACCCTTGTCCAATTCCTTTGTATGCCCAAACAAGATTGTAAAATATTTCTTTGAAAGCCCGACAAAAGTCCTTACAACTTCCTCAATATCCAAAACCTTACTTGATTGAGGGTTCTCAGAGTTGATCAGTTTAACACCCTCCCTCTTAAGAGGTTTTCCAACCTGCTCTAATAGTGTTCTCAATTTGTAGAGCCATGGTAAATGCCTACCTTAAAGTTCTAGGGTTCTTATCCCTCAAATAATAAGCATCTTTCTTATCAAATATATCTGAACACTTTATCAGACATGATTCATCACATGGCCTCAAATTAATAGGTAGTCTTCTCAATGTTTTGTTAAATCTAGTATTGAAATCATGTGCTAATTCATTAGGATTCTTTTTATAATTTCAAACACTCGAAAAAATAAACCTAGGGTCTATTTTATCACCATACTGCATTCTTAAAGAATTCTTCATCTCTATCCAGGAGTCAATAGAATAATCTAGAGATATATTTATACCAGTCCCTTGGATCTTCTTCTAGAGTATGCATAAATAATTTAATGTATACATCCTCAAACTCTATTTCTAAGTCTTCCATCATATTGACAAAGAGTTTCAAGTGTTGATCACTAGTTATTACATTATTTCCTTGAAAATTAGGAAGTATGTTTCTTACATCTTGTGGCACAACATTTGGATAATGACCATACCTCTAATATTGATGGGGCCAAATTTATTATAAAAAAATGGAGGTATGGGTGAAGGTGAGCCATATTATATTAAGGATGTGATCTTACAGAGCAAAAAAATGATGAGAAGTGAGGGGTTTGTGTGGTATAGGGATGTAATTTTCAGAATGACTACCCTCTAAAGGCTCTGTCTCTTGGAAAACTCTATTAGATTTTGAAAATACAGGGGAGATTGAGAAGAAAATGTTTCAAATATAGATGAAGGACCCTCTCCAGATGGAGAATTCAATTCAACAAAGAGACTACCTGATTCAAAAGAACTTGAGGAAGTATTGCAATCTTCAATCATAGGCTGATCAGTTTCACTAATGGAGATCTCTTTTCTTGATGCTTGATCTCCAAAAACCTTCCAAATTCTTCTTCCTTCTGAATTAGACTTTCCTAGCTCTTGAAACAACCTTCTACTAGGGTCCTTGGTGAAGAAATATCTTCTTCCTTCCAGCTTTGTAGATATTAATGAAAAATATCACTTGATATATGTTAAGACACTAGTATTTATAAAGAATTTAAACAACATGGAGTCACCACTAAGGATTTTCACCTTAGTTTGTGAAAATGCACTATGAAATACCTATCAAATGTCTGTCAATACTAGATTCATGCAAAGATTACAAGATCTACTCTTATTTTACCAAAATTTATCAATGATGATACAAATCTTAGTGCAATAACTGTATAAGATAGAAATATTGCACTCAGAACTCACAAATTTTAACAATTCTTATAGATATGAACAAATAATGATGTTTTTCAATCGAGAAACAACACAAATTTGATAGGAGCTTAGAAGTAGATTTATCATGGTGTTTTTCATTTTGTACTCGAGGATGAGATCTAGCTAGCCCTTTGTTACACAGATTTGTCGAGAGATGGAAAAAAACTTTAAGAGGATTTGACATGCCCTTAGTTTTATAGGTCGTGCATCTTCGACAATGGTGAGAAAACCATTAGTGTAACCTCTTCTTGATGAAGGAGATGGAGATATCCTTCTTTTGCACAAACTCTATGATGAAAACCTTGGGAAAATATGGTCAATACTCCATGATTTAACTCTTACACGTTGTTGCTTCTAAATGATGGAGATACTTTAAACACAAGGCTAAGGTTACTAAAGACATTAATAAATCATGATTGTTCCACATATTTTAGTAAGTAGATTTCACTCCTTTGTTAATACACAAGGAAAACATGGGTAGTTCACGGTGGATTCATGGTTTTAAATAATTTTCATGGGAGATGAACGAGGATAAAATTGATTATACTTGATCTTCAAAGGGACATCACAAAAATGAACAACTCAACAATAGAAAGCTTGAGAATAGTTAATATGTTTGTTCAACCGGAAGGTGTGCTTGATGGAGGCCTTGATCAAAGCATGTTTTCACATAATATTTGAGACTCTAACATGAAGGCTTGAATTAAAAGACTCAATTAAACACCAAAGTCTCTGATAAATCACGCCTAAGGTACATCCGAAGACTTACGAGAAAAATATTTATAAACAAATGACAAGTGAATTGATTTTAAATCTATTTATCTCATCCAAGATGAAGGCTCTTCATTAAATGAAATCACAAATACCATTAAATTTTCATAGGTACGAGATCCTATGTGATTTCACAAAGATTTCAATCTAATATTTCAATAGGAATGAAAGAAACTATTTACAGACATTCTAAAAAAAAGAAAACACAAATTGCTAGAGATTAGACACAAATTAATTTCAAAATTACTTAGATTCATCAGAAGGGGAAAGCTTCCAAAGAAATCTTAGTGCTCATCAATGGCTATACATATGCAACCAACTTGACATGATAAAAAATCTAACACAGAAGAAAATAACAGGATATCTTGGATTTGGTTTGTCACAAAGATGAGTTTCTCAAATTTTCTCTTAGAATTCAACTTCCGACCTTATACAAGAGTATTATCATTGCATTTATACATTTCTCTCACTCAATTTTTCCCTAAAAGAGAAGAATATTCAAGGGACCTTTTCTTGTTACCAATTTGTTTCAAACAATGACGTTTAACAAATTCATATCATAAATCTACCAGTTGGAATAGTTGTGAACTGATCACATTTCTTAGGCCCTCTACTAATGACTAATATGCCATGCCACAACTTTTTAGGAGTCATTTTCATATTTCTGATTCTGTCATGCAAGAAATCCTCTTTTAATCATTTTTGAGCCTCTCATGCAAAGCTAGATATGATAGGTAATCTTTTTTTCTTTCAAGGAAACACCTTTTTCATCTTTTATCACTTGAACTTTCATCATTTTATCCCTTTCCTCTCTCTTTCATCTCGTAATTCTACCCTACATCCATTTCCTCTGGTAATTCTTGTTTTTGCAAGTGCTTGAGAAACTCCACCTCAAAATATCAACCTTAAGATTCCTTGGACTCACAATTTAATTTTTAAATCCATTCATGGCATCTTAAAGAAAAAGACGAAAAATAATTTCATAAAAGAACAATGAAAAATAGTGCATATTCATGTCTCCAGGAGTCTTGGAGAAAAAATGGTGGAAAAAATAGGTGAAATGCACATCAACCATTAAATATCACCCTTTTCCACTTTACATCATGGCCATCCATTTGTTTTCTTGGTGCAAATGTAAAGGAAAAGCATAGAGGAAAGTCCCAAACAAGTGCAAGCCTTCCACGTACCCTTGGGCCCAAGAAAAATGCCTTTTGCCTTTGAAAAGTCTCGGTGTAAAAAGGAGCAGTGGAAGCCTCCATGTGTCTCAATGGAGCATTTTGAGATGGTCCCTAAAAGCAGAGACCCCAAACAAGTGTGGGCTCAACATGTGTCTTAGTTCGGTAGAGTCTATTTAAGAAGTTGAAGGTTCGGCGGAAGGTGCCATGTGTATGTGTGTCAGGGTCCGAGACAATTTTTCTTTGGTCATTGAAAAGTCCAAACAAAGGGCAGAGTGAGCAGAAACCTCCAAGTGTGCCCCAGGAACTTCTTAAAAATAAAACTTAGTGTCCGGTCCCCAGATAGGCACGGCCCCTCCACATGTCCTAGGCCTTTAGAAAGTTGCTTGAAGAGTCTAAGTATGGGAATATACGACAAAAGCCTCCACGTGTCTTCATGGTGCAACTTCGAGATGGTGCCCAATAAATGAGACACCCTAAACAAGTGTGATCTCACCACGTGTCCCAAACTTTAGGAAATTGCTTTAAAAGGTTAAGTACAAAAGCAGAGCCGGTGGAAGTCTCCACATGTATTAGTATTGCAATTGTTAAGGTGGGACCCTAAGGCAGATCCTCAAATGAGTGCTAGCCCCCCACATGTCCATGGTTTGCCAAAACTATACCGGCTGCATGAAAAATTTGTCTAAGTTTTGGAAAAGCAACGGAAACCTCCACATGTCCCCCTAGCATAACTCCAAGGCCAAACCAAAAGGTGAATTTTCAAATGAGTTTCGTTCCTCCACGTGGACAAGTTTTGGGTTGAAGTAAGCCTTAGAGTTTTTAAAGTGCCCCACCGAGCCACATCCAACCAAAAAGGGCCATGTTTCCATTGATGCTGAGATGTAAATTTGATTGGGAAAAATACACCCATCAAACTGTAAAATGCAGAAAATCACCATTTGAGCCTGGAAATGAATCTTTCTTCAAAGATAAAGAGTTTGGAAATGTTATAAGGCTAAAATATGATCCTCTCGAGCTACAACCAATCATGTTTCCCAGGTATTTAGGACATAAATGACATGGACAAAAAATGTGACTATGGAAAATGGAAGGAAAGGAAATACTTGAGTTTTACACCCAATTTACGAGACTCTATCGGATGGATAGAGGAATGAAAAAAATTTAGGACCTTAAGTGATCCTCGACTAAGGAGGGGATTGGTCAAAGCAACCAAATGGAGGACAAAGTCTTCAATCACCAATACAAGGAGATAGAAAACATGATAGAGGTCGCAAACCGAGGAATTTCAATGAAAACGAGGCGAGACTAATTTAACCAACATAAATCAACCAACCAAATATAACAACTTTAGGAAGGATCTTTGGATTCCAACAACCACTCCAACCTGGGAGCCCATTTTTTTGAGATGAGTTTTGAATAACCCACTTTGACATTGTGGATTTTTATCAAAAGCCTAACTAAATAAGATGATGCTCAATATTGTTGTAAGTGAATTTACAAGAGGAGAGGGCCTCTGTATATATGGAGACTTGAAGTTATTGTTCCAAGGGGAGTGATATCCTTCCATAACAATGACGGAGAACCGTCATGATTGGGAGTACAAACACCGCAACCTTACTACCATAGACATCCTTGGAAATATTCCTGACCGCTTAAGATTAGAATTGAGGATGAGAAGTCAAGCCGACTCCACCTATCCTCACAAAAGTCAGCACTCGTACAATTGTTAATATCCTAAGAAACATGATCAACAATAAGGTGTCTGCATTTACAGAGGAAGTTCCAAATATGTGAACCTTTAGGAAGGTCTTCGTTGGAGAGCATAAGAACAAGACTGCCTGCTTCTAGGTATTTGTGTGAGAGAACTTGAAAGACTAACCTTTTGGGGTTAGAGATAAAGTTCCAAACAAGTTTAACACCAAGAGCAATATTTTGTAAAGCCAAATCAACAATTCCCAATCCACCCAAGGATTTTGGGAGTTTGACATCATCCCATTTAACCAAATGGAATTTTCTCTCTTCATTGTTCCCCTGCCAAAGGAAGGATCTGACAATTTTTTCGAACTTGCTTAAGACAACTTTAGAAAAGAAAAGAGAGCATTTAAATGGGGTGTGCACAAAGTAAAAATTTAATAAGAAGAGCTAATTTAGAAAGAGAGAGCCAGTTCCCTCTCTATAATTGCAATCAATGAGAGAGAGAATGAAGAAGTTCGTCCCAGAGAGAGAATTTTCCATTACCAAAAAATAAGGGGATGCCAAGATACATATGAGGAAGAGTTCCAACTTCAAACCCATAGCCTCCCTTATTCTACCATAAAGACAAAGAGGAATGTTAAAAAATAAAATAATATATTTATGGAAGTTAATTACCTTACAAGTAGAATCAGAGTAGGATGCAAGAATACTATCATTGGCACGAGCTTCCGAAATTGTTGTTGAGCCAAAGAGAAAGGTATCATCTCGAAAACTAATCATTTGAAAGAGGTGGGAGATGAGATGTTAAGATAATACAAGATAAGGATCCTTTCGAAATAGAATATTTAATGTCTCACTCAGAGCCTCAATAACAAGAATGAAGAGGAAGGAGGATAGGGGGTCTCCTTGCCTTAAACCCCGATAGCTAGCGAAGAAATCTTCGCAAAATCATTTACAAGGACACGAAACCCGAGGAGGAGATGCAATTAAAGATCCAATTACACAAGTGATTGCAAAATCCCATATGCTGGAGGTATTTGAGAAGGAATATCCAGTTGATCCGATCATAGGATTTTCTAAAATCCAATTTGATCATCATACCAGGATAGGAGGAAAAATGCAGGGAATGGATAATCTCATGGGAAATGATTATACTATGTGTGATAGATCTCCCTAGAATGAAACCACTTTTCTCTTGAGCTATCAAATTATTCAAAAGAGGGCTCAACCTTGAATCAATAGCCTTAGAAATGATTTTATAAGAAGTATTACAGAGAGAAATTGGATGATATTCATCAAGATTTTTAGTAGGGATTTTTTGAAAACAAACAAATAAACGTGTGATTCATTTCTCCTAAGATCTTCTTGGATCTTCTAGATTCTTCTACTGCAAGCCCATCATCATTCCCAATAATGTTTCAAAAGTATTGAATGAAAGAAGCTGGGAATCCATAGGGCCTGGGGCTTTATCTCTTTTCATGGAAAAAGTAATGGAACAAATTTCTTCTTAAAGAAGGGGGAAAGAAGTTTTCCATAATCAACTTATTGTACGATTTTGGGGATTTGGACCAAAAATTGTTACTGAGAGGCAAAAGAGGAATTGAGAACTTGAGAGGAGATCCGCGAATCATCATCCAATTTAAGAGAAGAGATATAATTTTGATTTCTTCTTGCCTTGACCGAAGCGTGGAAGAACTTTGTATTCATATCTCCGTCTTTCAACCAGATTTCTCTGGATTTCTGTCTCCAGAAAGTTTCTTCTTTCAGGAGGAGATCTCCTAATTCACTGAGGAGATATTTTTCTTTCCTGAATTCCACTTGGCTCATGCATTTTCTAAAGAAAAATTCATTTAAATCACAGATCTCTTTTTCAACTCTTAATTTCTCCTGAAAAATATTCTTGAAGGAAGAAGCATTCCAAGCAAGCAGTTGTTCCTTAAGCAAAGAAAGTTTTTTTGAAAGAATAAACTGAATGTTAGGGAGATCGGGAAGTGGTCCGAGTCAGACAGGGGGATGACGGAGCAATCAAAGAGAAAATGTTGCTACAACCAATCTTCAGAAATCATAAAGTAGTCTAATCTAACTGCAATGTACCCAAAGCCCGGGCGTCTGTTATTCGAAGAGAACCAACGTCTACTCGGCTCAACATCCATAAGGAGAGAATCCTTAAAAAAAAATGAAGTGCAATTGGGAATGCGGTTACCAACGAATCCCTCCGTGCTTATCTTTATCAGAGAGGGTAGCATTAAAATCCCCAGCAATGATGATTTTAGAATCAACAAAAGAACAAAGATCATCTGTCAACCTGGACCAGATTTCCCTCTTTTTAATAGGATTATTCGGGCCATAAACATTACAGAGTAGGAACAAAGCATCTAAGTGTTTCACCTGAAACTTACACCACTGGAAACTTGGACAATCTGAGAAGAGGTCGATTGAGATTTTACTAACCTTCCAAATGAGACCCAAGCCTCAAGAGGCACCATCAGAATCAACAAAGAAACCTTTCCGTCCCTATCAAATATGAAACTAGCCAGGAGACAATAAACTTTTGATATCTTGGTCTCTTGAATTAAAAAAAGTTCCACGTCTAAATCTGAGACAAAGCGCTTGAGCAGACGCTACTTGTTAGGGGCGTTTAGGCCCCTAACATTCCAAGAAAATATTTTCATCCTTTCTTCAGAGAGGACTCACCTCTCCTACTTCATGACGGAGAGAAGGAACATAGTTGAATTTGTTTACCTGTTGTGATCTCCTTCTAAGCGATTCGTTCCTTGGAAGGCCTACCTGGAGGATACTTTGGACCCAAATTTGAGCGAAGAATTGTTGGGGTGGGGACAAGAGATCCCTGAAGGTAGATCTGGTTCTTGAACTGACTCAGACTCGCTAAGATCATCGACCACGCCATCAGGCCAGAGTGTAGTCTCTACATCTTTGTCACAAACCCATTTCTCCAAGGAGGCAGCATTGGATAATGATTACAATAATTATATGTGAAATATGTGAAAGGAGGCAGCATTGGATATTATATATGTGAAATACGATTATATCAATTTTTTATTTAATTTTAATATTTATTTCTAACTAAATTTTTTTAGTGAATATTTTGTTTATTTTATATTTTAAATATATTTATATTTTAAACACATTTACAACAATCCAAAATAATCAACTTCCGTAATAAATTTATATTAAAAAAAAAAAACATGTGAACTTTGCCTTATCATTATAATTTAATATTTTTTTAGGTTTAAGATAATTTTTGTTAACATCCTTACCTACTGTGCATTAAGGGAAACCGTCCATCCCTCCACGTTAAAAATCAAATTTAGTGCCCCAACAATACTAAATTCTATGTTTAAAATACATTGAGATGTGAGAAATGTTGAAAAGAGTCGCTATAAATTTAAATTTAAAATTAAAATACATATAGATGTGAAAAATGTTGAAATAGTCACTACCAATTGAAATATAAAGTAAAATATTTTATATTATTAATTAAATTTTATTATTTTTTGTATTATTATATATACAACTTAAAGTGGAGCCTTCTCTCTCTCCGCGTTAAAACCCAATATTAAATCATTTGCTGGTGTGACACTGCTACATGCTACCTAAAAATGGAATTCTGAAAGTGTATCTTTTAATTCGTAAAGATCTCAAAGGACATTTGTTGACCATAAATTCAAGTATAATATTTATTTAATAAAAATTAATTAAGTATTTGCATAAACATTATTATGTCAGCCATGAATAGCAATAGAATTTTGAAATCTTTCTTAAGTCTGGCATGACATTGGTTTTATTTTTAATAATAGAAAAAGACAGTAAATTTCCGTAGATTGTTTCAGTAGAAAACAATTTTACTACCGTTGAAATTTATTATAATTATTTTATTATCTTGCAATTGCGACTTAGTTTTTCAACACAAACTAAATGCGTATTATTGGACAATTTTTTTGATGAATAAGATTTTAAATTATATTAACAAGTAAAATACTAAAAGATAATTCAACAAAAGACGGGTGGTATAAAAGTATGTCGTAAAGCCATGAACAAAATTATCGTTCTATTTCTCATAGAATATTAGTTTATTGTATTTATTTGTTTGTTTTTTTAACTAGATAGTTTTAAATGCATGATTATTAACGTTTTTAATTAACATTGTTTTCAAATAATTTTATTGGTTTTTTTATTATTTAGTTGTTTGTTTGATTCTATTTAGGTCTAATTCAACATGTTTTATCTCTCTTTGATTGTTCTTAAAAATGTTCTTTTTACGTACTTTTGGCCATTGAATACATCATAAATTGAATTAAAGTACCTAAAATTTTATGTGATGTCTTTTTTTCTTTTGTTGTATGTTTTATGTTATACATAACACATGCAATTATAGAATTTTTTTGTAATTTTAATTTGGTATATTATAAGAAATAGGGATAGTAGAAGTATGTCTCAATACAAAGATTAAGCTATAAATAAATAAAAGTAAGCGGTAGTATTTAGAATTCTTCTATCACATCTTTTATGATTTTTTTACTAATTAACATGACTAAGGATCTTTCCGGCCTAAAATGTAAATATTTGACCACTTTCATATCTATGTTCTTTATCTATCTGTATATTTGAGGTCATTTGTGTTTTAAGGCCTTTTGACCTTAAAATTGTGTCCCTTGAGTATTGTGGCAACTTTTTTTAATTCAAGAAGCCAATAAATACAAAGATGAGTTGGTGCATTTATTGACAATTGACGAATCATCTAGAGGATCTAACTATACTTCCTAATACATTGAATAATTATTGGAAATAGAGATGATATCTCGCTTTCATATTTGGAAAGTAAAAAAAATTGTTTGTTTTAAAAACATTGTTATGGATAGAGATTTCCCTATGAATAATAAAATTATTTTGATATCTAATGTTATGCTTATAGTATTCCTAGAGGTGTAGAACTTTTAATCCCTATTTTCACATGTAGGTAAGGCCCCATGCACTATCAGCCATGTTCCTCCAAACTCATGAAATTGGTCGCCCTCGTCAAGACGTGGTTGGGGATTTCATAGGTACTACTCCCAAAATCAATTTATCCACTGTTCCTAATGTTTCCACTCACCTACCATGTACTTGATATGCTTAACATACTCATAGTAATGAATTTCTTATAAGTTCGGTGGCATTGTGATAGTAGTAGTGGTATTGGTTTGGATTCCCCTTCTTAGGGAAAATTCATACATCTAGTGTTGGCCATTTGTCGTGGCCACAATGATCAAACAACTCTAGAGGAAGAGAAATTACAATAGTAATGTGGTGGGTGGGATGTCATTCATGATGGAGCCTACACGTCTAGCACTAGTGGCTAGATCAATAAGCATTGTCCTCCTTCGAGTACCACATTCACTACCTCTGTTTTGTTTCAAAAACACACATTGTTATAGGTATACTTATATTTTGATCCCGTATAAGATATAATGTATTTTTTTGAATCCTTATTAACTAAATTTGACAAGAATTATGTGATATTACTTATTCCACCCACATTGTTTTTTGTTTTTATTAGTCGTCTCCTATATCTTTTTTACATAAAGGTTTATTTGTAAATAAAAAACATAAGATAAATATGTATTATGTAATTAGGGCATACATATTTAATAATTAAGGTTAGTTTAGAGAACTTTCCCGCTGTATGTTCTTTACTAATACTTTTACATTATTTTGATTAATAACAATATTTAATTTGAAATACAAGGATCAAAGTTTTTCATGTTATTTTTATTATTTAACGGGAAAGTATATTTAAAATTTCCATAAGTTTTGATATAATAATGTTGAAATTATTATATTAGAATAAAAAGTAGAAAAAATCACCTTATATTAATGTATTAGTTAACTACGCTAGGAGAATTGAAATTAGCACTTTAGTAGCTTCTCAAATAAGTTAACCCTATAAAGATAATCATGTTAATACCTAAAAAGACTAAATACCAACATTATTCATTAGAAATTGAAATGTAAATAAAACTAATATGCTAAGAAATTGAATCTCTACTCTTTAGATCACCGAAACAAATGAATGAACTTAGATAGATCCATGGAAATCAAAGTTGATTATTTGATCTTCGGGGTTTGGGAATTGAGACTCATCAAAGTATGCCTACAAGATAATTTTTATTCTCTCCATATGACCCAAAAACTTAGATGGAGTAAATGCAAGAATGAGGCTATTATCTCAAATGAAGGATGCTCTAAGATAAAATTCCTATATTTTAGCTATATGCATGAAAGGTGTAAGTTGAAAGGTAGGAGGAGGGTTATTTATATAACCCTCTACGGATAAAATATCTTTGCATCCTATTATATGTGGGATAATAGAAAAGCTAGGTTAGTTATGGATAAGCATGGTTTATGAGTCATTGAGTTTACTTTAGGAGAGTTTAATTTATCCTCTAGTGACTCGGGGAAGTGAGAGGGTTTATTGATTAATCAAAGGGATTAATTAATAGGTGTGCAAGCTTAGTAAGGCTTTTCAAAAGAATAATCGGCATGATTTAGACCACGGGAGAGATTTAATAAAATAAATGACAATTTATTGATCTAATGGAAGAGGAAACTAATTAATTAATCTAGATAGAAAGGGGAGCTAATTAACAGAGGCTTGTTAATCGGAATTGTTTTTAGATAAAAGAGTTAATTAACTAGTGTGAAGTAATTAATTAACATCGATAGAAGAGAAAATGTGTGATATTGATGATATGTCACCGATTTGTGAGAAAGCTGGATAATTTGTGTAATTTAAGTATATAATTTGCTTGAGCTAAATTATAGGTGTCTACATTTTCCCCTCTTTGGGATGGCGTAAGTGATTCCACTTCAAAGATAGTAGATGGGTAAAATTTAGAAGGGGTAGAAAGAAAATTAGTAGAAGTGAGAGATGCCCCCTCGAGTGTCGATGAGGTGATGAAAGAAGGTGATCGAAGATCGAAAAAGGTGAGAGAAATGGATGGAATAATAGGTAGGGGAAGACTTCCCTAAGTGAATTATAAGAATAAAATTTGATAGGAGAATGATATAGAAGAAAAATGGAGATGGCGAGAAAGGAATGAGCTTGTATCCATTGTATTAAAAAAATTGTGTTATCATATTGGCATGGATTTACATCATCGGTGCTTATAAAAAATATAATCATATGACAAAAATGAATGACATGAAAATCCATACTACGAACAATTGTCAATTCCTGGAAATACCAACTCAATGTAACATACAACAAGAAATCCAATATGAGAAGGAAACATGATCATTTAACGGGAAAAAGTTCAAACGCACATACTCAAACCAACAACAATCGAGAAGGTTGCAAAAATGTTTTGTTATCAAGCTAAAGATCCCCAAATGTTCGTGATTGATTTAAAAGGGTAAAAAATGATGCCCCTAAGAAGGATACATGCAAGAAAAATGATGAAGGATGAAGGGTCCAATGATAAAAGATTGTGCACAATGAAATAATATCAGGCAACTAGATATTCCTTAAAGTATTGATGAAGCAAGAAACGTAGTTTTGTAAATGGTTGTAAATACGATGATCTCATGAGTCGTTTGATTTGTGAACACATAAAAATACTAGAAATATATGGAATGAATACCATGAATAAGACATGAGTTTCATTCGTTTTGAGTTGTTTACCCATTTTTGCAAATTTTTTGAATTTTTGAAAATTTAATGGGATTTTGAGAAATTTCGAATGTGTTGATATTTTTCTATGTTTTTTTTTTTTTAATTTTTAATTTTTAATGTTAAGGGATTATTGAGTTTTTAGAAGAAATGAAAAAATAGGAGATCACCTGAAAGTAAGAAAATTGTCGCAAGGAGAAGAAGCAGTAATAGGTAGTAAACAACAAGCCCGACCTTGCAAAAAGGAGTTAAAATGATTATTTAATAAAAACAATCATTATAATAGATAGAAGAAGATTTGGAATGACCATAGTGGTCAAACTATTCCACTAGATGTGAGGAGCTGATTGAGGAGACTAAATAGAGATAGAATATCTCTTACTTAGTCTTATTTAATCAGAAGCACACACAATATTTATAGGTCTGTGTACAAACAATACTCCCCAAAATGGATGGATTTATTCCTCGAAATGTATGGAGTTGTTACTAATAATAAGAGTGAATAATGGAATAAACAATAACAACTAGCCTAATAAGAAAATCCTCTATAGACTATGCCAACATTCCTCCCTTATTACATTATTCTTGCAAATGTGACCTCGGAAAAGTCCAAATTTCACTTTGCCAAGAGATTTTTAAGAATATAATAAACTTGTGCTTCTTTAGGATAGTATTGGAGCTGAATGTGATGGTTCAAGACATGCTCTTGAATGAAATGACAATCAATATCAATATGATTTTTTCGTTCATGAAAAATAGGATTCTACACGAGCTTCAACACACTCTGATTGTCACAATAGAGAATAGGTGATTTTTTTTAGGAATGCCCATGTCATCCAAAATGCAACGTAACCATGTCGCCGCACATAGCTGCTCATGCATTATGATATTTTGCCTCTATGGATGAGATAGAAACAACATTCTACTTCTTGCTTATCCATGAGATAGGTCTAGATCCAAGATGAAATATGTATCCTATGGTTGACTTCTTGTCATCAACATATCCGACGTGGTCCGAGTGACATATCCCTATAAGAATAATTGATCATTCTTCTTATATTCTAGACCATAATCAACTATACCTTTGGCATATCTCAATGCATGCTTTGTTAGTCCGGTGACATTTCTCCGCTCCACCATGAACCTAGAAAAATAGATGATAGGATAGCATAAGTTTTGTTTGGTATATGTCAAGTAGATGAGTCTTCTAACAAATTTCCTACAGATAGCATCTACTTCAGGTGAATCCTATAATTTTTAAAGTTGCAAGTCTTTATAATTTTCCATGGGAGTTGATATAGGTTTATAATTGGACATATTGTACTTTTCCAGGAGTGTCTTGGCATACTTTATATGGGAGAAAAAAATTTGATGCTCCTTTTCCCATATCTCCAAGCAAAGATAGTAATGTAGTAGCCCCTGACAATCATGTCAAAGGTTATCTAGAGATCATTCTTTACAATATCAACCCGATCTTCTGAACTACTAGTGATCACAAGATCATCCAGATATACAACAAGTATGAAAATTTCTTCGTTTACCTTCTTTATATACAAATTTGAATCTAAGGGGCTAAAAGTGAACCCATGTTGTATAAGGTGATCATATATCTTGATATACCATTCTCTTGGAGCTTGTTTAGGTCCATATAGAGATTTGATGAGACGAAATACCTTTTTAGGATGATTTTCATCAAAAATCCTTTAGGTTGGATCATGTACACTTATTCTTGCAGATCACCATTTAAGAAAGCACTCTTGGCATACATCTCGTTGAAGTCTCCATCCTTTTTGTGTTGTTAGTGTACAAACAACTCTGATGGTCTTGATCTTCGCAGTGGGTGCAAAGGTTTCTTCATAGCCAATGCCCTCTTTCTTAGAATAGCCTTTTGCTACAAGTCATGCTTTATGTTTATCAATGGATTTATCTACCTTATATTTCATCTTTAAAACCCATTTGCATCCTATGGGTTTCTTTCCTCTAGGAATATCAACAAGTTCCCATGTCTGATTTTTCTTGAGTGAGTCAATTTCTATAGCCACGACTTTCTTCCATTGAGGATGACTAAGTGCTTCACATACATTATCAGTCTTAGAGCTATTAATCAGTGAACTCGTGAGTGTAAATTTTACCTCATTTCTTGTTTGACTCCTTGTTTTGACTTCGGATGATGTATATGGGATTTGTTGCAAATATGAGTCTTTGACGGTGCTTTGTATCCACTTGAGACGAGAAATTAGCTAGTTTTGATAAGAAGCGTGTTATTACCCTATGGATTGATGTGGAGTCACATTCTCCGATTCTATAGGGTCAAAAAAATAGATCTCCTTGCAACATTTATTTTCTTTCACTAGTATCCTCTCGGTTAATCATCTCATTCAAAGACTATTCGGTGAGAGGTGGGTAATGGTTCTTCTATTTTCGATCTTGAGTGAAAGGATGACTTATCACAAAACACATCCCAACTCTCATATATTTTATTTTTCTTAGGATCCATAAGCCCGTATGCCTTTGACATAGTGCTGTAGAGGAGGATGCATGGAAGTGTCTTTGGCTCAACCATATTTCTTCTTTGAGATGGACATGCATCTATGTTGTGTAACCAAATACTTTAAATGAGAGATTAATGGATATTTACCAATTCATACCTCTTATGGAGTTAGATCCTATAGAATCTTTGTTGGTTCCCTATTGAGAAGATATATAGTTGTCTATACAACTTCATCCCAATAGAATCCTCTAGCTTTTTTGTTGTTAGCATGTGCAATGAGCCATATCCATCACCGTGTGTGATCATGATGCTCAATGATGCCATTTTTCCGGGGTGTGTAGGGAGTATTCAAATTATACTTCCTTGTTGATTCAGAAGGCTAAGAAATTATTTATTGTTAATTACCCCCTCAATCGAGAAAAGTAGAAAAAGTGGTTACCCGGTCTCTTTCAAAACATGTTGATAGAAATTATGGAAATGTTTAAGAGCCTCACTTTTCTTCTTCTTGGGATAAACACCCACATCTTGCGTAAGACCTGTTCATCCATGAACAAATTGTAATTACTTGTATCCTAAAATAGAAGTAGGCATCAGACCATTCAAATCATTATGAACTACCTAGAGATGCTTCTTGGCATGGAAGGTGCTCACCGAAATGGATCCTTGTGTTTTTTCCCTGCAATGCAGTCAACGTAGATAGGAAAGGAAATGGACAATTTAGGTAGTCCATGGAACATTTTTTTTGAACTCATCTAATGCAATCAACTAGCCAATAAAATTCCATATCTAAACTACTAGAGTGCATTAGATTCAACTCTTGATGCAGAAAAATATATTACAGAAGATGAAATAATATCTAAAGTAAATAAATTATCTTTTAGAAAATCTCTAGCAATAATCTTACCTTGCTACAAGGTAAAGCATGATTTAATGCCATTTTGGACAAGAAATTCTACCTTTGGGTGATGATTCAATAGTTGAGTCACTAATAATAGGTTTCTTGTAAATCTAAGAACATATAGTACCTTTGTAAGTGTATATTTTCATGGTCCCAGAGGAATGGTGACTTTGCCTATTCCTTATGCAATGTAGTCTTTGTCATCTCCTATCCAAACCTGATCTCCAGTGGGTTATTCGTTCAGTGTATCAAATAGTTTCTTGTCACCTGACATATGCTTACTTACACCAGATTTTATAAACCATAATTTCTTCATGGGCTATGAAGTCTGAGAGACTAATACAAGGTTCTTACAACAATTGGCTCCTTCTGATGTCTCCTCATCAAATTCATCATCTTTTATAGCTACGAGACATCCCCTTTTATTTCGTTGGTGCGGACATTTTTTTGACTTTTGAAAATCTTCACACCCTGATGTGCATGTTTGGATTGAAGACCCTTGTTTCAAAACATTATGCCAACAATGATTAGTTTCGTGAGTGTTGCTTCTACAAATTTGACACCACCTCTTTCAGTTTTGATCTTTCTATTGTTGATTTGGTTTCGATTGAGTTGGTTACCCAGGGTACCCTTCTAATTCTTCTAGCCGTGTTATGAATATGAGAATAGGGATTTATCTTGAGTCTCCTCTTGGGCTGAATTGATGGCCTCTTCCTAATGTTGCAAGTTCACGAGTTCTTAAAATTCCACTATTTGTTTAGATATATTTAGTTTCATAATGAACACTTGGAATTGAGAAGGGAGTGATCTCAAGCTGATCGGCATGAGAAGTTTTTCTTCCACCATTTCACCGCGCATTAATAAATCTAATTGCAACTTAGGGTAAGTGCACCAAGTTGGGTGGCCAAAAGGAGGTCTTAAGGGGACACATTTTTCTAAAAAAAAAAAACTTCAACTTGTATGAGGTTTCTCAAATAGTTACTGATCAAAATTGGAAGATGTTGTAGAAAAATGAATCTTAGAATGTTTAGTCTAGTTTCTAAGCTAGTAAATTTTATTCAAAATGGATAAGTTAAAGTTGGTCAAACAACTAAAATACCAACAGATGCTCCTATTTTTTTTAAAAACATAATAGAGTGACTTTCATGCCTCCCACCATTTTTTGAGCACCATTTAGTTATTTTAAAAACCCTTTGGTAGAAAGACAACTAGGAGCATCTAGTTTGGGATCCATTTTTAAAGATATTTTTAGGGAATATTTTTTTATTATGATTTTTCTAGTTCGTAAATTTTATGTTTTGAAATATAACGGAGCTTCGACCGTGCCCCCTATAACTACCTCAAAAATATCAAAAATTAGTTTTTTTCAATATGTATATAATTATGCCTAGTTTGGGCTAGTATAGCTATTTTAAAATTTCAATCAGCTAAAAAAAAAGATACACCATGAACGGTAGACATATTTACACTTCAAAAAATAGCTTTAAAAGGCATAGTTAGAAAATAAATAATATAGAAACCTTATATTAGTTATAAAATTTGGAAAATTATATTTTTAGAAAGAAGAAACTTTTCTCTACATCATGGTATAATTTTTAAAAAATGGATCGATAGTTTTATTTTGATTTATCATAGAGGAAGTGGCATTTTTACATTTTTGCAAAAACATGTTGTTTTCTATTTTTATACATGTCCATGCCTTTGGCTTGGGGATCCAAACCGGATCCCAATCCTTGAGGAATGGCTTGGAAAAATAAAAAATATAAAACATGAATGCGTTATAACGCATATTATTTTTTATTTGTTTTATAAATTATGGCCCCCCAAAGTCTCTTTGATCTCTTTCACGGGAATTCTACAAACATTCTATTTCATCTGTAATTTTCTCTACATTCTTGCACAATTTTTTAGTAGTTCATTTTGTCCCCTACCCCACTAGTTGATTTTTTTTAATCATGGGTGATAAACGTCAAGAGAAGGACAATAGGAAAGTCAAGAACAAGATACCGAAGCAACTAGAAGAGAAGAGAATAAAGAAATTGAAGAGAATGCAAAAACTTCAAGCAGTGAAATGTACATCCGCTATTTCAAATGTAGATAATGTATTATAAAATAGGGATGAAATATATAATGAAAATGTAGAGAATAATGATTTTGCAATGAATAATGATATTCAATTTAATGATAATGTTGCTATGGATGAAGAAATTTATATGAATCCAATTGTTGAACCCTTACCCGAGAATTTAAATGTTAACCTTGAAATTTGAATGAAAACACTTGAATGAAGAAAGTAACCTTCTAAACAAATTTTCACCTCTAAGAAGACCTCATTCCATTTTTTAAAGAAAACCAATTAACGTAATTGAAATTGATGAAAACATTATAAAACCAATACCTAACAAAATGTCCGAAAGAAATGCAAGAAGAAAAGCTAGTGGAATTTGGAATAATTACTTTGAGAATTTAAATGACACACAAATATGTCAATCATTTGTTTCATTGATGAAACTAATTAAGATGAGACCTATAATGAAGACTTTGGGCTTAAGAACATCTAATATTGTTGATCAAAATGCATCAATTGTTGAAAACATACATAAAGCATACCAAATTGTAGGTGGCAAAAGACGCACCAAAGATAGTAATGCTATATGGCATGTACTTACTAATTGTATAGAAACCGATAAAATAATTAATAAACAATTGATTAGTAAAATAATCGGTGCTTTGAATTTAAACAAAAAACATTAATGAAAGCAATAGAGATACGTAAACATTTTGAGTTAGTCGATAATAGTGACTATTGGGATTTCTCTAGCAGAATTAAATGAAAAGACAAGAATAAATTATAAAATTTTGGAATGAGAAAACAAGGGTGTCGCTGAATAGAAGAGATACGGTAAAAAGAAGAATAGGTTCTCGTAATCGTGAATCATGTGCAAAACATTTCTTAGATATGATTCAAACAGAAATTTTTCTCTAAGTTTTAGAATGAAAATCCAAACATTAAAATTAGCCAAATATTCTATGAAATGAGAAAACCCTTTTATGTGAAAATCAATCACTCACGTACCACTTGTTGTTGTAGGCGTCATGTTAAATTTTCAATGCATTATGATGTTTTTTGTCGAATGCATCGTGTTTTTCATGCGACATCATGTTGCAGGAGTGTGGAATAAATGTTCCAAAAAAATCTTCAAGGGAATTTATTACGACAATATTTTGTGAAAAAGCAACAAGACAATTAAGTGTATAACATAGCATGTCCTGGATGGAACGTTAAATGTATGTGGTGGCTTGCAAATCTAAAATGTTGTATCCATGAGGAGAGTACATATTAAATAGGAAAATAATTGGTTGATTTCACCAAATATAAATCGGTGGAATATCAATTAAAAGATGGAAAAAATTCTAAGAGGTGCGAGATTGTTAGAAAACAATTACTTGTATCGAATATATTGTCAAATTCGAGAGAGGAACATTTTTTTGAGTATGCAAGGCACACACATAGAGCTCGAAGGTTGAATGAACAATTGAAGTTAAGAAAGGAAATATTTTGACTTGGTACTATTGTTTGAGTAGTTGAATTCACAAAGAATTACACCTTGCAGACTAGAAATGGAGTTCGAGTCTCAATATTATAACTCGGTTTAAGTTTTTATTTTGTGCATATAACATTCATGAATTCTCCCGAAAGCACTTAACAAGATCAAAAATATTAAGAGATTACCATTTCTACATCAATGATGATTGGAAACATTCTACAAAATATGTACAAGGGTGATTCTAGGTGTTTTATGTGAACTTGAATCGAGAGGAACATTAGTTTCGATCAACATTACATTTGGTCGACAACCGCACATCACAATTCAAGAATGCACGGATGTTTTATTTGCTAAAAAGGATGCACAAAGAAACAAATGTACAATATATCTGGAGTCTTAATGTGGTAGGGAATGGAAAAGGAGAGGATGATGGTGCAAGAGCATGTCCGAATAGAGAAATTGCAAGAGAAGAGTTAAAGTTCAAGGATGGTGCTAAATTTATAGATGCAAAAACAATTTTTATTGGTATGTTAATAATATGGGCTATGAATCGTGAGAGAGATCAATGGTTCATAGATATTTTTGGTTAATAGAGGAACAACATCTAAAAAACTTTGAATATTGTATGAAAGTTGCAGGATAAGGTGATATGCACTCATTGCATAGTCTAGATTAAAATTCTTGGACTATTCATACTAGGTGCATGACATGTTTTTATATATCATCCAATTATTTTGTGTGGAATAAATATGAGTCACAATAGTGGATGGATGAATGGACACATCAAGTTCCATGAGCATTACAACTTACGGGGTCTTCGGATCAAATGAAAACATCACCGACTTTGTCCAAGTCTCTGATTTAGTGCAACAAGGTACATACATATATGTACATGCCATGTTTTAAATTTATAAATTATTAAATGGTAAAATATTAATTTTTTTTTTAAATTGATTGAACAATTTCACTTTGTCATAAATAGGGCACATTTTTGCAGTCATTGCGACAAAATTTAACAAAGAGGGAACAAACTACTTCTTATCTTGTTGTGTAGAGGGGAAAAAAATTGACTTCCACACTAGTCATTGATGGTGAAGACCTTAACTATCCCCTTTGGATCAGTGGTAGTCACTGAAACATGGCTTCAATGATATCCTATACAAATAATCAAACATTTTCTTGTTTGAAGACTATGATGTACATCGGAAGATACTTCACTATTCACATTTGTTCCTTGTAAAAAATATTAAATTGATCATATATCGAGGTCGGCCATCAAACAAGAATATGTGGAAGGTTCGTGAATCGAGATAAAGAAGCAATTCTTACTCTGTCAAGAATAGATTTGATCCTAATAGTTTATGGATTGAATTTGTAAAGGTATGTTCTTCATAAATTTAATTTGAATATTTACTTAAATGATTTTGTTTAAATTTTGTATGATTTAAAATTCTATTTAATTGCTTACTAACATGTTTATGTAGGTTAGTGGTGCAAAAAAGCTTCCACCTTCACATGGTTGGCATTGTCACAAGTAGAGAATTTATTATAATTGTTCTCTAAGTTTTATAATGAAATTCCACAAATTAACATTAACCAAAGTTTCTTTGAAATGAAAAAACCCTTTTATGTGAAAATCAATCACTCACATACCACTTGTTGTTGTAAGCATCATGTTGAATTTTCAATGCATTATGATGTTTTTTATCAAATACGTCGTGTTTAGAATATTAACATCATGTTGTAGGATTGTGGTATAACTTTCCCACAAAAATATTCAAGTGAAGTTATTCGACAATTGGTTTTGAAAAAGCAACAAGACAATTAAGTGTATAACAAAGCATGTTTGAATGGAACATGCAATGTATGCGGTGGCTTGCCAAATCTAAATATTTGTATCCATGAGGAAAGTACATATTAATTAGGAAAAGAATTGGTTGATTTCACCAAATATAAATCATTGGCATATTGATTAAAAGATGAAAAATAATCCACGTTATAAAAGAATTACCCGTATTAGAATATATGGTCAAATTCAGAGAGGAACATTATTTTGAGTATGCAAGACACACACATAGAGCTCAATGTTTGAATGAATAATTAAAGTTAAGAAAGGACACATTCCCAATTGGTAGTATAGTTTCAGTAGTTAATTTCACAAAGAATTTCACATTACAGCCACAAATGGAGGTTTAGTCTCAATATTATAACTCATTGCAAGTTTCTATTTTCGTGCATATAACATTCATGCACTCTCCTAAAAGCAATGAGAAAGATCAAAAAATATTAAGAGAGTATCATTTCTACATCAGTGATGATCAAACACATTCTACAAAATATGTACAAGTGTGTCTCCATGTGTTTTATGCAAACTTGAATGAGATGACTATTAGTTTCGATCAACATTACATTTGGTCAGATAACTGCACATCACATTTCAAGAATGCACAAATGTTTTATTGGCTAAGAAGGATGCAAAAAGAAACAAATGTATAACATATCTAGAGTTTTACTAAGGTAGGGCATGGAAAAGGAGATAATGATGGTGTAGGAGCATGTGTGAAAAGAGAACTTGCAAGAGATGAGTTAAATTTCAAGGATGGTGCTAAATTTACAAATCCAAAAAAATTGTTTATTGGTGTGTTAAGAATATGAGCCATAAATCTCAAGAGAGATCAACGGTTTGTGGATATTTTTGATTGATAGAGGAAAAACATCTATAAAACTGTAAATATTGTATGATAGTTTGAGGATCAAGTGATATGCACTCATTACGTAGTTGAGATGCAAATTATTTCACTATTCATACTAGGTGCATGACATGTTTTTCTATATCATGTATTGATTTTGTGTGGAATAAATATGAATCACCATAGTGGGTGGATGAATGGACTTATAGACCTCTAATTCCACTCGACAGACATTAAGTTCCATGAGCATTACAACTTACAGGTCTTCGATCAAATGAAAACATCACACGACTTTGTTCAAGTCTCGATTTAGTGCAACAAGGTACATACATATATGTACATGCCATGTTTTAGATTTAAAAGTTATGAAATTTCAACTCTTAATGTATTTTTAAATTGAGTGAACAATTTTACTTTGTGATACATAGGTCACATTTTTCTCGGTCATTGAGACGAAATTTAACAAAGAGGGAAGAAACTACTTCTTGTCTCATTGTGTAGAGGAAAAAAATTTAAATTCCATAGTCATTGATGGTGAAGACCTTGAGTATCCCCTTTGGATCGGATGGTAGTCACGAAACTTGGCTTTGATGATATCCTATACAAAATTTCAAACATTTGGTTGTTTGAAGACTATGATGTACATCGAGAAGATACTTCACTATTCACACTTGGTCCTTGAAAAAATATTAAATTGATCAAATATTGAGGTCAGCCATCAAACAAGAATCATGGAAGGTTTGTGAATCAAATCATGAAACAATTCTTGCTACTGTCAAGAATAGAGTTGATCCTTGTGGTTCATTGGATTGAATTTGTAATGGTATGTTCTTCATGAATTTAATTTAAATATTTACTTAAATGATTTTATTTAAATTGTGTATGATTTAAAATTCTAGTCACTTGCTTACTAACATGTTTATGTAGGTTTGTGGTGCCAAAAATATTCCACCTTCACGTGGTTGGGGTATCATTAGTAGAGAATCTATTACTGTTTGAGTCCATGTACGGTTGCTAGACATTGTAGTTTGCAAATGGAAGCTCGTGGGACCAAACCAACTATGACAACACATTCGGTGGCTTGGTGAATGCTAGTAGTGTCTTTATTTTTGTTCCCTACACTTCCCGTGCTTTTAGGCTACCTCGTCTAGGCATAGTCCCTTAAGAGCCTTGAGGCCAAAACACACTATATCTATGACAAGTGATTTCTCTGACTCCGTGGCATATAGAAACTTCTCATAAGATCCGAGAAATCTAACTTGGGGCCCTCTATGAAATCCTCTCTCGGTTTTCTCCATCTCCATTTGGTTCTCTTGCTGTCCTATTGTTTGCAAACATGCAAAATAGTGCAGTCTGAGTTAGTATAGGGCTGCCAGATGTTGTAGTTTGCAAACGGAATCTTGTGGGACCAAACCAACTACACCAATACATTGGGGTGTCCAAATGAATGATATTGGAGGCTTTTTTTACTCCCTATACTCCCCGTGCTTTTAGGCTACCTCGTTAGGGCGTAGTCCCTTAAGAGCCCTGAGGCCAAAACACGCTATATCTTTGATGGGTGATTTCTTGGACTCTGTGGCACCTAGAGACATATCGTCAAATCTGATACCTCCATGTTGAGGCCCTCTATGAAATCCTCTCATAGTTTTCTCCATCTCCATTTGGTTCTCTCGATGTCCTATTGTTTGCAAACGCTCGAAATAGTGCAGTCTAAGTCGGTGTAGGGCTGCCAGACGCTGTAGTTTGCAAACGGAAGATCGTAGGACCAAAAAGATTACACCAAAACATTGAGGTGGCCTCATGAATGCTATTTGAGGCTTTATTTTGGTTCCCTACACTCCGTGTGCTTTTGGCCTACCTCGTCAGGCATAGTCCCTTACGATCCCCGAGGCCCAAACACGTCATATCTTGACAGGTGATTTCTCGGACTCGTGGCACGTACAAACTTCTCATCAGATCCAAGACCTAAAGGTTAGGGTCCTATATGTGTTAGCATACGTTGGATAACTGATATTTCTTAGGTTTCTATCCTATCTCTTTATCTGCTCCTTCTAGTATTCCATTATTCTCTCCTTCTGTTGTGTAACCTCTCCATTCATTTAGGGGAGTCCAGTACAATTTCTTTCCTATAAATACTGTACGTGAGCTTTATGTTGAATAGAATAATATGAGATATACAATCTCTATTCTTTCTCCTTCAGTTTCTGTCTCTCAGTTTGGTATCAGAGCTATCAGAGCCTCTGACTGTGTGCGTGGTGATTGGCTGAAGAAGCTCCTGCCTGTGCGTAGCCTGTGTGGAGCAACAGGTGGTCCGAGCAGACCCAAGGAGGAGTGCATCATGCCGGTGTATACGTGGGCCACTGGCAGTCGAGCCTTGTGCAATCGAGCCTTGTGGAATCATAATTAAAGGATATTGCAAGGGAATATTTTCTACTATTTTATTTGTTTCAGTCGAGCCTTGTGCCACTGAGTAGGAAAAATACCCTGTGCGCCGACTATGTGAAGCCTTTCGTTGATGAGAAGAGGAGGCACATGATGTATTGGTAGGCATAGCCAATCTTGTGAGAATAGTGTGGAAGACAGGAGAAAACGTGGAAGTTCACGTGGGATAAATATAATTTCTGTTGTTGCGTGGAGGAGTCTTCAACAAAGAGGAGAGACTGTTTCTTTTTCTGCCTGTGCGTTGGAAAGAAGTCTTCTATTTTTTCTGCCTCTGCTGTGCGTGGAAGATTGTGGTTAGGATTTTTGGTCTTCTATTTTTTGCTTACATGGGAGAGGAGTCTTGATGCTTTGTGCGTGGAGATCTTCCGACCTGCTGTGCGTGGAGATCTTCCAACTTGGTGTTTTGTGCGCTAAAAACAACAACTTGACCACTTTATTTGGAGGTGTTAAAAATTCTTGGAGCAGCCTGCAGTTTTTTAGATAGCCATGGGAAATCTTGTTTGTTTGCTACCTGTGCACGTGGAGGAAGAGAGAGTAGACTCTCCTGGAGACCTTCAACCTGTGTAGTGCTGTGCAAAATAATCTTGTTGCTGAAGTTTTTACCCTCTACGAGGAAGTCTGATACTGGCAACGTCGAGTTTCTTCAACACTACGTCGAATGTCGAGTGTAGACAACTCGATTGAGAGTGTCAATAACACGGTCGCCACAGCTGAAAGCAAGAATATTAACTCGCCAGCTAGAGAACACCGTGGAGAAGCTCCTGAGAGCTCTGGGTTCTACTTTTCTCTATTGAACGAGCTTCGAAATTCCGGAAAACTTGCATTCGACAAACTACTTCGAGAAGGAATCCTTGAATACTTTCTTTTGACATCGGATACCAAGCAAAGCGAGTATGAGAAGAATTAGAAGCCGGATACGATGCCGATTGTGATGATGAAGAAGAAAACCTTACAAAGTGTCACCGTCTCACAAAGACATGAATATCGCGAGCATCTACGAGCCAGTAATTCTCGACAGTGAGTCCAAATTGTAATAACTTTTCAAATAAATAAATAATTTATTTTTTATTACAATGTCTGCTCCGAAGTTACTTTTGTCCGGTCGCTCAGTTGCTCAAAGGGCCTAATTTTGAGGCCTGGAAGACAAAAATGAAGACAATCCTTCAGTTTGAAGGATTATGGGGAGTGTCATACGGATCGTGCTGCTCCCACAGCCCCCGATGAACTAATAAAATATGACATGGCTAGTGCTAAAGCCTTGATGTTGATAATGCTCAGTATCAGTGATGATGTGCAACCGCATGTTTGGAATGCGGAGAAACCCAAAGAGGCTTGGGACAAGTTGGCAACCATTTATGAAGCCAAAAATCAGACAAAGATTCTTCATCTTCAGTCGAAGCTGCACACCCTCTCTATGGGGTCTGACGAGAAAGTGGAGGAATTCTTGCGTCGCGTGGCTGAGCTGAGATCAGAGTTATTAGTGCTTGGTGAAATGGTGGACAATAAAATTCTTGTCCCAATCACCTTGAGAGCACTCCCTTCTCAATTTTGAGTGTTTGTTACAACACTGAATGTGTCTAAACAAACAGTGACATTCGAAGAGCTTGTGAATTTGCTGCAGCAGGAAGAGGCTATCACTTCATCACATGAGGAGTCTCAGGACAAAGCCTTGTTCTCAAAGCCTAATCGTGGCCAGAAGAATCGAGAAAGGTCCCCCAGAGAAGCCAAATCCAGTGCAACCCAAATAGAAAGATCAAAAGTCAAAGAGATGGTGTCACATTTGTAGAACCAATACTCATGACACTGATCACTGCTGGCACAATAGCTTGAAACAAGGGCCTTCAAGCCATACAAGCACATCCGGGCGTGAAGATTTTCAAAAGTCCAAATGACGTCCCCGATGGAGAAAGCAAAAAGGACATCTTGCAGCCCAACAAGAAGATGATGACTTTGATGAGGAGACATCAGAAGGAGCCCATTGTAGTAAGAATCTTGTACTCGTCTCTCAAACTTCTTAGCCCACAAAGAAAGTCTGGTTGATAGACTCTGGTGCAAGAAAGCATATGTCAGGTGAGAAGAAGCTGTTTGATTCACTACATGAAGAGCCAACCGGAGATCGAGTTCGGATAGCGGATGACAAAGAGTACATTGCAGAAGGAATAGGGAATGTGACCATTCCTCTGGGGTCACGAAAATGTACACTTACAAAGGTACTATATGTTCCTGGCTTGACTAGCAACCTTTTGTCAGTTACTCAGCTCTTGAATCATCACCTTAAGGTTGAATTTATTGTTCAAAATGGCATTAAATCATGCTTAATCTCCCGACAAGGTACGGTTCTTGCTAAAGATTTTGTAAAAGATAAGTTATTTGCTTTAGATATTGTTTCATCTTCTGCAGTAGCTTTATCTGCTTCAACAATAGAATCAACTACCTTATGGCATTTTAGATATGGACACTTGTCGGTCGGTTCACTGCACCAGATGAGTTCAAAAGCAATGGTCCGTGGACTACCCAAATTGTCCAATTCCTTGCCTATTTTGCCCTGGTTGTCTTGCAGGAAAACAACATAGAGATCCGTTTCAAGCGAGCACCTTCCATGCCAAGAAGTGTCTGGAGGTAGTTCATACCGATCTGAATGGCCCATTGCCTGCTTCGTTTTCAGGATACAAATACTTCCAGTTGTTCGTGGATGACCACTCTCGCAAGATGTGGGTATATTTCCTAAAGCAGAAAAGTGAGGCTCTTCAACACTTTCAGAACTTCTATCATCGTGTTGTCAAAGAGTCTGGACAACCACTTCTTCTACTCCGCTCAGATCGAGGGGGGGAATTCACATCAAAGAAGTTCTTGGCCTTCCTAAACCATCACGGCATTAAGCAGCACCTGACTGCTCCCTACACGCCCCAGCAAAATGGCATTGTTGAGCGTCGCAATCGCACAGTGATGGAGATGGCTCGCTGCATGCTATCAACTGCAAAGCTAGGAGAACGCTATTGGGTTGAAGCAGTACAAATGGCTGTATATCTTCTCAATAGGGCACCAAAAAAGATTCTACTGAACAAGATGCCAGAAGAGGTATGGAGTGGTAAAAACCATCAATTTCTCATTTGCGAGTATTTGGTTGCACAACATACATGCATGTCCCAGCTCAGAAGAGAAAGAAGGTAGAGCCAAAAACACTCTTGTGTATCCTTCTTGGCTATAGTACTACCTCGAAGGCGTATCGTCTCATGGATCTTGAGACAAAGAAAATATACGAGAGTCGGGATGTGGTTTGTGACGAGTCATCCTTTGACTCAATAGTATCAACAGAAGATCCACTTCCAAACACATCTCACCGATTAGTCTCTGAATCAGATGATGAGCGAAGGAGACTACTCAGAGAAAAGAAATGCTACCAGGAGAACTATTTGTTGACCTTGGAGAATTGCGAGAATGTGACTCCACATCAATCCTCATGGCAACGACACGGTTCTTCTCAAAAGAAGTCAAGTTCTCGTCCGAAGTGGGTACAAAGCACTATCAAGGACTCACATTTGCAACAACTCCAGATACATCATCCGGAGTCAAAACAAGGAGTCAAACAAGAAATGAGGTAAACTTTGCACTCATGAGTTCACTGATGAATAGCTCCGAGCCAGATAATGTTCGTGAAGCACTCAGTCAAACTCAGTGGAAGGAAGCTATGGAAACAAAATATGACTCGCTCATGAAAAATCAGACATGGGAACTTGTCGATTTTCCTATAGGAAAGAAACCCATAGGCTACAAATGGGTTTTCAAGACAAAATATAAGGTAGATGGATCCATCGACAAACATAAAGCACGACTTTTAGCCAAAGGATATGCTCAGAAAGAAGGCATCGACTATGAAGAAACCTTTGCACCCACTATGAAGATGAAGACCATCAGAGTAGTTTGTGCACTTGCAGCACAGAAAGGATGGAGACTTCAGTAGATGGACGTCAAGTGTGCTTTCCTAAATGGTGATCTGAAAGAAGAAGTATAAATGACCCAACCTGAAGGATTTGTTGATGATAGGAAGTCAACTATAGGATACATATTTCATCTCGGATTTGGACCTATCTCGTGGATAAGCAAGAAGCAGAATGTTGTTTCTATCTCATCCACAGAGGTAGAATATCGTGTTGCACAAGGAGATGTGTGCAAAGTGATATGGATATGTCACATTATGGATGACCTAGGATTTCTTGAAAAATAGTCACGTATTCTCTATTGCGACAATCAGAGTGTGTTGAAGCTGCGAGAATCTAGTCTTTCATGAACGAACAAAGAATATTGAAAATGACTACCATTTCATTCGAGAGCACATCTTGAACCATCAAATTCAGCTCTAGTACTATCCTACTGAAGCACAAGTTGCTGACATTCTCACTAAATCCCTTGGAAAAGTGAAATTTGAATCTTTCAGAGGTCACATTTGCAAGAATAATGTAATAAGGGGGGGAATGTTAGCATACGTTGGATAACTGATATTTCTTAGGTGTCTATCCTATCTCTTTATCTACTCCTTCTAGTATTCCATTATTCTCTCCTTCTGTTGTGTAACCTCTCCATTCATTTAGGGGAGTCCAGTACAATTTCTTTCCTATAAATACTGTACGTGAGCTTTATGTTGAATAGAATAATATGAGATATACAATCTCTATTATCTCTCCTTCAATTTTTGTCTCTCAATATGAAATTATCTTGTTTTTTTCTCCATTTCCATTCGGTTCTCTCTCCATCCTATTGTTTGTGAAGGTGTGAAATAGTGCGATCGAGTCGGTATAGGGCTTCCAGAGGTGTAGTTTTTCAAATGGAAGCTCGTGGGACCAGACCAACTACACCAACACATCGGGGTGGCATGGTGAATGTTATTGGAGGCTTCATTTGGTTCCCTATTCTCCTCGTGCTTTCAAGCCACCTCATTTGGGAATAGTCCCTTAAGAGTCCTAAGGCCCAAACATGCTATATCATCGATGGTTGATTTATCGGACTTTGTGGTACCTAGAGATGTCTCATCAAATCCAATAGCTCCATTTTTAATCTCTCTATGAAATCCTCTCATGGTTTTCTCCATCTCCATTTGGTTCTCTGGATGTCCTATTGTTCACAAACGCACAAAACACCTGGAGTACGAGTAAGTGTGGGGATTCAAGAAGCTATAGTTTACAAACAAAATCTCGTGGGACCGAACCAACTACGTAAAAATGTGAGGGTGGCTTGGTGAATGCTAGTGGAGTAGTTTTTGGATCCAATGCTCCCGTGCTTTTAGGCTACCTTGTCAGGCATAGTCCCTTAAGAGGCTCGAGGCTAAAACACGCTATATCTTCAATGGGTAATTTCTTGGACTCTGTGGCACCTAGAGATGTCTTGTTAGATTTTATACCTCGACATTGGGGTCCGATACAAAAGTATCTTATGGTTTTCTCCATATCCATTAGGTTCTCTCACTATCATATTGTTTGTAAATTTTTGAAAATCTTGGAGTTTGAGTCATTGTACGGTATCCCGACACTTGTAGTTTGCAAACGGAAGCTCGTGGAACCAAACCATCTATACCAAAACATTGGGGTGGCATGGTGAATGCTATTGAGTATTTGTTTTAATTACTTATTCTCCCCATCATTTTAGTCTACCTAGTCGGGGTGTAGTCCCTTGAGAGCCATGAGGCCCAAACACGCGAGATCTTCAACGGGTGATTTCTCGGACTCTATTGCATGTAGAGACGTCTTGTTAGATCTGAGACCTCCACATCGGGGCCCTCTACAAAATATTATCATGGTTTTATAAATCTCCATTTGGTTCTCTCGCTATCCTATTGTTTGTAAAGGCGTGAAATAGTGTAGTCTCGGTCGGTGTAGGGGCTGTCGGATGCTCTAGTTTGCAAACGGAAGCTCGTGGCACCAAACCAATTACACCAAAACGTTGGGGTGGCTAGGTGAAAACTATTGGAGTCTTCATTTTGGTTCCCTACATTGCCGTGCTTTCGGGCTACCTCGTTCGAGCATAGTCCCTTAAGAGCCCTGAATGAATAGATTGGCTTAAGAATGAATTTGATAGGGGTATGTATAAGAACACATGGGAGTTATCAATCACCTAGTAAATATTTTTTGTTTGGTTTTGGATGGGATTTAGCTGTCATACGGCTTAGAGACCTTCTATTCATTGATAATTTACACTACGATAAACCCATGGATGCTTTTGAAAGTACCTTCAAAAGGATAGGGATAGTCATCAAGCCTAGTGAAGGGTGTGATGTGATTTCCAAATAACTTGAAATTCTTATAGATTTAAAGGTAATAATATGAATTGTACAGGATTAGATAATCAAGAATCATTGAGTGTCCGAATCAAAATGTCTTTGCATTTGGAGACATTCTTAAGCATTGGAGTAATGTATATGGAGATACATTCTCAAAATATCAACATACGAAACACATCAAATTGTGATGACTCTCGGGTGTTTTAATAGGGAGAAGACTATGAAGCATAGAAGAATGTAGTGAGTGCATGATAAGATAGGAACCAATACAAAGAGACCATGAGAAAAAAGAAGCTTAAGTAAGGTAAATACACATATACATATTGATAAATTGAATGAATAATTACTCAAATTAGGTAACTCTTTATATACAAACATTATATAAATATTGATTTCCAAAGTTTGATGCATATTATACATTGAAAATTCTAGTACATGTACATCACCAATAAATGAAAAAATAATCCATCATATCTTAAATATTGTCAAGTGCACTTCATATTAGTTTCATGCCAAAATAATCTCAAAAATTTAAGGTCTCATACAAAATTATCAAGTTCCAAATAGTATTTTAATGTGCATAATAAATACAAAATTTCAAAATAGGTCACATACCATCAAGTTCAAATTCCATATAGGCGTACATACAATGTGATGGATATAGGCATACAAAAATATGTCATGTAAGACATATATATTTCCTACTCATCAAAATCTATCGGGTCAAAGCATATAATTGTGTCCCACTTTTTTGTAGTTTTTGTACTTTCAGCAAAATATGTTTGACAACCAAAACATGACTAAACACATATAAAATGACCAAACATGTATTTTTAAGAGCTTATAAATACCAAGGTGCGGGGCATCCAGAATTTACCGATTTTTAAATTTTTATAGTATTTTTAAATATTTATTTACTAGTCGATTTTAAAATATTTATGGCATAAATGGGACAACTTGTATGGACCCTATCCCTCTTGTATGCTTTGACCCTATCCTTATCCCTTGGCCTTGCTCGAAGAATCCCCTCCCTTAGAAAAAGATGGAGATCCATGAGATGACTTTGGATCATCTAAGCCCATACTTTGAGTCATCTCTGCTGAATACTCACCTTGTAGATGAGCACTGTAAATGCAATTTTTTTTTGTCAAAACTTAATTTATATATGTTTTCAACATGTATTTAAGACCATGCTATAATTAAAGTATTTACATAAATACACAAACTTACCGCAAGTTGTCGAACACTCCAAATGTGCATCTCATGCTTACATGAGTCGGTGGGAGCTCTGCTCTATGAGCAGGGGTATGAAGACTATGAGATGGAGGAGTACGTGCCCTCAAAGTCAGAATGGAGGGTTGAAGCACCCTACATACACATAATATCAAAAAATCTAACATCAAAATTAGCGAAAATAGACCTAAGTACATGTATGTACATAATGACAATATTTTAACTAATTTCATCAATATAGAACTATTGTTTTTACCCCACCACACTGTGAATCAAATGAAGAGGCTGCTTTACTGTCATGAGTAACTCCTACATATACATAATGAAGGACATTATTAACATAATTTAATAATTCTACAATGAACTAAATTACAAACATGTAATTTAACATAATATGAATTACATGAGAAATTTAACAAAAATTACGTGTTTTTGAATACCTCGGTGAGTTGCTACGCAAATTAAATCCCACATTAACACATTTATCTACTTGTCAAAGAGATGGTAGGGTGTCTAGTGAATTAAACATCTTTATCAAACATGTATATCACATGATTTAGATGGACATAAAAAAATACATATATTTGACTTCAAAACTAATACACACACACACACACACACGTATGTATGTATATATATATATATATATATATATATATATATATATATAGACACACACATGTATGTGAAAACTTTACACAATTAACATTCTAAATTACCTCTCGTGAATGTATGTGTATATATGGTGCTCGCCACCTTTGGTTGGGATGAAGAAGTGCCTCCCAAACACTGTAATATCAATGCATATACATGTATAAATACAATTATTTCAAAAATTTAACATATATAAGTAAATCAAGTACTCCAAAATTTTTGTAACACACATAAAAAAACATATCAAATTTCCCTGCGAAGGTGACACCGATGAATGTAATCCAAATGTCTCACTCAAAACATAGTGACATTATTGTGTGCACCCCTAGCACCAGGTGCACTAAACTTAGTACGCATGAAAGTATCTTCCTTCTTGGGCCCCAAACATATGCTACCACAAGACAGGAAAAGATATGGCCTCGTGCTAGTACTCCCTGAGGGAATACTCTGTGTACCTATGCAAGCATCTGGCTCAGAAATGTCCCTTGTATTTCGAACTAGGGTCACAAATATCCCCTGAAGCATGTGGAGTGTATCAATCTCTACTGTCTCCTTCAATTTTTGAGGGACAATCTCAAGGTGAGGGGGCCACGTGTGGGAATATAACTCGTTGAATAGGTGCATGCTATGCACTTGGTTGATCCTATGCGAGATCCTTTCCCTTAGCCTTGGAAATCTAGAAATCAAAATAATTTGGGATCTTGTTGAGGATAAACTCATAATAGAGTTTCCTCAGAAATTATAGTGGCACCTCGTTGTTATTATAAGGTGGAAAATCAAACACCATCCACCATCGGTCCCAAAAAAATATTTTTAATCAAATTATTATTGTACCAATGGATGGGAAACCATTTACATGACAACGAAATAGGAATATTAGTGTGGGGTTCCATGAATAAGGCGCATATGAGGTCTTTTGAAATTTATTTTTCTTTACATCTACATATGACAATTTGTTGGAATAATAAACCCTCTGACAACCCTCTCTGTAAGTTGTCCAACGATCAATTTTCCGATTTCCACGTCAATTTGAACAAGTAATGCCTCCAATGTGTTTGCAAGAGAGGTACACCGGGGTTTATAGATTATGAATCCCTCATTGTTTTTATTAAATCCTCAATTTCAATTTTATTTTCAACAATGTGGGATGCTAAATCATCTTGACTACTTGGGGGATGTTGAGCAATTGTGGGAGTATCGGGAGAGATGACATGAATAACAAGGTTTTGTTACGGTTGATTCCCTTGACGTCTAAGCGTAATAATAAAAAAATGTATTCAATTGAATTTTTAATCTATAATTATCATATTTCAGTGCAATTTTGATAAAATAATTTTTCTTACGTCTTCTCCATGGTGCCATCATCGATTTAGATCTTCTGGCGATCTAGAATCAATCCTTTAAGGTTGAGATCAATTTGAATGAAAAAACGTGAGGGCATGTTTAAGCTCGAAACTCGGGTTTGAGGGAGATAAAATGATAGAGGCTTGGTCCTCTTTTTATTTGTTTATAGTAGGCATAATGCATATGCGTTACGTAAGGCATATGCGTTATAATGTGTACACGTTATGCTTGATAAATCCCAAACCCGACAATTGAAATCGTGGTTGCGTTATAATAGAACGCGTATGCATTTTGATTTTTTTAGATTCTTGTCCACTTTTGGCCTCCCAACTTCATGCACTTACCCCTCAACCACGGGACATAAGAACTCCTCAACTTTCTCATCTGACCCTAGAGAGAGGGTGTGTAGCTTTGACTAAAGATGGAGGATCTTCATCTTATTTTTGGCTATGTAAATAGTTGCCAACTTGTCCCATGCCTCCTTTGGTTTCTCCACATTTCCAAAATGTGGTTACACATCATCATTTATACTAAGCATTATCAACATCAAGGTTTTGGCACCGACAATCTCATAATTCATTAATTCATCAGGGGCTATGGGAATGGTCGAGACCCCGTGACAATGCCCTATAATCCCTGAAACAAATGGATTTTCCTAATTTTTGATTTCCAGGCTATAAAATTTGGACCTTTAAGTAACCGAGCATTTGAGAGTAGAATTTTTGGTGCAGACATTATAATAAAATATATATTTTTTATTGATTTATTGTTTTAAGAGATACTACAACTTTTAATCACTAATAAGTACTAGTAGCTTGTAGATGCGCACGATACTCATGTGATGAGAGATGATGAAACTTTCTAAGGCATTCATCTTTCTTCTCAATCAGTGTCATACCCGAATTCTAGTTCTTCTTGAACTAACTTTTCTTGATAGATAACATCAAAAAGGAAATACTCCAAGAGTACTTTTCTAACCAGTTCATCAAGGAAAAGGTTACCGGTGTTGCATAGCTATTAGAGAAGTGAAAAGTAGAACTCAAATTTTTTAGGAGCTTTAGGACTGTGCTCTATAGATTGCGAGTTAATGTTGTGGCTTTCAACAATCTTGATCATATCATTCACGTGTGTCATTTGTTGTGGATTTGAGAGACTCCACGTTGCCTTGGTAGAGGATTAGTCTCCAAGAAACTAATGGCCCATTTTTTTTAATGATGAAATAGACTTTTAGGCTTCACGCAGCTAATTTTCCTCTCAATGTGTTTCCTTTGTGTTTCACATAGGAGCCTGATTGGAGATCTTCAAGTGGGTATTTTCTAGAGAAATAAGGAGAAAATAAGAGATAGTAGTAAATTTCCATATATCCATTATACATCACACTCGGAAATATTTCAACAAAACAGGTAGCATTCTCCACGTCTAGGCTAATACTACTAAAGAGAAGGATTCTTTTATAGAATATCTTTCAAACTAGTCATGGAGCATTCTTATCTGAGAGTGATCTTCTCTCCATGTACATGTATGTTATAATAAGATCCACACTATGAATTGATCTATTAGTATTAATGTACAACCAAAATATGGCCAAGTTTGGCTTAGACGTTTTTCTCATGTACACCACGTGTGTAAACAAAAGTGACCTAGAGAGGTTGTATTGAAGTGTCCAGTTGATGTTGATGGTATTGCTAAAGTTTATTTGAATTCCACGTGCCTTTTATGCTGGTCATTCCAGGATCCACGCAACAAGAAAAATATTTTCTCTTTTTTATTACAAAACATCTCAAACTTTCACACGGTGGTTTGCATAACCACGTCTAGCAAAAAAACAATATGGTATTCTCCCTATGTTGCGGTTCAAGAAAAACACCACTTAAGCTTTGGGGACTTCCACGCAAAGACGAGACAAAGTTTAGAACAATTCATCTTGTCAAAAATAATTCCTCTTAAAACATCCACACAACCTATTTCACCACCTCCGAAGCCTTCAATCAAGCTCAAACCTCCGCATTTGAAGGATTTCTCTAACACACAAGTCAAAGATCAAGTTATCTTGATACTAGATTGTGAGGAGCTAAGTGAGGAGAATAAATAGATATAGAATATCTCTTACTCAGTCTTATTTAATTAGAACACGTATAATATTTATATGGCTTTGAGCAAACAATACTCCCTAGATTGGATGGATTTCTTACTAACAATAAGAAATAATAATGGAATAAAAAATAGAAACTAGCCTAATAATAAAATACTACGTAGACTATGCTAACAAGGGTATCACGACGGGTCAAAATAACTACACATATACCCCTCCTAGGGAGGGTAAACCTTTATGACAAGTTCATTTTTTACTAGAGGGCTTCAATTTTTACCGTAAGTGATTCAAGAGTGAGTGGTGAGTGAGTGATATAATGTGTGTCATGATATGATGGAGGGAGATGACATGGTCTAGGAGTATTTCCCGTGAGTAGGTGACCCACCATCACGTGAGTGTGTAAATGTTTCTCATCCAATTTAGTATTTAATAGAATGAATTAAGGTTTATTCAAGCGTAAAAATAGTGTACCCACACCTAGGGGTGTGTATGCACTCATATTGGCATGTAAACATGAAACAAATGTGTAGAAACATGCACATGAACTCAAAAAACATGTATGCCCATACATATATATAACTGATTTGTATGCACATGTGTAGGCACAAAAACCCAAGTGGTCACAAACTTAAGTCATAACATGCATATTCCTTAGTTTATACACAACAACACACACATATGAGGTAAAAGGTTGTGTACACATCAGTCGAGAGAATAGAAAATAGTGGAATGAGAGTATGCATGGCACCTAGGTGCATGCTCAAGGGAATAAGCATCTAAGCACTAAATAAGAAAAGTGTTGCCTTTGCTTAGAAGAAAAACATTGGATTTATTTTAGAGGAATATGAGTAAATGTGGATGAAATTAGTTGATTGAGGTCCTAATTAGAAGAGAATAAAATAATATAGAATAAATGTTAGCTCGACATGTTTTTGTGATTTTTGTAGACATGAATTCAAATGCTGAGACAGAGAGAGCATCATGGTCATCTTGCTGACCATAGAGGAAATTTTCTAGACATGACATAAGTGTATGATGGATGTTCTCCTAGAGGTGACTAGGTTATCCCATGTTGCAAGGATGCCTTTTATTTCTTTGGATAATGATCTCGTTGAAAACCTCGGTGGAGCGGTGGCACAATGAGAGTCGGTGCTTTCAACTCCCAACATGGTAGATGACCATAAATATCGAGGATGTTTGGTATAATTTTCATGTGTGGATATAAGGACATATCATTGATTTGTATTAGCATGAAATAGGAAATTATAAACATCTGATTAATTTTTTTGGTCGTATTGATATACCTCGTTAAGGGATGATAGTTTATCCGAATAATTGACTACGAGATCCCAACTTTCATTGTATGGTAGTTTATATGATGGATCTTGTCAATGGATATTTATTCATTGCCAAGACAGATGCCACATTTACTATTGGTTTGATGGGTTTGATATAAGGTATATTCCATTGTGAACATTATTGATGGGGCCAGTGCATTATGGCACATCTGTATTAGGATATACACCTCATTACTTACCATGGTCGGAAGACCGGGGCCCTGCTAAATTATTGTAAATTTGGGCATGGGACTATATCCTTATTGGTCACCCCATAGGTAATTTTGAGTGGGAGATCAAGAGGAGCCTTCAGTCATGGTATGGATCAAGATGACCTTTGTGGGCACCAAGTTGATAGATACTCTTATCGCATATTTTTTGATAATGCACAACATCGCAAAATATTAGGGTTGACCTACTACACTTATCGGTGGATAGATGATCCATTTGAGCTTGACATAGCCATTATTGATAATTTTTGTTTGGAAAGCGGGGCTACATCATGGATTTTTATAGTGTGGATAGGTGTCAGAGACATTTTTCCATAGCATAGGGTGCTCCAGGTCCTGATATGTGGTATGCACACAAGATATCTAAGAGCTTTGACATGGGCCCCACCACTAAGCCAGATAGGTCATGAGACAATTTTGATGTGATGGTGTGACTGGTTATGACACCCATGAGACAATTCGAGATATCTTGGCATCACATCTAAGTACATATCCTAGTACACGACAAGTTTACCATGTCACCTAACTATTCCATAGGCTTTATGGGATGCCATAGTTAGGGCACCTACTAAGTATGATAATGAGCATGAGGATAATGATGATGAGGATGATGATGATGATGGTGGTGGTGGTCCTAATAACGTTTGTAGATAGGTTCCTCCATCATTTCAATAATAGAGGAAGAGGCATGTGTCCATTGTTATATAGATATAGATGCCTCGAGTGGGCATACCAATTGGTATTGATATTCCTTTACAGTAGGTGGAAAAAAAAAGAGCACAACAAGGTCTTCATGTAGGAGGATCTCCTCCACAGAGGTTTGCACCACATCGGGGACACTAATTATCCCATTGCAGGAAGGAGGGGGTGGAGATGATATTGGAGAGGTAGATGGCGGTAACAGATGAAATATAATTGTGTTTTAATTGCAGCTAGAGTAGGTAAAAATTGTTCGATTCAGGTGAAACCAGAGAGGTACTATGATAGGGCCCAGATACATATGCTAACAATTGAGTGGGACTAGGATAGGGCACAATCCAGTGAGGGAGAAGATGGTTCTACAAGGTTCCAAAAATACAATAAATGATGGTGCATATGTCTCAAGATATGAGCATACTAAAATAGTCATAGGCACAATTACATGATATTATTACACATCAAGATTAGGCACGGTCCTAGGTTATAACTATTATTGTAGAGAGAGATCAAATGACCACTAAATAGGTACATGCACAGGATAATGTTACTGTGTTATAAAAGAGTGAGATGGTGCGGTGCGAGGAAGCTACAACAGTTGGGTAGACAAATATGTTGTTATATATTATGCGAGCTAGTGAGGAGGATTCCTATTACAAGGAATCTAACTTCGAGTAGTTGTAGATGGGTAAAGGATCATGCCATTTGATAAACTTGTTGTCGGTGAGTGGGAATAAATCTCATAGGACCTCTATATCCATCCACTCAAAGTATAACAACCCATAGTACAACGGAGTGTAGTTGCATCATCAAGCCCTTCTCATTAGTAGAAAATGTATCCTTTGTACCCTTGGCCGAGGTAGTCCTAGTGAGGGAGAGAGTCATGGATGAATGATTTTATTCATGCATTTTTGTAGATGTATCGATGTACGCCTCTTATGAAGGATAATTTTTATTGATGTACATGTATTGCTTTTGACATGCCTCATGATGAAGGCATATTTTGATTCATGCCCAAGATGGACAATTTTCTATCCAATTGATACACATTTTGAAAAGTACATGTATATGGACATTTAAATATAACATTTATGATGATGATGAGTATGTACTCCATATTATTCATGTTATTGTATCACATGTTTATTTATTTATGATATATCATTAGGTGGTATCCTTTTTATTGCATATTTGATGTTTTTGTATTTATTCACATGATGAGATGATGATATTGGTGTGTGGTGGGGCAATAGATCTTGGTATTTGCAACCCCTCTTTTCCCCTTGATGATACGATATGTGATAATTATCTTATTATACATGTATGATGTAGACTTAGCATTTCATTTATATATGATGTATAGATGATCTTTAATGTGATGATATACATGGAGATATGATAATGTGATAATAAAAATATGTACAAGTAACAAACAAGTATAATAAAATGTTAAAAAATACCAAATATACACACTAAAACAACTTTAAACAAAGAAACCATGTACAACTATTTACAAGCATAATATACTCTATATGTACACACAAGAATACATTTAATTTAAATAAGAAAAGATAAATCTAAAGTGGTATGTTTAAGAAATACACTATAAAAATGTACAAATAAGGAAAAACTATGGAAACAACGTATATTTAACCAAACAAGAAAAGTAAGAAATAAAATAAAGAAACAAACCAAACAAACTATTTTTTTTTTTTTTTTTTTGTGATACTATTTTGAATGCATTTTGTATTGTTTTTGGGAGATTTTGGAACAATTTTCTATTGTTTTTATATTTCTTAGTTTTCTAATGTGTTGGGGTTTTCAAGGTTTTGGATTTTGAATATATCTAATGGTTTTTGTGTTTTAAAACATTTCTGATTTCTTTTGTGATTTTCAAAGGTTTTCCAAAGCTATGTATAGGAAACCAAGAAATGTGGGTGCTCCCAACGTTAGAAGGGAATATATAAGGGTTAGTGTCATGTGTTATAAACGAAAGGTGAAAGTGTGAAAGTTCCCCCAACGTTAGATGGGGAATATACAAAGACAATACCTTCACCAATTTACAAGAGGAGAATTCACCAGATCAAGGTTTGACATGATAGGCTCACTAGGAATCACGGATGCGGGTGTGGAACTAATCCTAGAGAGAAGTTAAAGTAACCCTCAAAAGAAATATTCTTGTGAAAAAAAATTCCTCCCAAGGTATTGGAAGATGGTTTTCTCCAGGGACCTATAAAAGTGCCAAAATTGTGTGGTTGTCACATTTGGATGATTTGTTTTCTCTTTTTCTTTTACTCTCATTTTTTTGTATTTTTATGCTTTTATACTTTTTGGTTGTTTTTAATTTTTTCATGATGTTCAAGCATAGAACCTCTTAAGGTGCATGGCATTCATGGGTTCACGGAGGTAATCCCCATTATTATGAGCAAGCTTGTATTCTCCTAACCCATATTTGGCCACAATGACATAAGGTCCTAACTAGCGAGGTTCAAATTTTCCTCTCTTCTCTCTTTCTACCATTATGTTGAATGGGTTCTATTTCACTACAAAATATCAAACCTCAAACTAATAAGGAATGATATATTTTCTATATTTCCATGATACTTTGTTTTTATACACCTTGAGATAGTTTATGGAGTGGATGTACATTTCATCGAGGACCTCTAATTACGCCCGGCTTGGCCACTATGTAATCCTCATCTTTATCTAGGTAACTCATAAGAGATATTCTAAGGGAAGGAAGATGTATTTATACTGTAATGGTTGGTTATGTTACAAATACTAAGGAGTAGGGTTTTACACTAGTGGGTGTGTGAATACATGTCCTATAAGCCTAGAGGGATGTGTGAATTTCTGAATTCCAATTATGACATGTTTTACTCACCATGTTTTCCATGATTCAAACACATTTTTTATTAGTGGCTTCTTCCTACCCATTACCTAGAGGGTCATATGGTGTGGACCACTTTAGTATTTTCTAAAAGAAATGACAAAGATATTTTACAATCTTGTTCTTCAAATATTTTATGTTATAATAACAATGGCATCAAGAATGCCATACCAATGAATAAGGTGATTCATAATGAAATTTTATATCTAAGCACTTGTAACATATGTCAACGGAATTTCCTCAACCCACTTAGTGAAGTATTATGTGGTTTTAATGATGTGGGTATGAAGATCAATTGGTGTAGGGGTGAGCTTCCTTATTAAGTCTAATCCCTATTTAGATAATGGCCATGGTGTTATTATTGGATGTAAAGGTACGACGAGTGCATGAACAATATTTCTAGACTTTTGACATAGAACACACTTCCTTACATGGTGTTAGTAATCTATCTCCATAATAGGCCTATAATAGCGTACCCTTAACAACTTCTTTTCTAATACCATTCTGTTTATATGGGCTCCAGTCACTCCTTTGTGTACCTCCTTGATCGCTTGTACGAAATATACTACATATAGAGAACAGGATAGATTCCCATCATAGGAATAACAATAGGGCATGCCTCCTAGGAGGGTGTAATGACATATTTAATGGATAAGGATTTATATCTCGAGACTAGGAAATGTTAGGAGGAAAGGTACCATTTTTTAGGGATAGTTAAAAATAAGGTCTTTACATGGGGAGTATGGACCTACAATTTCACATGTTAGGAATGATTCTTACATGTCATATTTAGGTTGATGTAGATTTTCAACAAAACATGCCATATCATAATTTTCTCGTATAATTTGTACCATATAACCTAGTGTTACCATTAAATCTGTAGATCGGTTTTTTTGCTTGAAATTTTTCAAAGGTGATGCGTACAAAATATTCTTTCATATTTTTCACCCACTTTTTATATGTGATGAATTTATCATCCTTGATGTTATACACATCATTGACTTGCATGATAATCGGTTGTGAGTGCCAATTACCTTAATGTGGTGAATATTCCCTTCTATAGCCAACTTCATCCCATTGATGATAACCTCATATTTTGCAATGTTATATGTGCAAGGAAAGCTAAGACAAAAATATTGTGGTATGGGATCTCCTGAAGGAGTAATTAGCACTACACCTTCCCCCGAACTATGGAAGATGAATGATCCATCAAAGTGCACTTTACATATAACATATTATTCAATATTCATCAATGATGCATCCAAAAGTAGATCCAAACTCACATGTTCTATTCCAAGGAAGGGTGATTTTGTTAATTGGTCAGTGAGCACCTTTGCTTTGATGGAATTTTGGTGTACGTACTCAATTTAAAATTCACTAAGTAGGATGATCCAATTAGCCATCCTACCAGTAAGGGAAGGTTTTGACAATTGGTATTTGATTTGTTTAACCTTTGATATAAGCTTGGTTTTGACATTCAATAGGTAGTGGTAGAGTTTTGGAAGGTAAAAACCATACAAAAACAAGCCTTTTCTATTTTGGTGTAGTTAAGCTCATATGAAATCATGGTACAATTGAGATAGTACATTTCTTTTTATTTTTGGCTTAGGTCTTCGAGAAAGTAATGTGCCAATTACAAACTAGGTTACAAATATATATAACAAAAGTGGTTCACCTAGGGTTATAGGCATGAAGAATGGTATATTTTCCAAGTATTTTTCGAGTGGGGAAAAGGCTTGTCACTTCTCTGGTCCCGAAATGAAGTAAACATCTTTTATATGCACATGGGTAAAGGAATGAATTTTGTCGTAAGATGTGAGACAAAGTGAAAGATGGATTGTGTTTTTACTTGCATGCTACAGAATGTTTTGATGTTCTTGGGAGGAGGAATTTTAGTAATAAAAATTACTTTGGATAGGTATAACTCAATCCCTATTCTTGATACAACAAATCTCGGTAGATTTCTGAAAATACCCCAAAGACACACTTCTTTGGATTTATTCTAACCTTATACTCATAGAGATGTTCAAAGATATGCCTCAATACTTTAGGATGATCTTCTTTGGTCTTTTATTTTCCTAGGATATCATCTACATAGTCCTCCATGATTTCATGAAGCATATCATGGAATATCACTATCATTTCCCTTTGATAAGTTGCATTGGAAATTTTGAGGCTAAAGGGAATTACCTGATAACAGAATGTCCCCAAGGGGTTGTAAAGGCTATCTTATGTTGATCTTCTTCTACTATCTTGATTTGGTTGTATCCTAAAAATCCATCCATAAGAGATAAAATTTCATACACCACAGTTAAATCGACAATCATGTTGATGTTAGGAAAGGAAAGTCATCTTTCGGATATACCTTATTGATGTATCAAAATTTGGTTCAAATTTTGATTCCAAGAGGTTTATTTTATCCTGCAATGATGTTTTATATTCAACTTTGAGTAGTCAATGGGTTTGATGAACTCTCTTGCTAATAATCTCTCTAACTCCTCTTAACCGAAAGCGCCACTCATGGATACATTTTCCTTAGCTTAGTTTAATAGAATTTGCATCTGCAAGAAAATCAAAGTTTCACACAACTAAACTTGGATCTAAGCTGGAATATCTTTATAATACCCTGCAAATATATTCACAATTGTTTTTAGAAACAAGGTAAACATCTTATGGTCTTGTCCTATAAGTAAAGCTATTAGATTGAATATCTTCGGGTTTTATTTTGTTCCAATATTCACATCAATAGTTTCCTCTACGAGCATTTTTGACATATCATCCATATACATAGGATTGGGAGGAATGTTGAGATATTCTTCTAATGGTGTCTCTATGAGATTTTCACCCTCAGCATGGTCATTTATTTTTTCCATTGATTTTTTATTTGTTAGTTAGCCAACACCTCAAAGAGGTTTTCACTATGTGACTTGGATGTACTTTTTTTTAATGATATTTTTGGGAAATTTTGCCCTCATTTTTTCTTAAATTTTTTGACCAAAAACTCACTTACTTTCTAAATTATGTGTAAGTACCTAGGTCAATGAAGAAACCTTTCGTATGATCTCTTATTGGAATGGAATGATGTATGTGCATAAACTATGCAATAGCCCCATCATTCTCTAACAGGTGTGATGGCACATGACATTTTTGTTCCCAATCGACAAGGGTAGGGTATACAATGTCATTTTAGGATTGGGAGTGGTTATGGTAAGGATATAGGTATCCATGAAAAGGTTTATTAAGGAAATATGCTTGTATTGACTACAGTGGGAATATGTGTCACTATTTAAATAAGCTGATCTATCCTCGTGTCTAGAGGAGGTAACATATCGATCCATCGGATACAACAAGAGGTTTGAGTACCTATACAATTGCACTCTTTTTTTTAAATGTGGAAGTGAGACCGGTTCTCTTTCTCCTTGTTCAAACTTTCCACATCTGAGTCCTTTATAACCCATGGAATACATAAATAGAATGGATTGAGTATATTTTGGGATTTCTTAATAGGTAGAATTAGTTTCTTCAGGGACCAAAGTTTTAGGTGGGTCTTGAAATTTCTCTTCTATTAGTAGTCATACAGGTAATAATTTACTAATAGTAATTTCATCTCTAGACCATTTCATGTGATAGTCATGTCTTCCCTTTGTTTTTGGTGACAAAGATAGATCTAAAATTAGGAGATCCTCTTGCACATTTTATTCTAAAAAACTATACTCTAGGATTTTCATATCCTATGAATCAAATGGAGAGGTAGGCCTAGAAGCCTCATGAGAACAAGAAATTAAGGAGTTTGAATCTACCCATGATTCAAGAGCTTCTTACTAAATGGGAACAAAAATATCAATAGAGAGACATGCATATGTACCCCTACATGAAAATTTGTTGAGATATTTGTAGTTAGTGAAGGGTTTTGGATCACCTTGAATGCTAAGTGTTTCCCTCATGTTTCAATTTAAACACTAATGAAACATTGATGGTATGGCCTGTATGGCATGGATCCATGGGCTGCGAAGAATCATAGTGTATGGAAGCTCCAAATATAATACAAGAAACTTCATGTTGGGACAACTAGGCCATAGTTCCATCAGAAATTTTATTATTCCTACAGACTCCCACTCTACGTTATCATATGTAGTTATGGTGATAACATGGGACTCTATATCTACCTCCATGTGTTTGAACTATTTGATTAGTTTCAATGTGCATATTTCAATCCTAAATCATTGTCCAAAAGTACCCTCTTTATCTTTCGGCAAGTAATAAATACTTCTATATAAAGAGGAGGCTATGTGTAATATGTATGATCTTAGTTAGTGATTTCCTTTTGGTTAAAAGCAATATGTTTTCTTGGTGTAATGTTTTCTACCAAAAAAATTAGGTGTGAAGGATATAGTTACGTTTACACTACTAACCCCTATAGGGTTTTGTATAGGATGTCTTTATGTACATTTCATATCTTGAGAAGGTCTAAGATTGAAATATTAGCGAGATGACTCCTCAAGTTGCTCTGGGATATTATACGAGACCATCCTAAGGTGTAGACAAAGGATCTTATGAGATCATGAGACAAGTATGCCTTTTTACGATAGTGTAACATTTTACCTTGATCCTAATGGTATTCAAATGATCATAAAAAAGTTAATAAATCCTTTGAGTGAGTCATAATGATAGTTATCACTTTTGGTATATAGATAGTTTACGGCTTTATATCTTCGGGATGACTCTCCTTGATATAATTATTTTTCACTTAGTTTATCATACTTTGGGAATAGTTCTTTGAACATTCCAATCTTTTTATTGGGATTTTGATTGGATTCTACTTAATTTAATTCTATTTCCCCACTATGAATGAGATCTTCGAGGAGGCATAAGAGTTTTTGTGAGTATTGTGATGGACTTCTTGGAGGCTTAAAGGTGGACACCCAAACCCTTGGGAGGCATAAGAAGAATCCCCATGTTCCTTTCTCCTTCTTGGCTTGTGTATTAAGCCTTTGTACTTGGGATCTTGCATGGTTTTAGTGATCTTGTTGTTGTGTATATTGTGTTAAATGTATTGTTTGAATGTCATTGTGGAAGCCATGTAGAGTTGTCAATGGTTGTTTAATACCCCTCATTTCTTCCTTGTTGGGGCTCAAGGGCCAATGAGGAAGAAGACTTCTCTCCCACATTGTATTATTTGGCTAGGGTGGATAGTATTGCCTAATCCCCATTTTTTTCTTGTGTTGGATTTGATGAAGATGGTAGAGCTCAAGTGAAGATTGGTCTTGGTAGCACTTGAAGGAAACATAAGAGATATTCCTCCTATAAAACTTTTTTCATATGGATTCCTATCAAAGAGGAAGGATTGTAAAATTTCATTTTAAAATAAAGGTTCTTAGTTATTCTACTTATCAAATTTGTGATGTTGGCCTTTGTTGTAAATGAAAGTTGAGATCTTGAAATTTATTATTTACATTTGTTGTAAAGAGAGACTATCATATTGTAAGATGTATCAAGTTCTTCGGAAAAGATTGCATTGTTATGTAGCCATAGTTGTAATATTGTAAAAGATGGAAATAATAACTTGAAAATTGTAGTAAAATGAAAAATGTATTTATTTTTTCAAAACAAAAAATAAATAAAAATTTAAACTTCTTGTGTTTTCTTTTAGGTGAAATGATTGAGTTAGATTGAGAAAAAGTTGTAAGTAATTCCAAGGTTATTTTTTACTATTGAAGTAAATGCCATTTATCCTATGGTGAAAGGAAAATTGAAAATGCTTAAAATGAGGAAAAATATCCTCTTTTCTACGTATATAAGGATGAATAAGGAACTTCATTAGTTTGCTTAGTTTTCTCTTATATGTATTTGTAGAAAACTAGGGTTTCCTTTTCGTGTAGAACTATATATTGTTCCATTTTGTTGTATTATTTATAAAAATAAAAACAAAGAAAGATACTGTAGGTAGATGCAATTATAATTAAGCTTAATTATATAAATTTCTCCTACAAATTTATATATATTAAACTTATTATAATTTTTATCTTAAAGAATATATATATATATATATATATATAATTGTTATATTTAATATGTTTATTATTAATGTTGATATTAACTATAGTATTAATATTAATATATTAATAGTAATATATATAGTAATAGTTTTCAACAAATATTAATAAAAGAAAATTAAACTTTTTTTATTATTATTGGTAAATAGTTTTTTGAAAGGGACTATACCCTTTTACAACAGTGCTCAAAAGTAATATTTTTCCCCAAAAATCCCAACAACAAAAAATAATCTATCAAGAACCAGCAAAAGCAAAACAACTGCTTCAAAAACAGCTAAAAAACAACAACTTAACAGCAACACAGCTGCCCAACAACTGTGCAGTTGGCCATTTACCTAGATGTAACAATAATAGCACCAAAAATGACAAGAATCATACCTTGTCTGAAGTGGTGGGGGATTTAGATTTGGCATTTCCCTTCTTTTTCCTATCCACCACTGTCCATTCTGGATTTCCTGCATCCAATGCAATCGGAAGAGAAACTACAATGGATTTGATGGGGATGTGACCCATAGGAAGGGGGCTGAAACTTCCTTAAAAATTGAATCGATGAATGCATGGAGAATAGTTCGTAGGTAATTTCTCTGTGTTAGTGCGAATCAACCACGATGTGTGAGTCAACTTGCGAGGGGCACTAGAATCCTCTACCATATCTCGATTCAATTGTAAGATGTTCAGGAGTAAAGAATCCTTCCACTAGGTAGTTTTGGTCTTTCATTTGGAATGTTCACAATCATTTGTAACATGACCAGTTTGGAAGCAACGCCGACATCTGAAGGCAAGTCTCTCATAGTAAATCCTCTGTACCTAGAGTCTTCCTCCAATCTAAAGATTGATTTCTGTTGGTAAGAGTTTGGAGGTATCAATCTCAACCAGGATTCGAGAAAACATAGTGTGTGTTTGAATGGAGGTCTTATCATCAACTGCCACACATGAGCCTAGAGTATCTCCTATAACAATGAGACAAGATTTGTTCCAAAGCTATAACGGAAGTCATGGTAAATGAACCCAAATTAGGTAGGTATCAAAAGAAAACTTTAACGGGTCGAAGGATGGATATCATGGTTTGCACATAAGCCCCTGTTCCCCCCAAACCCAATGTTGGCTAAAAATTAAATCCCTATCTCGCAGAGGTTTCAAAGACAATGACAATGAAGTAAGCTTTAGCACAAGGATAAAGCTCAATTTTACCTTGTATTTTTTCCCTCCATATCTGGGCTTTCCATTCATGTAGCTAAGAAATCTTAGGCCAAAATTTATGGAGTCGGCATATGAGACCCTAGCTTGGAGAGATTTTCCTCCTCAAGAATCTTTAGAAGTAGATCCTCCTCGATTTTCAGCGTCGGGACCTCCTGGGAGGGTTTCAAGAGCTCATTTCTGGTATTCTCCTTTTGTTTGGAGACTGCTGAAGCATAAGATGTGGACTTATCTCCACCAGAGGTTCCTGTGTGACCACTTTTTTGATTGGCGTTGGCAATATTTCCCTTGAGACTCTGAAGCGAGTTGGATCTATCCATGCTCTTGAGAGAAGATCCGTCATTTTTAAATGATCCATAACCATTGTTGAGTTTTGTAGGAGAGGCTGAGCCATCTTTACCTATCCCAATAGATAGACCCCCTATTTTGTGACAGGTCGGAGAAACTCTATCTCGGATTTTCTGAAAAGGGGGTCTTGGTTAGCATCGAAAGCCATGTCAATCCAAGAGATTGGTGCTTTATTTTCCACGCATTTTATACAGTGACCACCGCCATCGGATCTCGAATGCGAGGACTAGTTCCCATAGCCACCGCTTGATGTGAAGGTCTTCTGTTTTGATTCATAAAACTCGAATCTCTGCAATTGTGCCTTATCTAGCCCCATCTTGTGGTTGATCCATGCATAGTTGAGAGGGGCTCACAGACCTACGCGAACGCGTAGCAACCAAGGCGGCTAGGACACGAGTGGATAGGGTGCTAGAATTCATGGGATAAAATTAAAAAACTTTTATTTTACTAAGTCGTATGGCTTATACCACTCCTCGTGGCTTTGTAAATTGTGGTTTTGATTTTACTTTGGGGTATGGTGGGGGGTGGAGGTCGCTAAACCTACCCACCACCCCATATTATATGGTATGGAGGGTGGGGTAGATGACCTCCACCCCCACTACATTAAAATGATTGTATGTTAATATTTGTGGCCACTTTAAACATATTTTCAATGCGGCCAATCCATATTGCGGTTGGCACTAATAAGGAATGCATTCTTTGTAATCTTTCTACATGTGGCCACTGATTTAATTAACAATTATAGACACACACATAACAAACCCTTAGAAAATTTGGGTTTTCTTAAATGAAGAAAAATATATTTATCTATTTATATATATATATATATATATACACATATATGTGTATACATATATACTTTTTCAAAATAAATACATAGGGTTTCTTCTTTTACCCGGATGGGTATGTACTCATTGCCTATACATTTAACTTGCAAGTAAAATACCTTAAAAATAAAAAACAAATATTGAAGGGAGATCAATACCCACAAAGGAAATGGGTAGATCCTTGTGTTAAGCACAAAATGTTAACAAAAATGAAGCTTCCAACCCTCTCTCATGGTCTCCATGGCTTCACCTTCTTCTCCTCCTCCAAACCTGAAAAAGATTGAGCAAATGAATGTGAGATTAGGGTAGATGGGAATAAAAAGAAAGCTATAAGGATTTCTAGGGCAACCCAAATCTAAGGGCTAGGATAGATTCAATACAATTCCATGATTTAACCCTACATCATATAAGTGGGGATTTATTTTTGTGGGAATGTAAAATTAATTATTTTTCATGGGTAATGGGGTGAATGGGGCCTAATGGGGTTAGACCTAGTTGTGCACCCTTGCCCTTTTTGAAATAATAAATCAACTTTAATGTGCATGGTTTTTAACTATAGGATTATTAGTCTTATCTAATTAAATTTGGAATTTAATTAGGGGTCATTAATTAAATAAATTTGAGGAGATTATTGGGGCTAAATAATGAAGAATAAAGATGAGTAATATTTAAAAAAAAATTGGGACTTAATAAGATAAATTAAAACGTAATATTAATTTAGGGGTTCAATCAATATTAACTAATGAGTAATTATTATCCACTATCATGTTAATGTGTAAAATTTTATATCAATGACTTAATTAAATCTTGGATAATACCTTACCCTTTCAAAAATAAATTATTCCATAACTCTCCCTAGTTAATTATTGAGTTCTGACATGGGTTTGAGTGGGAAAAATGTGGGCGTCACACTTGGTATCATATCCGTGGGTTGCGCTTAGACCACAGGAAAACAGGGGAACCTGACAACCATTTAGTGAAACTTAACCCTCTATGAAAAATATAAAAATAAAATAATAAATTTTATTGGATTGTTGTACTCTCGTAGTGGATTTTTTTATAACCCGTTTGATGGGAAATTTTGAATTAGATTTATATTCTTGTGAAATCTTGGTGTATCAAAAACTTGGTTTCCTTACAAAGATCTTGTTTGGTGAGTAATCATTTGATGTGTTGACCCCATAGAGATTCCTCCTTGTTTGGAATGCTAATTTGTGTGGTGTGACTCTTGTGGATTAGTGCTAGTGGTTGTGTTTAGGGGTTAATTGGAGGAAATTAGAAGTTTATTAGTTGTTTAGAGCTCCCCTTCATTCAATGGTTTTCTGAGTTAATTTTTCTTGTCACTTTTTCGACTTAATCCACATATGGGAGAGTAAATATCATGACATGATGTCAAATTTCATCTAGTTTTTCTTATGTGTTCTTAGATATGAGCTTGATGTATAATACCCCTACTAGCAGCCGATGAAGGTGGTGTGAAGTGAATGTGATGTGGAATTTTCTTTATTTTATATTCATAAAATTAAGTTATTTTATCAAGGACAAAAATTTATTTTGATTCAATTGAGAAGCACTTGAAACTCTTTTTATTATATATCTATATTTATTTATCTTATTGCGATATTTTTAGCGATTTCTATGCGACATTACTAAGCCATTTTATTTTATTACTGATATTTCTTTGATTTTACTTTTGATTGGTGACTTAGAGCTTGTTTATCTTGTCAGAGACTTGGCTAAATGTTATGTGATTCTTTTTTGTATGTTGATGAGACGGTTCCATACTAGTTGTATTGTGATATTACTGTTATATGTAGGTACACCTTAGGTGCCTTGATTGTCTTCTTAGGTGCTTCAAGTTATGCCTTTGGTTTTGGAAGGACAAAACCTTGTGTGTATAGGATCTTGGAGTGACTCTTTTGTTACTCAACATTTTTTTAGAGAAAGATTTCTCTCGTTCATATGGTCTAGTTGGAAGTTTTGATAGTAGTGGTTGTGATTCTCTTGCACCCTGGTAAGAGCTTTATTCCTCATTAGAGTAGATGTGTTTTGGTTATGGGTTTATGGATTGTGTTAGGATCAGATTAACTCTTGGATGATTGTAGGTTTTAGTGGATAGTGTTTTGTTTGGATGTGATGTTCCACCGATGACATGCTAAGTTTTAACATGGTTTCCTTGTTTCATTTTAGAAAGGATCGACAGTTGGATTGTATGTATCTTGGTAAATATGGTTATATTTAATCCCATTTAGGAAATGTGCTTAATTAAGTGTACATTTTTATCTTGATGACTCATAAATAGATCTACCCTTGACTTAAAATTTTAAATTATTTATGTATACAACTCTATAATATAATAAGTGTTGGGTCATGTTGAGACACGTATGGATGTCTTGGGGTCTTTGGGGCCTTGCTCTTAGAGATTTTGATTTTTATATCTTAAGATTATAAAATTAGCCATGCTTATGTCATGCTCTTTCTTTTTAAGCTATAACTCTTGGCCCTAGATGGCATGTTTAGGTAAATTAGTTGTTTTTCCTCTTGTATTGGATGTCTTCTGGATGGGAAATGTGGTGCCCTTGGAGTAATATTTCCCTTCTCATATTGTTTCTCGTTTGTTGGTATCTTTTGGAAGTATGAGTCCTTTTTAGAAAATATCCTTGTCTTATTAACTTAACCTATTTTGAGTCTAAACAAAAATATATATTTTTTATTTCCCTAACCAATCTAAACCTCTTAAACTTGTTAAAAAAAAAAATCTTTAATGTGATTTTCATCATAACTTCTTTTGATACTTGTGGAGACCCACTTGGAGTGCATCAGTGATGCTTGTAATTATTTGGTAAACTCTTGAAATCTTGGTGTGTTGCATATTGGTTGATTGATCTCTTATTCCTATAAAAGTAATGATGTGATATGTTTGACTCTTCCTACTCATTAAAATCTAATTGGTAATATGATTAACCTGAACATAATAAAACTCTAATTGAGGGGCTTGGACTTTGAAACTTAACAAGTAAACTGGAACATTAGGAAAAGGAAAATGGTTCCTTACTCTAATCCTGGTGGATTAATAGAAGAAATAAAACTATGTGAAAATAGCAAGAACTTTGTTCTTTTACATTCCCTAGAAGTAAGATAAATTATCTTTCTACCTATATAGAATGGCGAGATATCATGCCAACATTGGTGGTGTGCCTTAATGACGCAAAATATGTGATATCATAATAAAAGGGATGCATTAATTAAGAAAACTTATAAGAAATGTGCTTAGTGAGTGTAACTATAACTTGTGACTTATAGTTTGGATTATGGAATGAGTAATTTTATGAGTTTGAGCACAAATGTATAATTAAACAACCTTGATTGTATAAATGGCTATTGCATGCCCTAGATTTATAGACTACATAGTTTGAAAGGTTTGAGCTAAATGAAAGGTTCCCTTAAGCTACTGTAGGATTATCTAATCTCTTTTATGGCCTAATATTTTGGGGTGTGATATGGTTGAGTACTTTCCATACCCCTTTTTATATAAAACAATAAACATATGTAAAATGGTTATGACACAAGTATATGTCAGGTCATTTTTGGACCTCTCTTTGAGTAGTGCAAAGTTTTACAAATACATAAAGATTTTATCCCTCTTTTAGTGTGAATTAATTGATATGTTTGTGTTGATGGGCCCTATATCTCATCATGCCAAGGGTGGTAACTAATTGAACCTTTAATTCTATCGCCTACTCAAATTAATGAAACACCTTGTTGATGGTGATGTGGTATAGCTACGTCGGAATCTCTTGAACATAGATGTTTGCGTTTTCCCCTTGTAGGAGTTTTTGGGTTATCCTACCCTTATTGTTTCATATCTTGATGAGTGTGATTTTTGGCATTTTACGAGCCGGTCTTAATCTCTAAGTTTAAGAAAGGAACTTTCCTTGTGTGCGGATTAGGTCTTGTTGACCTAGGATTATTGGCTAGTTTAGGAAACATATGTTAAGGATATGAAGGAATTTTGGGAAGTTCTCTTTTTCTTTTCTTTGAAAACCTTGATATTGCTTGTCCCCTTCTGTCTTGGTGAAGGGAAAGTACAAGTTATTTTAGTAAGTTTTTACTCTAGTATTGGTGTGATGCACTAATAGAGTGTATTTGGATCCCTTGTCATTGCTTATTTATTTTCCTAACTCATGTTATCTCTCGAAAGTGCATCTTATAAAGAGATGGTTGTAGGTGTTCTAAGCTTGAAAAATTTATCTCTCTTTCGTAGATACAATGGAAACACCTCAGGTTTGTGGGTATACCTATTTTGAGGTGATTCTTTGGTATCAAGGCTAGTTCCTTATTGATGTATCTTAAACTGATTTTATGCGGTTTGAGGGTAAAAGAAGACACTAAAAGGATTCAAAACTAAGGTGATACACCAAAATTGTATGAGGTATTTGAATAAGTACATGCACAATTGATATGAGAATGAATTCTTATATGAACAAGCCAACAATTTTCTAGAATATTAAGGCAAACACTTTGATGTATTGAGGGAAAGAATCACAACAATACTTCTAAGTTAAAAATGCACATTAATATCATAAAAAAATTACTAAATTTATAATAGGGTTAGATGATTAATCAAGGAATGTCAACATTCACAAGATTAATGGAACATATAGAAGACTTCAAATAATTGGAAAGGAAGAATATACTTCTCATTCAGAGAGAAAAACTAGCAAAAAAGCTTCAAAACTCCTGTTTCTAAAAGTATTCTTTCTTGTGCTTGTAATTGCACACAATATATAGCCATAATTATTAGCCCCACCCTTCCTAAAAATAGGTTAAAATTATACTCGCCCATGCATCTGTTTTTACCCTTTATTTAATAATAAATAAAGGAATTAAAATAATCATGCTAATACAAAGAGGCATTAATTGTCTTTGATTAAAAAAATACTACTTAGTCAAACTACAATTGACTATTCTATTTTTAAGAAAAATCATGGTTGAATAATTTTTAATAATAAATCTTACTTAATGAGCAAGTCTCCTTCTTGGTACATGCAAATTTTTCTTATTATTGTTGATGTGAAATCCACAACTTTGATCCATTTGTTATGATATGTTTGACATTCTTTCGTTCTACCCTCTTGGATGCACATGAAAAATAATTTCTCTGTGTATGAGTAACATAATTTTATTATTTGCAATATTTTGTAAAAATAATTCACCCAAGCATCCATGTTGATGGGGAACACCTATGGTTCTAATGCGACACTTGTTCTGTCTTGTTGTGGTCACACGAAAAATATACTCCAGTGTATTATAATTTGACCATTTTCAAAAACCTCCCATTGTTGGGACCACTAATGAGCATGTGTAAAATAATATATTCTCCTTTGTATGAGGTTTTTGGCAAGATTAAGGTATTTTGGTAAGTCTAAGGTAATGTGTAGATTCAACGTTTCTTGGGCTATCATGCTCCATCTTAAACTTGGTACATGAAGTGCATTACTAACTTAACTTTTTGGTGCCATTATTGTATTGAAAATTTAATGGACCACCTTTGGTTATCACTTACGTAGTGATCGAATTTTGCTTTTGTGATGATAAGATTTTTAGACCTTAGAAAATGTCAAGAAGAAAATAATTTATCAATTAAAATTATTCCTCCTCCAACGTTGAGTCGACCCTTCACATGTCGGTGGAAATAATTTGAGATTCCATTGTGTTGAGTTGGAATAATATTTCTAGTTGTTGATCTTTTGCATGATGTAACCTCATTCGTTGATCTTCTAGACATCTTAATGCCTATAGGTGAACTATGGTTAGTAGTCCACAATTGATATGTGTAGTAAACTGATTTGATTCGTTGATTTCTTGACCCTTGGTTAAGGTTTTTGAACTTGCATTAAATGTGGCATTGGCATTGTAACCATGATGGTTTGCATTGAACTTTGTATTGATCCTTGATCGTTGATTTTGGTACTTGGTTGAACGTTGATCGTCGATGCTAACTCAAGAGTGGGTTCGGTTGAGCTATGGTTAAGTTGAGATCCCTAAATAAACTCAAACCCCATCATTCTGCTTATTCACATTTGGATAGTTTTAGGGTAGAGCCTTGGAAAAAAATTTACTCGACGCCCTATTGATCTTCCAAGCTTTGTTCTTCTCCAAGAATGGTTTTCTATTGTTTGTTGCTATTGTTTATCTCTCTTCGGGTCTCATGGCCAACATTATTTGATTATTCGAGCTGTATGGGGTTATGTGAGGTATTGCGGCGATAAAGGCTCTAAAACTTGTATCTATTGTCATCTTGGTCTTCATGTAGCAAAAGAATGGCTTCCATTGTTTATCCTTCAAAATCGATTCCTCTGTGTTTTTATTGGAGATTTTGCAAGCTCTTTGTTGAATTCGATCTTGAGCTTGGATGAAATATTTCTATAAATTCTGAGCTCTGTTTTTTTGAGTTGATGTCTTTGTGGACTTAGGAAACTCTATGTATTTAATTTAGATCATTCTTTCTTGAAGGTGACCCTTTGATTATTTGGTTAAAACTTGTTTTTCTCGGTCGATTCGACTTTGATAACACTAACACCACAAAACTTTGTGTTTCTTTTGATCTCGACACGACCTTGATATACGAGCTTAAATAAGTTTATGGGTGTCATCATTCTTGAGGATTTTATGGTTAAATATTTCAATGAACTAGAACTAGTAAGTCGCCCACCTTTGAGTTTCTCTCAATACTTAAAAAAAAGACAATATTTCCTTGTATCTCATATTTGGTTCTTTTCTTGATTGTTATGTTCGAATATCGGATGGATATTCACATTTTTCTCAAAATCACCAAATCTAAATGTTTGTTGATGTGGGTATTCAAAAATTTCATTTCTTTTGATTCTGTAAATTGTTTTGAAGATTTTAATGGCTTCAAGAACATTGGATATGGCCATATTGTTTAACTCCACTTCACATCATTTTAAACTCCACACTACCTAATTCGATTTGACCTTTATGCTCGCTGAGTTTGAATCTTGTGTTTGATAGATTTTAAGAATTCATCGGTGCTTTGTTTCCAAACTTAAGTCTGCAAATTTTGCATCTATTTTGTGCTTCGAAATTTACTGAAACCTAATATCATCATTGTTTAGAGCTCTTTTCTTTTGATGTTTATACTTCTAGGTCATTCTACATTGAAATTTTCTAGTAACTTCTTCTATTTTGATTCAAACTCAGATTATTTTTTCTCCATTCGAGATTTTTGAGTTAAGCCATGGTCAAGTTGATATCCCTTTAAATCCTTGTTTGTTTTTGATTCTGTAAAATTGTGAACCTTGCATTTAATTGGAGCTATGAAGCTATCTGGTAGCATTACGTGCACTTGATAATTTCTTCATTATGAAAAATTGTACTTTAGCATGGCTACACTTTGTAAATGTTACCTCAAAATTTCATTTTTCTTTGGGTGTTAAGATATAATGAGTGATCTAAAGTCCTTCACCTTGATTCTTTGGAAGTGTAGTTCACATTGGATGACTACAACTATTTCAATTTTGATATATGGTAATCCTTCATCCTGTTGTGAGGTACTTTTGAGCATTGTGAGGGAGGCCTTATATGTGGCCTCCTAGAAGTTGTAAATAGTTTATCACTCTTGTAATTCCATTAGAAGGCATGTGACTTGATTTAGATGTTTTGTTGTAATTCCTGCTTTGTATGATTTATGTACATTATTCTATGAAGGAAACTTTATCTTGTAACTATGAAGTAGCTTTCTGTAACTTTGTATTGGACATCATTCTTCATTTTCAGTTGTGAATAACTTTGAATATTTGATTATGAAAACTGAAAAATGTAAAGTTAATCATTTACTTCTTATTTGAGAACTTTGGCATGTTATTTCTGAAATTTTCTGTTCACAATTCCTGCATGTTGAACATTGAAGCTTTGTTGAGATGTTGTAGTCCCATTTCTTTTCTTCTTAAATACTACATTTCATCATTATTACAACTTTAGTATGCATGCTGGAAAATATTAAATGTCAATTTTACATGGCAAATCCTATCAAAATTTTCTTAGATTTCCTTCTTTAATTCTATTTGATTTGCATTCTTATCTTTGCAATTAACTTTAGCTTTCATTTTTTTATTCTTTTGCTTCACCTATTTGAAAATTTGAAACATGTACTGTTATCTTTGAGTGGAAGTAAGCATGCAAGTCTCTCCTCTAATCTACACTATAACTCCTTCTATTTCTAGAATAGCTACTAAAATCGAGTTACATTCTTCCTTAATACCAGTATGTACTTGTGATTTATTCCAATCTTGATGTACCATAGGATAGAAGTCATTGAACTCTACAATATTTATCTAATAGTGAGGACTGTAAGACATGATTTTATTTTCTTCTTCACTACAACTGTACCTACACACTTAAGAAAATAATTAAAAAATATTTAGGATGTTTTTCCTCACTTATGTTTCATAGTATTTTTTCGTTTCTTCTCTCTCTCCTAATTTACGAGTGAATAAAATGTCGTGTATTCTATAATAGAAAAGTATATTTATTAGTTTTCCTTTAATCGTCATATAATTTATATCTCCTATTGTTAAGAGTTCCATCTGCATGAATTTGGATAGTATAGGAATATGGATAAACCATGATCTCATAAACTGATAGTTTTCTCTTTTCTATTTTTAGGTACAATGCCTTAAGCAATGAAGATGGAGATGGAACAAAGCTAGAGTGGAGATGAATCAACCTGGAACATAAAAAACCCCAAGGAAATGATGGGTTCATTCATACTCCTCTATTTTCTATTTCATTCATATGTACCTCTTACTTCAGTAGTTGTAATTCACTCTTCAGTTACATTCCACGACTTGTGTGGGAACATTTGCAATTTTTTATGAATAAAACATTAAATTCTGAAATTTAGTTGTGTATATCTACCTCTTACTTCATATTTTTAAATGTATTTTATGATGAATTAAACAAGTCAATAATTTAATTGAATGTCTTAATCATGAAGGAAAGAACCTTAAAAAATACCTATAACATTTAGCAATGAACTCTGACTATTGCAATATGTAATTATGATTGTTGTTCCAAAACTTAACACTTCATCTATTCTACAATTCAATGTCTTCATCAAGATAACACATCTATCCTTGAAGCTTTAATTCTTTTTTGCTGAAGATAGTCATGAAATTGCAAACTATGTGATCTGTTACATTTTGTAACAACACACATAGCTATAGATTTCATGTAATCATTAATTAATTCAACAAAAACAACATTGAACTAAAAAATTATCCCTTAGCCTAGGTCCACTTCACTAATGCTATCCATTGTAACAAAGTTTTGAGTTACCCATTTTTGCACAAGTGTAAAAATTGTCAAAAATTTTGGCGATCCTCTGGAGAAAGCTGCCTGCTAGCTTGTAAACTAGTGCCTTACTCTTTTCCATTGGACATGGAATCCAAAGAATATAACCAAAATCTTCCTTTCTGAAAGTCTGACCCTTCCCAAAATGAACTAAATATGGAAAGGAACTGGTAAAAAATATCACGTGCATGAATGCACTTTATTGAATTGAAAACCATTGCAATGTGGAGGAATTGCACTTATTGAAGGGAAAATCTACACTAAATAGACACTGTAGATTTTAAATAACATTTTTAGAAACATACCATTCATAGGAATGGAAGTTCCTCATCATTCACCCTTGAGAGATGAAAGTATTGTGTTCTTTGTAAGATGAAATCATGTAAGGAAAAATCCAGATTATATCAAAATTGGTGTGTTTTCCTGGATTTACATGATCAACATCCCACTTCAACACAATATCTCCTTCATTGAAGATTCTAAACTTAGCCTTCTTATCAAAAGTTTTCTTAATCTATTTTTGATTATTTTCCATATTTACATGAGCTTGATCTCTTAGCTCTTGTAATTCCATTAATTATGCATAACAAACCTACAATGGTTCATTTTTAAGTCAGCTCCATTTGATGTAGAAAATCTAGCATAGGTAACTCAACTGAAATAAGCATTCTTGCTTCTCTTCCGTAAACAAGCTTGTACGGTGAATCACTAATTGATCTTTTAGGAGTCACTTTATCAGCCCAAAGTGTTGAATTCAACATTAGATGCCAAGCTCTTTGGTTATCTTTGAGTGTTCTTCGATGATCCTTAAAATATTCTTGTTAGTACTTTCAGCTAACCCATTACCTTGTGGGTAATAATTAGATGACGAACTTAAATAAATTTTGTGGTTGACAGCCCAATCTATTACCTTTGCACCAAGAAATGCTAAAGCATTATCTGAAATGATAGTTGTTGGAACACCAAATCTACAAACTATACCTTCATAAAAGGATAGTATCAAAGTTTCATTAGCATCTTTCAAGGCTATTGCTTTAGTCCAATGTGTAAAGTAATCTATAGCAGTCAAAATCCACTTGTGTCCTTGTGACGAAGGTGGGTTTATCATGCCAATAAAGTCAAGACCCCACTACATGAAAGGTTGATCAACTAAAATAGGCTATAAGATCAGCAAAGCTACATGTTTCCAACAAAGAAAACACTTTTCCTACACTTTTTGATCCATTTGAAACAATCTTTGAATGTGTTGGGCTAATAGTAACCAAATTTTATAATTTTTAAGGTTGTGGTACGTGATAAAAAATGAACTCCTACAGGTCCTGTTATCACTAAATCACAACACCCTTATGTTTACACAAGTGCATATACTTGAGTTCACGGTGTTATTAATAACGTGGGTACTATCTCCAAGTTGTGGGACTTGCTACTTGAGATAGACCTGAAATAGAAAGTTGGTTCTTGCTCCAATCTACGGATAAGTTGTTATCCAATCTACTCTAATGCAAGCAAAACTAATTTTGTCCTAATCTAACTTTCCAAGTGACTAAGGATTGAGAATGCATAAAACATGAAAACCTACACTATAGTGGTGATACTCTAGAAAAGGAGGGGTGGGAGAGTAGTATTAAAAAGTGTGAGATAAATTTGTATACTGCAAAGTACATACTAAAAGGGGTGATGACTAGTTCTCCACAATCTAGTAAAATGCATTCACAAAAACATCTCAAACATACACAATGATAATGGATCCCTACAAGAGAATAAAAATAGAAACAAATTCTTGTAATGAAGGTTGTAATGGAAAGAAGAATGCAAACAAACACAATAGGGGAAGATGAATCCACAAAATTGTATTTTATTACTTTGATATGCAGAATTCAATCTATTACAAGATAACATGCCTGGATCACCATGTAAGGAGTCCACTACAAGGGGTTGCAGCACATTGGCTTCAAAAAGCAATTTTGAAAAATCTTTGTTTCTGACAAAAACTCTTCTTACAATGAGTTTAACACTCCAATTTATTAGAAAAACGAAGAGAAAGAAAGAGAAGGGGAAAATGGGAAACTTGAAATATTTCCTTCAACCACTTGTAAGATTCATTAAATGGAGTGAAATGATTATATATTACTTGAAAAAGGATCCCCATACTATCCTAGGTGCTATATTTAATGTGATGTAGAGAAGGAATGATGACCATGCCTCTTAATTGCACTCCCAACTACTAAATAAAAACCTTTGTCATGAACCTAGACATGTTCTATTTAAAAACCCATTTATTTTTCATCAAATCTAGAATTTATTGATTTATGTGCATTTTTCTCAAAGCAATGATTCAAATAGTACCAATACCATGCTATTCCATTGAGAAATACAAAAGTTATGGCCTTTTGAGTAGAGAATCTATTCTAGGCCATGCCACGCATTTTCTATCATTTGACGTGAATGAGCATTAAATGATTGGAGCCGAATATGGTTCTCATTCAAGAAAGTCCAATTTTATGAAAATTAGAGCTCGAGTAAAAATTTATGGCTATTTGAAGTTTGGAAGGTCAAACTTTGAATTTTCTATTTTGATTATTTCAAAATCGGGTCCACGTGTCCCGGTTGTCCTAGACACATTCTTCCACATTGGATGATTGGGCTTCCTTTCCTATGCATCCAAGGAGGTTGACTTGGTCATGAAGGCTATTAACTCCTACCATTCTTTGGATCCACTTAGCTTTGCTCCTTGTGTGGTGATTTCACCTTTCCACGACCCGTGCGTACTTTTGTCCTCCGTGCCCCGGATGAAAATCTCCGCCACATATGCATATATGTAGTGGAAAAAAGTTTCAGCTGATTCACATCCCACGCGTACTTTTTTCCTCGATTATCCCATGGACCGCCTGGGACAAAAATGTCTTATTTTTCCGATTCCTTTTATTTCAGCCCCAAACTTGGTATGACAAAGCTTGGTACGACCCATTGACCTCCGAGACTGCGACTTAATTTTTTGGATTTTTTCTTGGATGGGGAAGTTAGAGAGATACCAAAGGGACCCCAAAACATTATTTTTGATCTTGAATCAATTCTACTTACTTTAAATAATTTGGTACATGTTATCAAAATTACCTTGGGGGGTGAATTTTATATAACAAGTCCTTCATGGAATTTGAAAAATGATTGCTGAATTCTATCATAATCAACACATCGCAACAAGATTCTATTTATATTTTTTTAATAACACACCATCAATAAAAATCATAAGGTATAAATTTTAACCTAAAATACCTTTGTTTATTCTTTTCCATACTCCTTCTAGATAAATATCATGTTGTAGATAGTTAATTTAATCATTCATCCATATTGATTCCTTAACTTATTGAAGCAAGTTTAGGTTGATGATTTTATTGCTGCACCATGATGTCTTATTGCTAATACGTAACTTTAGCATGTTATTTTGGATCTTCGATTTCGTAGCCTACTATTTTTCCATATTCAGCAATTAGATCACACAAACCTTTACCTCAACATCATGCTACATGTATATCCTTCATATCCAACATTTTTTATATCTTCTCTCATTCAATTATTTATTTAACAAGAAAGATTTTACACTTGGATGAGAAACAAGAAACATGATATTTTTGTTTGAAAGCATGTACTTAAAATTCTTTAATCTCTATGACTTGAAATTACTTATTTTTCAAGAAATGTGTACCTTGTTTCATAGTCATGCAAGATTTGTCCAAAGAAAGTAATTGGTTGTTCAATATTTTCATCATTAACTTGAGTTAATATGGCTAAGATTGTTTTAGCTCTTGCAAGTGCATACATTGTAAAATATTTATCAAAATTTGGATTTGCAAGAGTAGGAGCTTGAGAGATGGTTGTTTTAATTTCTTCAAATACTTCTCTCCCTTTCTCATCCAAGAAATAGTATCCTCTTTCTTTAACATAGTTGTCAATGGTTTAACCAATGCTGCAAAATCTAGAACAAATCTTCTAACAAAGTTAATTTTTCCTAGAAAATTTGTAATGCCTTCTTGTGATGAGGAAATGATAGTTGTGATATGGCTTCAATTCTGAAAGGGTCAATTGTTAAACCTTGTTTAGAAACAATATGACCAAACAATTTACCTTGATGTATTGAAAAGATAGACTTTTTAGATTCAAAGATATTCCAAACTGCCTGCACAACTAAAAAGTATGCCTTAGATGTATTAGATGTTCATCTAATTTTTTGAAAATACAGTAACATCATCTAAATAAACCAAGATGCATTTATTTAACAAGCTATGAAAATCCATGTCCATTACATGTTGAAAAATTGCACCAACATTTGAAAGGCCAAAAGGCATTCTTTTGTAAGCATAAGTACCCCACTTGGTGGTAAAAGTTGTTTTGTACCTATCTTTTTTCTCGGACTAGAATCGATTGTATCCACTATAACCATCCAGAAGAGATAGTCTATCTGAACCAAAAACTATTCTTAAAATTTGATCCATATTTGGAAGTGGGTAATGATATTTTAATGAAGCTTTATTAAGATCTCTTAAATCCACACATAATCTGATTTCTCCAATCTTTTTCCGGACTAGAACAAGATTGGCTACAAAACTTGAATGCTTAACTAGAAAGATAATGCCTGATTCGATCAACTTAGATAACTCTTTCCTCATTAGAGGCTCTATTTGGGATTTATAAGCCTCTATTTTTTACCTACTGGCTTGGAATTTGGCTGTAATTCAATAGTATGTTGTGCCAAAATGGGATCAAACCCTTTCAGTGTCTTGGTATTTCCAAGAAAAAACATCCTTAAATTCCTTGCAAAGATTAATAAAGAAATTTTTTCAGCTAAGAACATACCTTTTTGAGAAATAAATTTTTCCCTTCATCAACTGAGATCTCTTCATAGTTATCAGCATGTGTTGACATCTTAGTTTTGTCTTTCCTTAACTGATCATTAGTGTTGAAGATGTCTTCTAATGTGACCAAACCTTGAGGTAGTTTATTTGTCTTTAATTGAACAATCTATGGTCACCATATAAGTGTTGTAATTTATCTTGATTTACTACAGAAAATTCAGCTTCTTGTTGTAAAAACCTACAAATTTGTTCATCATTTTAAAAAACCTGCCAATTCAAATCATTATCAGGTATAGAAGGCTTGACAATCAACTTTATGTGAGGTTGAATCTCATGTTTTTATCTATTCCAGCACTTCAAAACTAGCACCAATTACTACAAGTCTATCTACATGCTTATTTTCTATTCTAGGAATGGACTGGATATTAATAGCATTGAAATATTCCATTAAGTTTGAAACTCTATGTCTATAAGACTTCATTAATGGATTCTTACAAACATTGAAATTTCTTACTTGATTGATAACCAACTTAGAATCACCAAAAATATGTAGCATGCTAATACCTCTCTTTCTGGCCCAAAGTAAGCCATGAATTAACGCTTTGTATTCAGCTACGTTACAAGTGCATGAAAATTGGAGACTCAAAGCTGAAAAATACCTTTTGTTTTTTGGGGAAGTGAGCATCAAACCTACTCCTTGTCCTTTCTTGTTCTTAGCTCCATCAAAATGAAGCTTCCAAATCCCTTATGCTGCATTTTTATTTTGGATAGTAAGGAATTGGTGTTTTCCTCATGCAAACAATACACAAAAATAGATGTTCTTAAAATTCTTTGAAAGGATCATGAGCATGTTCTTCATGTGTCTTTTCATCCATAAACAGGTTAGAAACACCATCTAGTGTTGAAACATGAGTTGTATTATCGAAATCAGACTAGTCTAAGGATGCATAATTAGCTAATGCATTAGAAGAAGTGTGAGGCTCAATGTGAAATATGGCCAATGGTTCAGAATTGATAGTAACTTTGGTTCCATAATGTAGTGAAGAAGAAATAAGGACCAATTTGAAGAGAGATAACCTCTATTTTTGTTGTGAAATCTCTAGATAAGCATATAGCAAAGTAAGGAGGTAAATCCACAATAGTAATATCTTGCAAAATGGAAACATTTGGGAAAGCATGCAATGTTACCTCCAAATTTTTGATGACACCAACTGTATTCATTGTAGTCCCATCAAGTTGTAACACACTCTTCTCTGTAGGTTCATAATGCAAACCTAATTTTTTTCTGTAATTACTTTTAGCATAATTGTGTTACTTGCACCGTTGTCAACCATACAGTTATGAACAAGATGCTCTCCAATAATCAGTGAAAATAAAATGGTGGTGGTTTCTTGATGTCATGAGCATTTAAAACCTTTTGAACCATCCATTTAACTTCTTTAATGTGGTCTTGTTCCATTGTTCCAAGGACCATATCTATTTTTGAACTTCCTTTTTTGTTGTTTTTGAAGAAATTTGCAACTTAGCAAGTTCATGAGAAAGTAACTCTTGTTATCCTGGAATACTTAGAGCATCCCACATTGAGATGTTAACATTATGCTTTTTCATTACATCAACAATGTTAAAAGAAGCAACAATTTTAGAAACAAACTCTATTGTTTTAGCATAGGACTTTAGTGAAAAATGATTCTGCTTCAGCTACTTTGATATCTGAGGTATAAATAATCTTCTTGGATCAAGGTTGTAGCTATTTTTACTGCTCTTTACCAGCTGAAACACTTACTATTTTTTTAGAACAACATAATTGTTAGCTAATTTTTGGCCTGTAGTTGTTTTTTTATCAGTGATATGTGGGTAGAACAAGCCTATTTTGTTTTTTTTTCTTGGGCCTTTTCTTGAGCCCTAGTAGTAATTGCAATGAAATCATCCTCACTAAAACTGACTAAGTTCTATTCAGGTGCTTTGAACATAAGTTTCTTTCTACCCACCCCATTTGAGGCATGAACAATGTCTTAGATTGAGGTTGTGCAACAAGACTTATGTTTAGAAAAGCATTTGGGCAACTTGCAGCTGAATGAGGTTGATTACAAGGTTGACACCATTATTTTGTAGCCATATTAACTAGGACTAAAGTGTTAGATGGAGTAGGATCCTTTGGATCAAACTGCCTTTGTGGATAAGGCTTGCCTATAATTTTGATTCTACTAGTAAGGCTACCTATTTTGCTGGTTTTGCTAATAAGGGCTTGATAAGGTCTGCTAGGTAATGCAAGTCTATTTTCAATTGAAGTCAGCTTGTTTCCCATAGTCTGCAAAGCTTTAAACATGTCATCTGATGGGGCTGCAATAATAGGTTCTATAATCATGATAGGTTGTGGGATAGGTGTTAAATCTACCAAAAAAGGCATTGAAGGCCTTGGTGCTAACTTTTCAGCTTGAATAAGACTATTTTCATCTCGGATAGCGATATCATAGGCTGTTGGGAGAGTCTCTCCTCCCATAGACTGAATCATAGTTGAAATATCATTTTTTAGGGCTCTAAGATAATAAAGAAAAGCATGATCAGCTTGAGGCTTGACACTTGCTGGAATTCTTTCCCAAGTTCTAGAAAAATGAATATTGAAACTAGACATAAATTCATGAGGAGCTCTCATCTAATTGTAGACAACTATTCTATGAGGGATAAATGATCTGAATTATCTTGAAATTGTTTTAGTAATTTACCACCTAACTCATCTCAAGTTCTTATGCTTCCAATCTCTAAATTTCTATACCATTGCAAGGCTTTCCTTTAAAGGATGTAGCTAAAAGTCTCAAAGCCACATCTTCATGAGTAATATTATGGACTGCACATAGGGCTACAACATCTTTAATGTGCTCTGTAGGTGTAACTTGATTTTCACCATGAATGAAGAAAAACTTTTCATGGCAGCATTAGGGATATCATGATAAACTGGAATTACTAATGGGATTGCCATTAGTAAAGGTCACAAAATTTCTAGGTGGTTGAATAGCCATTTGAAAAATTGGGATTTGAATAGAGAAATTGATATGTGGTGAAGGAAGATTAGGAGGAGGGTTATCAAAACTAGGCCTATTATAAGGTAAAGTATTACCAACTCTTCTCTCTTAGAAAAATTCAAAGGTAAAGAAATAAACTCAGAAGGAATTCCTCTTACTGATGATCTTGTAGTCACTTTAGGCATGGAACATGCTACAAAATTGGTCTTGAAATCAGCTTTACAGAGTCACCAAATAAATCTTTAAATCTTTAGAATAAATTTTTGCAGCTTGTTGATCCAAAAGTAACTTTTGCTTGCTGTAAATCTGCTATAAATTGTTGTAATTTACTCATAGATCTGATTCGTTGTCCCACTGGGCATGCCAAAAATTGTTATCTCTCGAAAGTGCACCCTATAGAGAGATGGATACAGATGTTCTAAGCTCAAAAATTTATCTCTCTCTTTCGTAGATACAATGGAAACACCTCAAGTCTGTGGGTATACCTATTTTGAGGTGAGTCTTTGGTATCAAGGTCGGTTCCTTATTGATGTATCCTAAACTAATTTTCTAGGGTTTGAGGGTAAAAAGACTGTAAATGGATTCAAAATTGAGGTGATACACCAAAATTTTATGAGGTATTTGATTGAGTACATGCACAATTGATATGAAAATGAATTCTTATATACATAAGCAAACAATTTTTTGCTTAATATTAAGGCAAACACTTTGATGTATTGAGGGAAAGAATCACAACAATACTACTAAGTTAAACATCCACATTAATATCATACAAAAATTAATGAATTTGAAATAGGGTAAGATGATTAATTAGGGAATTTTAACATTCACAAGATTAATGGAACATACATAAGACTACAAATAATTTGGAAAGGTAGAATATACTTCTCATTCAGAGGGAAAAACTGGAAAATATGCTTCAACACTCTTGTGTCTAAAAGTCCTCTTTCTTGTGCTTTGCAATTGCACACAATATATAGCAATAATTATTTCCCCCCTTCCTAAAAATAGGCTAAAATTGTACTTACCCATGCATCCTATTTTTACCCTTTATTTATTAATAAATAAAGGAATAAAAATAATCATGCTAATACAAAGAGGCATTAATAGCCTTTGGTTACAAAAATACCACTTAGTCAAACTACGTAGTTGACTGTTCTATTTTTAAGAAAAATCATGGGTGAATAATTTGCTAATAATAAATCTTGCTTGATGAGAAAGTCTCCTTCTTGGTGCATGCAAATTTTTCTTCTTGTTGTTGATGTGAAATCTGTAACTTTGATCCATTTGCAATGATATGTTTTACATTCTTTAGTTCTTCCCCCTTGGATGCACATGCAAAATAATATCTCTATGTCTATGAGTAAAATAATTCCATTATTTATAATATTTTACAAAAATAATTCACCCAAGCATCCATATTGATGGGGACCACCTATGGTTATGATGCTGACACTTGTTTTATCTTCTTGTGGTCACATGAAAAAGATACTCCTGTGTAATATAATTTGAACATTTTAAAAACCTCCCACTATGGGGACCTCTAATAAGAATGTGTTAAATAATATATTCTCCTTTGTAAAAGGTTTTGGGAAAGATTAAGGTATTTTGGTAAGTCTAAGTTATTGTGTAGATTGAAATTTTCTTGGGCTATCATGCTCCATCTTAGACTTGGTACATGAAGTGCATTATAAACTTACCTTTTGGTGCCATCATTGTATTGAAAATTTAATCGTCCACCTTTGGTTATCATTTACATAGTTGTCGGATTTTTATTTTGTGATAATAAGGTTTTTAGACCTTAGAAAAGGTCAAGAAGAAAATAATTCATCAATCAAAATTGGTCCCCCTGAATGTTGAGTCAATCATTGGCATGTGGGTGGTGTGATGATTTGAGATTCCACCATGTTTAGTTGGGAACAAGATTTCAAACGGTTGATCTTTTGCACGAAGTAACCTCTTTTTGATCTTTGGACATTTGACTTCCGGTAGGTGAACTTTGGTTAGCACTCCAACATTGATCTAGGTAGTAAACTAATTTTATTCATTTATTTATTGACCCTCGATTCACGGTTTCTAATCTTGCATTCAATGTGGCACTAGGAATCGTAACCATGGTGGTTTTCATTTAAATTTTTATTGATCCTTGATCATTTATTTTGGTACATGGTTGAACATTGATCGTCGATGCTAACTTAGGAGTTGGTTTGGTTGAGCTATGGTTAAGTTGAGATTCCTAAATTTACCCAACGCCATTGTTGATATTTAATCTCGGTTCTTCAGAAAGAATGGTTTTCTATCATTCGTTGTTGTTATTGAGATCTCTCTACATGGTCTTATGACCAACATTTTATTATTATTCAAGCTCTATGGGGTTTCTGAGCTCTTGTGGCCATAAGGGATTGAAAACTTGTATCTTTTGTCATCTTGGTCTTCTATAAGAAGAATGGTCATCTTTGTTTATCTTTCAAGTTGGTTTCCTCTTTGATATTTTGTGACTCTCTCTCTGTGTCATTTGATCTTGAGCTTGAAAAATGATTTCATAAAGTTTGAGCTCTATTTTTTCAAGTTGCTATGTTGTGGACTTAGGAAAATAAGTGAATTTAATGGAGGCCTTACTTTTCGAAGGTAACCATCGATTATTTGGTTAAAAATTGTTTTGATCATTCGATTTGGCTTTAATAATACTAACCCTAAAAACCTTTATGTTTCTTGTGATCTCTCGACATGACCTTGATCTCGAGCTTATATAAGTTTTGGCATGTGTATTGTTTCCTTAAGGATTTTTAGGGTTTGAGATTTCAATGAACTAGAACTGCTAAGTCACCCACCTTTGATTTTCTCTCCAATAGTTAAAAATGTGACAATATTTCCTTGTAGCTTGTATTTGGGGCTTTTCTTGATTGTTATGTTCTAAATATAAAATGGATATTCCCATTTTGCTCAAAACTTCACCAGATATGAATGTTTGTTGATGTGGGTATTCAAATTTTTCATTTCCTTTGATTCTAAATTATTTTGAAGATTTTAATGGCTTCAGGAACATTTTATATGGATGTATTGTTGAAATCCACTTCACATCGTGTTATACTGCACTACTACTTGATTCAATTCGACCTTGTACTCATCGAGTTTTAATCTTGTGTTTGATCAATTTTAAGAATTCATCTATGCTTTGCTTTAAAACTTGAGTCTATAAATTTTTACATCTATTTTGTGCTTCAAAAATTATCAAAACCTTGTTTCATCATTGTGTAGAGATCTTTTCTTTTGATGTTTGTACTTCTCGGTTGTTCTCCATTGAAATTTTCTAGTAACTTCTTCTATTTTTATTCAAACATAGACTATTCTATTCTCCATTAGATCTTTGTCGAATTGAGCCATGGTCAAGTTAAGATCCCTTTGACTCTTTGAGGGTTTTTCTGGTTCTGTAAAACTCTGAATCTTGCATTTAATTTGAGTCGAAACTATCTATTGTAACATCCTATGCACTTCAACTTGCTTCATTCTAAAATTTGTTCTTTAGAATGGCTGCACTTTGTAAATTTTACCTCAAAATTTCATTTTTCTTTAGTTGTTAAGCTATAATGAGTGCTCTAAATTCCTTCACCATGATGAGAAGTGTAGTTCCCATTGGATGACTGAAACTATTTCAATTTTGATATATGGTAATCCTTCATCCTATTGTGAGGTAATTTTGAGCATTGTGAGGGAGGCCTTGTATGTGGACTCTGGAAGTTGTAAACAATTTCTCACTCTTGTAATGCCATTAGAAGGCATGAGCCTTGATTCATACGTTTTGTTGTAATTCCTACTTTGTATGCTTTGTGTGCATTATTCTATGAAGGAAACTTTATCCTGTAACTGTGAAGTAGATTTCTACAACTTTGTATTGGACATCATTCTTCATTTTAAGTGTGAATAACTTTGAATATTTTATTCTAAAAATTGAAAATTGTAAAGTTAATCATTTACTTCTTATTTGAGAACTTGAACATGACATGTTATTTCTAAAATTTTATGTTCACAATTCTGCATGCTGAACATTAAAGATTTGTTGAGATGTTATAGTCAAATTTCATTTCTACTTAAATACAACATTTTATCATTATTACAACTTTAGTATGCATGCTGGAAAATATTAAATTTTAATTTTACATGGGGAAAGATGACAAATTTTTCTCATATTTCCTTCTTTCATTTTGTTTCATTTGTAATCTTATCTTTCCAGTTAACTTCAGCCTTTATATTCTGATTCTTCTACTTCACCTATTTGAAAATTTGAAACATGTATTGTTATCTTTGAATGGAAGTAAGCATGCAAGTCTCTCCTCTGATCTGCATTGTAACTCCTTCTATTTCTAGAATAGCTACTAAACTCTGAGTTACATTCTTCCTTAATACTAGTATGTACTTGTGATTTATTCCAATCTTGATGTACCATAAGATAGAAGTCATTGAAATCTATAATCTTTATCTAACAGTGAGGACTATAAGACATGATTTTATTTTTCTTCTTCACTGTAACCTATACCTACACACTTAAGAAATAGTTAAAAATATTTAGGCTTTTTGGCCTCTCTTATGTTCCATAGTTTTTCTTTTCTTTTCTCTCTCCTTATTTCTGAGTGAATAAATCATGTATGTTGTTATAGAAAAGTACTTTTATCAGTTGTGCCTTTGATCCTCATGTAATTTATATCTCCTGTTGTTAAGAGATCCATCTGCATGAATTTGGATAGTATAGGAATATGGATTAACCCTGAGCTCATAAATGATAGTTTTTTCTTTTTTATTTTCAGGTACAATGCCTTAAGAAGAAAATATAGAGATGGAATGAAGCTAGAGTTGGAGATGCATCAAATGAAACAAAATAAACCACTAAGTAAATGATGGTTTTATTCATACTCCTCTATTTTATTTTTCATTCATATGTACCTCTTACTTTAGTAGTTGTAATTTACTCTTGATTATAATCCAGACTTTTTTGGGAACATTTGATCCTTTTGAATAAAACATTCAATTCTTAAATTGAGTTGTGTATATCTACCTATTACTTCATCTTTCTAAATGGATTGTATGATGAAGTAAACAAGTCAATAATTTAATTGAATTTCTTAATCATGAAGGAAAGAACCTTAAAAATACCTCTAATATTTAGCAATGAACTATGACTATGGCAATTTGCACTTATGATTGTGTTCTAAAACTTAGCACTTCATCTATTCTACAATTCAATGTCTTCATCAAGATAACACATCTATCCTTTAGGGCTTTGTGTTCTTTTGTTGAAGATAGTCATGAAATTGTAGACTATGTGATCTGTTACATTTGTAACAACACACATAGCTGCAGATTTCATGTAATCATTAATTAATTCAAAATAAATAACATTGAACTAAAATAATCTCCCTTAGCCTAAGTCCACATAACCCTATCCATCGTAACGAAGTTTCAAGTTTCCCATTTTTGCACAAGTGCAAAAATTATCAACAACTCCCTTGAGTGTTCTTTTGTGTCACAATTTAAGCATATGCTCTCTTTATCATTATTTATAGCTTGGGTAGGACTTAAAATAAATAAATTCCGTTGTGTTTTACAAGGTGATTGGTGTCTCTTGTGTTGATATGATAGTTTATGTAAGGATTTTTATCTTTCAAAGTTGAAATATTATCCAAGTGTTTGAAGTTACTAAAGAAAGGTTAGTGTTGTGTGTTCAATTTTTAGTGCAAATTCAAGTTTAAAAAAGTTTACGGTCAATATTATTCTCGGTATTACCATTAAAATTTTATATTCCTTTCGAGTTACAAAAGTTCTTCCAATAAATAGCCTACATCCTTCAGAATCAAACTGAAACCCATTGGTTCTTTTTTTTGTAATCTATTTTTCAATAGATTGTGCATGTACTCGCTCAAATCCCTCATTATATCTCGTGTATTGCCCCATTGTAATTCAGTTATAACAATGTTTTTACCCTCAAAACCCAAAATTAGAAAATTAGTTTAGGATACATCAATAAAGAACCGACCTTGATAACAAAGACTCACCTTAATAATAGGTATACCCATATACACCGAGGTGTTTCCATTGTATATAAAGAAGTGAGAGATAAAAATCTTAGAACCCATGTTGTTATCTCTCAACAAGGGTGCACTTTTGAGAGACAATAGTTTTTGGCATGCTCTGTGATACCACATATCCGATCTATAAAAGATTACAATAGTTTACACTAATTTACATAAAAAGAAAATCAATTTATGAAGAAAAAATCTATAGAAATTATTTGGCGACTCCGTAAGGTTGATTTCAGACCATTTTTACATCATGTTCCATGTCTAAGGTGATTACGAGATCAAATGTATGATGTATTCCTCATAATTTTATTTCTTTTCCTTTGAATTCAGTAAGCTGAAGAAGACTTGAGAATACCTTACCCTACAATAGGCCAATTTTTTGCAACCCTCCTCCCCTAACTTCACCACCTGTTAATCTTGTTGTTAAAATCCCAATAATTCTTCAGCAACAACCACCCCCACCACCGAGAAATTTTGTTATCTTTACTAATGAAAACCTTTTTAGTAGTTCCAATCTATCATGACATACATATTGTTTCCTTGAAAGGTTTACCTTCATTTACAGTGAAAATAAAATTACCCCTACTGAGCATATTAAACACATTACACCCTTTTGTACAGTCCATAACGTAACTCATGAAGATGTAGACTTGATACTCTTAATCGCATCATTTAAAGGACAAAATTTATAATGGTACATAACTTTACCGATATAGAGTATAATAACTTGGGATGAATTAAGAGATCAACTACTTAATAAATTTCATGAAATTTTGATCATTTATATCTCATAGAACAATTTTCTACACTCAATAGATCTCCTTATGAATTTGTGGCTAATTTTAATATTAGATTTTTTAGAACTTGGGAAAGAATTCCAACTAGTGTTAAGCCTCAAGCTAATCATGAATTTTTATACTATCTTATAGATTTAAATAGTGAAATTTAAACCATGGTACAATATAGGGGATGAACTACACCACGAGCAGCTTATGATATAACTATCAGGGTGGAAACAATCATATTCAAGCTAGCAAATTAGCCCCAAGCCCTTCTATTCCTTTATTAGCATATTTGGCACCTATACCACAACCTATTACCATAATAGAGCCTATTTTTGTAGCACCATCAAATGACATATTTAAATATTTATATAGTATGGGAAACAAATTAACATCAATTAAGAATAAACTAGCTCAGCCTAGTATGCCTTATCAGAATACTTATCACAAAAATTAGCAAAATAGGTACCCATATCAGCAAAATAAGAATTATAGGCAGCCTTATTAGTGAAGAAAATTTTATCGTAAATTTGTTATCTCATCTAGTGCTCTTGTTCCAATTAATATGGATTTATAAGAGTGGTCTTTACCTTTAAATCAACCTCATTCAACTTCAAATTGCCTAAAGGTGTTCCTATATATAAGCCTTGTTGCAAAACATAAATTTGAAGCATTATCCATGCCTCAAATGGAGGATGGGCAACAAAATGCTTAGAGTAAGAAACCACCTAAACAAAACTTAGTGTTGGAGAAGAAAAATTTATCATGGTTACAACTATGTCTCAAGAAAGGGATCAAGATAAAGCAAATGCGGGAGAAAAAAGCAAAATGTCTTGTTATTCCTTCAAAAATATCAAACATTTTAGCTCCTAAGGAGCAGAAAAAAAGTTACAAACTTATCCTAGAAGATTATTCATACCTCAGATTTCAAAAGTTGTTGAAGAAAAGTTAGTTTTTGCTAAAGCTTATGCTAAAAATGTAGAATATTTTTCTAAAATTGTTGCTACTTTTAATATTGTTGAGGTAATGAAAATTCATAATATCATAATTTCATTAATGGATGGTTTGATTATTCCAAGATAGTAGGATTTACTTGCTCATGAGTTTCTTACGTTGCAAATTTCTTCAAAACTAGCAGAAAAGGAAGCTCAGAAAGCTGATATGGTCCTTGGTACAATCAAACAAGATCACATGAAAGAGGTTAACTGGATGGTATAAAAGGTTCTAAATTCTCATGATATTAAAAATCCACCACCCTTTTATCTATCTTTGATTATTGGAGATCATCTAGTTCATAATTGCATGGTTGATAGTGGTGCAAGCAACATAGTATTGCCTAAAGTAATTGCAGAAAAGTTAAGCCTACAGATGAACCTATACAAAAGAGTGCATTGCAGTTGGATGAGACAACAACCAAAAAGTTGGTGTTATTTAAAAATTTTGAGGTAATGTTACATGCTTGTCCAAATGTTTCTATTCTTCAAGATGTAACTGTTGTAAATCTACCTTCCTACTTTGCTTTATCTTTATCAAAAGATTTTACAACAAAGATAGGAAGTTATAATTCTTCATATTTGTCTTTCTTATTCTTCACTACAACGTATGGAGCTAAAGTTATAGTTAATTCACAGCCTTGGGCTAGATTTCACATTGAGCCTCATGCTTCAAATGTTGTAGTACATTATGCATTCATAGATCAGACTGAATTTGATGTCACAACACATGTTTCTACATTAGATGGTGTTTCTAACTTGTTTATGGATGAAAAAACTCAAGAAGAACATGCTTATGATCCCTTCAAGGAAGTAGAAGAAGGTTTATTTGTTGTTTATTATTTTCATGAGGAAAATGTACCTATTCATTTGTTATCCAAAACATAAAATACAATATAAGGAATATAGAAGCTTAATTTTGATCGATAAAAGAACAAAAAGGACAAGGTGCTGATTTGATGCTTACTTATCCTCCAAATGAAAGGTATTTTTGAATCTATGTCTACAAATTACATGTACTTGTAGTTTAGCAGAATATGAAGCCTTAATTCATGGCCTACAATGGTCCAAAAAAGAGGTATCCGCATTTTACAAGTGTTTGGTGATTCGAGTTAGCGATTAATCAAATAAAAAAAAAAATGTTTGTAAGATTTCATTGCTGAAAAGTTACAAGTATAGAGTTTCATATGTAATGGAAGATTTTTAGGCTATTACATGTAATATGTTTCAAAAACTAAAAAAAAACATGTAGATAGACTTTCAACAGCTTGGTGTTAGCTTTGATGTGCTAGAACAAATTGAAAAAAACTATAATTTAGCCACATATAAAGTTGATTATAAAACCTTCACTACCTAATAATGATGAACATTGGCATGTTTTTTTATGATAATGAAAAAATATACAAATTTATGTAACAAGTAGCTAAATTTTTTTTGTTGTTAATCAAGAAAAATTAAAACACTTATATGGTGACTAGATTATTCAATTGAAAACAAACAAACTCGCCTCAAGGGATGGTCACATTAGAGGATATTTTTAGTTCGATGATCAACTAAGAAAGGATAAAGCAAATAACTCAACTCATGTAGATAACAATGAAGAAATATTAATTGAAAATAAAAATAAATTATTTATTGGAAAGGTATATTCCTAAGTTGAAACAATTCTTTCATTAATTTATGGAAAGAATCTAATTTTTTTTTTGCTTGGAAATACCAATATTTGAGAGTATATGATCCAATTTTTTCTCAAAGCATACCATAGGTTGAAGCCAAATTCAAAAGCGGTAAGGCATAAATCTAGGCCTTTTAATCCAAATATTAAATCCTTGATGAGAAAAGAGTTATCCAATTTTATTGAATCAAGTATTATATTTCAAGTTAAGCATTCAAGTTTGGTATCTAATCTTTTGTATGTTTGGAAAAAGAATGGTGAAATCCAATTGTGTGTGGAGTTTAGAGATCTTAACAAGTCTTCATTAAAAGATGATTATCTACTTCCCACCATGGATCAAATTTTAAGAATAATTTTAAGCTAGGATGGATTGTCCTTATTATATGGTTACAATAGATACAATTAGATTCTTGTGTGTGAACAAGATAGATACAAAACAACCTTCACCTCAAATTTTGGTACTTATGTTTACAAAATAATGCCTTTTGGACTTTCTAATTTCAAAGTGCAATGTTTCAACGTGCAATGGTCATGGATTTTATATCCTATTTAATAAATACATAATAGTTTATTTAGATTATGTTGATATATTTTCACATAATTCTGATGTTCATCTTATGCATTTAAGGCTGGTTTTTCTTCTTTGGAGGAATTTTGGAATCATTTTGAATCCAAAAAAGTGTATCTTTTCAGTCCATGAAGGTAAATTACTTGGAAATATTATTTTTAAGCAACATTTACTTATTGATCCTTTTTAATTGAAGCAATTTCACAACTGTCATTACCTCATCATAAGAAGGCATTAGATTTTATTCTAGGAAAAATCAACTTTGTTAGAATATTTGTTATCATTTTTTCAGCATTAGTCAAGTGATTAAGTACTATGTTAAAGAGAGATAAAACTTTCTCTTGGACCGGGAAGGAAAAAATGATTTGAAGCTATCAAGTCGGCTATTTCAAAAGCTCCTACCTTGGTAAATCATAATTTTGATAAGGATTTTATGATGTATGCATTTGTAGGAGCTCAAGCATTTCAACCATCTTAACTCAACTTAATGATGAAAATGTTGAGTAGCCAATCCCTTTTTTGGACGAGTTTACATGAATATGAGATAAGGTACACTTTTCTTGAAAAATAAGTACTTGCTATAGTTAGAGGAATAAAGAATTTCAAGTACATACTTTCCAATAATAAGATACTTGTTTTAGTCTCTCATCCAAGTGATAAAGCGTTCTTGTTGAAGAAAGAACTAAATGAGAAGACAATAGGTGGGATTAGAAACGTTATAGAGTACGATGTTGATATCCAAGTTGGAAAAATAGTCCAAGGTAAATAATTATGTTAACATTTGATTGTTTATATGAAAAAAAATAGTAGGCTGCAAAATTAGAAATTCCATTAAAGTATGCATAAATTACATATCAGCTATCGAAATGTTATTACAGCCTTAAAATCAGCAACTTAACTCAATCTAGAGGTTCAAGGCTCAAGTTAGATGATGATTTTATTTCTTACTTACAACAAGGTACTTATCCGAACATATGGAAAAGAAAAAGGAAGATACTTCAAATTACAAGCTATACATTATGTTTTCATAGATGGTGTGTTGTTCAAAAAAGATATAAATTGAGTGTTTTTGTGCTCTATTGATTATGATAGAGGGCATTAAGTATTCTTAGAGTTTCATGAAGGACCTATAGTAGGTCACTTCTTAACACGTACTATAGCCTCAAAGATTATGAAAGATAGTTATTATTGGTCCAATATATTCAAGGAATATTTTGAATGGATTAAAAGGTGTAAGAAATCTGCATTCTTTTTAGAAAAGAACATTTAGAGTCACTTTGCTTTTTACAACTTATTCCAATGGATCATCCATTCATACAATGGGGTATGGAATTCATTGGCATGATAAATCAACTTTCATCACATGGACACATGTGGATCTTACCGCCATAGATTATTTTTGCAGTGAAGGCTGAAGGAATAACTTTAAAGAAGCTAACGGACTTCTATCTTATCATTTTATGAAGATATAGTTTGCATATTTGGTGTTCGAAAGCAACTATCATTTCATATAATTCCTTAGCATTTCTTGGTGCAAATATAAAAATTTGTCTTTTCTAGCACAATATTTATTAGATTACTTCACCTAATTATTACCGTGAAGGTAATAGATTAGCTGAAACTACTAATAAAAATTTGTTATTTATTATCACAAGAACACTCAAAGACAACTAAAGAGCTTGGTATCTGATGTTAAATTCAACACTTTTGGAAGATAGAGTGACTACTAAAAGATCAATTTGAAATTCATTGTATAAGCTTGTTTATGAACATGATGTAAGAATTCCTATTGCAGTTGATCTACCCACATTTTATTTACTACATCAAATGGAATTACTTGAGAATGAACGAATGTAGGTTCATTATGCAGAATTAGTGGAGCTGAAATATCTAAGAGATCAAGCTTGTTTGAACATGGAAAAAAATTAGAAAAATATTAAGAGAACGTTCAATAAAAAGGCTAAGTTTAGAGTCTTTAATGAAGGAAACATTGTGCTAAAATGGGATGTTGATCATGTAAATTTGGAAAAATGTACAAAGTTTGATACAATTTAGATTGGTCCTTATATGATTTTAGCTTGCAAATAACACAATGCATTTCAGATTCCAAGGGCAAATGGAGAGGAAATTTCCATTCATGTGAATGGTATGTTTCTTGAACACTATTATTGAAAATCCTATAGTGTCTAGTTAGAGTAGGATTTCCATTTTAATAAGTACATTTCATACACATTGCATGTTTTTCAATTTCAATAAGTGCATTTCTGCATGTGATCTAGTTTACTAGATCCTTTCCCAGCTTTAGTTTTGTTTTTAGAAGGGTCATTTTTTCAGAAAAAGTAGATTTTACTTATATGATTTGACTCCATCACCAATATAATAGAGAAAGGAACTGGTCTTGAAGGTAGCAGTAAATTACTACATAGGATCACTAGAAATGTTGACAATTTTTACACTTGTGCAAAAATGGGCAACTCAAAATTTATATTTTCGATGGAAGGAGTTGATGAATGATCCTAATTAGGGGGCATATACGGTTTAATTGTAATTTCAGTTAAGTGAATCAACAAAGAAAAATATAGCTATGCATGCTATTATTACAGAATGCAACACCTCATGTATGTTGCTATCCCATGATCACCTTCATCGAAGATGCACAAAAGCTCCAAATAACTAAAGAATATCCTTGAGGAAGGTTGAGATACATGGAAACTTGAGGATTTGGACTCCAAAACAAAAAATATAGTTTCTGTTTGTATTGCAAATGTTCATTATTTAAGTTATAATTATTTTCAATTTGATCATTTCCTATGATTAAGTGTTATTAAGTATGTATTGAGTTGTTTAATTCATTGTACCATCATTACAAACCATAAGAGTTGAAAGTAAAAGGAAGTACACAACTCAATTACAAAAATAATATCATTTATTCATTAAGGGAAATTAATGTTTCCACACAAGCCATGGGATGTAACTTATGATTATCGAAATAAATGATACATGTACATAAAATTAAAAGCAAAAGAGTATAGAAAAAACACATCATTTCCTTGGGTTTTCTTTCTTTCTTCATCAATTTAGTTCCCACTCGTCCTTCTTCATCTTCTCGCATCCAACTACTACATTAGTGTACCGAAATAGAGACAAGGAAAGAACACCATTTACAAGCTCGGGGTATAATTTCTATTCATGTGCTATCTAGTTTTAATCCAATGAACCATTTGAGATCATAACATCATAACGTACATTAATGAAGTAGTTTCAGATTTGAAAAGTAGTCTCTGTTATAATCTCATGGTATTCACCTAAGTCATGACATATCGAGAAAAGAAATACAAGAAAGACAATGGAACAAAAGAGATGCAAAAAAGCCTATTATTTTTAACTAATTGGTTTAATTATGAAGTAATATAGCGATTGGAGAAAATAAAATATTTTGCATGATTTGATTTTTGTACTATTTAGTATAGATTGCATTCAAAGCTATAGGAGAAAAATTCATTTATGTCTTTCACAATTATTAAGGTACAAGATTTTCCAGGAGAAAAAAAGAGAGGAATAAAACAAATGATCAAGTATAGTTGAATCGAGAATAGTGAATGGAAATTATTTCAGTTTAAGATCAAGGAAAGAAAATCATCTTGAATATCAAATAAAACTTCATTCAAAAATTAGTTTTCTAGATTCACATATTACAAGCTAAGATATAAGCATTTTCTAATTTTTAAGTTTTCTAGAAACTTACAAGATAGAAATAGATCAAAAGAATAGTAGTAGAAACTATTCAACCTGATTGGCACGATACAAGATTAACTTTTCTTATCAAGCTTCATATCAAAGAGCTACTCTTGTATGTCCTAAGTACAGATTGCATGATTTAAATCTCAAAGCTTAAAGAATAAATATATGCATAAGTTTTGCATAGTTGACTAAGTTACAAATAAACAAAGTAAACTCTTCAAAGAATTTTTCATCAATACGGTTATCAAAGTTAAGAATGTAATTTTCAACAACCAACAATTACTCAAGAATCAAGGTAAAAGAAAACAAGATGATCATATTTCTTCATCTAAGAATCTTCATTCTTATATCATCATGTCCTAAAATAGAAACAATTTTCCAACAATAAAATAACAGTTACAAGTTTAAGTATTCTTTTAGTTATCAACTTGCAAGTTTTACAATCCAAGATACAACTTCAATTAGCAATGCACAAGTCATCACCGAAGCTAATATAATGAAGTGTGCCAACCGGAATGCATAATAATAATCGCATCCAAGGACCATACCTCTACTTGTATGGCTACCATGATTATATTATCGAGTATACAAGCATCAAATCTAAAGAGTTATAGATTGCACATAATTCTATTAAAAGGAGCATGAATTTCTATTAAGTTGAAGAATTATAAATATTGAAGTACATTAGGTCATCAAACTTAGAAAGCGTTTTTCAGATAAAGAAGTGAATCCCAGGAATATTCCATTAGATCCAACAAACATAGGTACATCTATTAGAAATACTTCAATGAGCCGCATTCTCAAAGTGCAAGTATCGATGAAAGATTCTATCTAATGTGTAGAAAATAGATGCTACAACACATATTCACTGAGAGATAATAAATATAGATGGACCATTAAACTCATGATTCTTCCACTAAAGTAATATATACCAAAATGTGAACTCAAAATAACACGAATAATGCAAATATCGAGCTAAAAAAATAATTTTAAAAGTAAAACAGACCATAAAATATTGTACGGTCGGGGGTTCTTTGGTACAAGACCAATAATATTGCATCAGAAAGAAAAGGAGCTACAAAGTACACACGATGATATTTCAAAGTTTAAAATTATATATATAAACGCCAAAAGAAAAGACTAAGCAAATTGTAAACTGTTTAAGACTACATTTATCAAGTCACTACTAAAAATAGGCATTCAAGTGCGAGATCATCTATAAGAAATGATTCAAATTTCAGGAAACAGGAAAAATAATGCAGGTATTTCAAATCTTATAGAATGAAAAGAAAATCAAGTTCATAACAGCCTAGGGTCAAGTTCACGGAGAATACAAACATCAATTCTTAGTTGAATTCAGAACGACAAAATTACCCCATACGCGGCAAATAAAGCACATTTCTCTTACCAGAGTAATGTTTGCAATCACATAAAACCAACTGTGAGCTAATGCAATGGAACGGGGACTTTGTTGAAGCAAATTCAAGTACCAAAGAATAGACTTGGAAGTATCAAACGAATGACTAAATCTTAGAAAAATCAAAACCATCGTGACCAAATAAAAACACTCACTTATACGGAAAAGATTCCAAAGACAACATTTACAGTTAACATAGAAAGTGGCAAGCTCTAGGGTCACAAAAATAGTGGAGATGCAGAACACCCAGAAACAAATATAGTTGGCTGTGAGGAGAAAAACGAAAAAGTTTAAAATATAGGCTTTTACCTTCAAAATGACAAATATTAGTGAGAAAATCATTTATGAGAATATTCACATTTTCTAGTGTATATGCACTTTCAATGAATAATCCAAACCTAGAAAGCGCAATAAAATCTAGATCTCAGGAAGAAAGGGAGAAGCCTCCAAGTTTTACAGAATATCGAAATGAAAATCATAGATATATTCAAGTGAACTGAAAGCTATAAAAAAGGGGAAGAAAAGAGTTACCTTTTTAACAGGTTCATGTAACGTTACAGTAATTCCAAAACCCATATTCTCATTTTTGCATATTACAGTAATGAAAAGAATCCATCAGATCAAAGGTGGTCACTAAGTAACAAAATCTTGAGAAATAGGAGGATGAAGAATGCATGCTTACCAATTGTCCGTCGAAAACCCTAAAATGCTAATTTTTAATAGAAAAAGATAATATCGAGAAGCTTCTTCAAACTCGCAAAACTATAACAGTACCAAATAATAAATGGAAACCATCAGGGTTCTAGAAGGGTAAGGATATAGCTACCAATTCTCAAAAAGATCTTGTCGAGAGATCAAAATAACAAATAAAACAAAACATCTAGAGTTTCAAAGTGACGAACTGGCCTTCTTATAAGTGAAGACCATTTTAGGTCAAGAAAGAGAGGTATTTTAACTTAAAAGAATCATAGAATTTACAGAAACTTAAAGAAGAGTTCTTCTTTACAATAAAATCGAGCTTGACAACAATGGTGGTCATATAACTCTGCAGAGAGCTCAGATAGAGAAACAATCACATAAACACCCAATATTCATACTCAAAAAGACAATTTTGTAGAGATTATTAAGCTCAAAATCATAGCAATGGCGACATGGAAGAATTTTGCCAAGGCTTCCCCGATTTTTCAGCAATGCAAATGAAATCCATAGACTAGGTTTTAAACTATTCTACTCACCTAAATAACAAATAAGAAACCTAACTCAACAAACAAGTTAATATCAACCTTTTAGATTAAAAGGTACATGATTGAAAGATAAAAACCTTAACCACAACCAACTACCCTACTGATGAGATTTTTATAGATCAAAATCCTGATTTAATAGTACCTGAAGCAATTGATTTGATCAATTCATAAGAATCAATGCAAAACATTACAGACAGTTAAAAAGAGTTACCGATCGATGGAAGTAGATTAAAAACTACTTCCAATGCAAAGCGTCTTGTTAACCATAGTTCGAATATGCCACCGACAATGTCAAAAGGTCCAACCCTTGTGAGGATGGGACAAAGATTCAAAATAATGATTATTAGTTTTTGACTATAGTATATGTGCCATATCCTTAGTCAATTACATCTGCCAAGGTCTCCAAAAATATTATTCAATCAAGTATGCATGCCAAGCTAAAGATGGAGAGGGCGTGAGACAATCTATTAGTCAAAGTTGGGTAGATTGATTATTATATGACATGATTTTAATCAGTTAATCTATGATTGAAACAAAGGTATATGTTATGATACAAAGAAGTCAAAGTAATGAGTGCCAAATTATTACGAAAGGTGGCCCAAATTATTGTCTAGACCTATCAAAAAGGTCTATTATTAATATTATTGCCACGATCAACAAAAATCAAAAGGTGGTCATTATTATTCAAAATGATGTATATGTGAAGGAAACTATAGAAAATGGGTCAGAATACATGCATGCCTTTGATCAAGAAGTGGTCTTAATTTAATCAAATGCAAAGGCCATGAGTAGTTATTACATGCCTAGTAAAGGTGGCATGTCAACATCAAAGGCATACATGATCATAGTGGAGTGTTATTACCTTATTCTTGACAAAAATAAGGTTTTATTTTCCTTCACATAATCATAAGTGGTCCTCACAGTGAGGAGATTATTTTGTCAAGTATTGGAGATGAATGTACTAATTTTTTCTCATACATAGTATGTAATTTTTGCATGCCATCAATAGAGGATATAATAGAGAAGTATACAAAATTTCCTTGCAATATGGGTAAATATTCAAATGTCACATCAGAGGATTAAATATTATTATTTAATCAACAAGAAGAAGACCAAGTTGCATGCACATGGGAGGAAGCTTGCACATCAAGCAAGGGCTATTATTAGCCAAAATATTCATCCAAGTTTATTAATAGTTTTAGAAATAGAGCGATCAACTACACTTTGACTATGTGTATTTTTGTAACTAAGGCTATAATCGCCTCATTGTAATCAACATGTCTATTTTTATTCATTTATTTATTGATGATAAAGGGGTAAAATTAGCATACGTGGGTGATTACAGACTGAAAACCATTTTTAAGAGGGGTTGGGTGAAGTATTTTGCTATATATTTTGTGCACTAGTGAGGCACAAGGAGGAATGTTATTACACATGAGTGATGAAGCATTTTTTGCCTGTTTTTCCCTTGAATGTTAACCATTTGTTTCCTTTAAAATTATTTGTAGTGGTGTGTATATTTCTATTAATACTTTTGAATGTTAATTCCTTGATTAATTATCTTTCCCTTCTACAAATTTTGTACTTTGTATGTAGTCTTAGTGTGAATGTTAGCAATTATGTTGTAGTGATTTTTTCCTCAACACACAATTGTTTTCCTTACAATAAAATTGAAACCCATTGGTTTGTGTTTTCTTTAATATATATCTCAATATATTGTGCACCTACAAATTCAAATAGCTCAATAAATTTGGTGTATCACCCCATTTCAATTCAATTATAACGATATTTCCACCCTCAAACCCCCAAAAATAGTTTAGGATTCATCAATAAGGAATGGGCCTTAATAGCGAGAGACTCAACTCAACAATAGGTATACCCACAGACTTGACGTGTTTCCATTATATCTACGGAAGTGAGAGATAAAGAAATCTTAGAACCCCTATAGTCATCCCTTAACAAACGCGTAATTTTGAGAGATAACAAACACCAGCCTATCTCTTCCACACACACGTCAACGATTAGGTCACCTTGAGGCTTGTCTCTATGAAAACAACCACTTCATACACTATATCTCTCGAAACATGATTTTATCCTATCTCCTTATCATGTTCATCACTTTACAACAATTTTTCATTTGGATTTTCATTGCTTGCTTCTTGAAAAAAATTTATCTCATGGGTATAGGGATGAAAGATTAGTCCATTTTTACATATGTAGCCATGCCCAACTAACTTGCACTTATTTAAAAACATAGGAGAGTCCTCAAATATTATCTTTGGTATCCATACTCCATCACATGATTCTAGATTGATGACCTTAGGGGGAGTTGTGCAAGAGAGATGTTGATACACATTCTAGCTGCTATGAGCCTTGTGTTGGACCAGGAGAAATGTAAATGTCTGAATGAGTTTATTCACAATGAAGAGTGTATTAATACAGGAGAGAATTCAGTTAGCAGGTAACCACCTGTAACTGATAGGTCGGTTATATATATAACAATGTATTAATTATGCCAACATTCCCCCCCTTAATACATTGTTTTTACAAATCTACCCCAGATTCATCATCTTGTTACGTCATGACATGTCCTATTTGCTTCTTGCAACAAGGACTTTGCCTGGATTTTCTTGAATCTCTATGACAGATGTGCTCTTGTTTGTAGAAAAAATAGATGAAGAAGTGAGCTCAAAAGCTCGTGTGGTGCGCCACAGATGTGCCTGAGGGCATTTAATCTCGCATTTGTCATCTGGATCGACACAACTCTTCTCCGTCTATATGTCGAACAAGACTCAGTCCATTATGTCCTCGGATTGCAAGTTTTGGAGACTGGCTAAGAGTAGATACCGATGCTCTTCGGTTCTCTCAAATGCGGCACGTCTCTATGGTTGCTTGCAATCTGGCTAACATCTCTGGGCATGACTTTCATGCTCTCAGACTATTGCATGGGATCATAGGCTGGTTGTTCGCGTCCATCTTTGATAGCAAATTTGATGAATGAATGAAGGGGCTTAATCTCGTTTTGTTCCGATTTGATTCAAACAAATTCCACATGTCTCCGATCTTTTGTACGATGCGCTTGCTAATGTATTGCATGGTCTGCGAACAATAGTTGAGAAGATGTTGGGGGAAGGAGTCTACCAACACACACCTGGGTTTTCGGTGGTCGATGCCACTCATGTCAAACTCCACACAGTGCTTATAAATTGGTCAGTGGTCATTGCCACATGCTCTCTTCTCCCTCTTTTGTGACTCCACATGTACATCTCCCAACAACCATTCTTACGATCTTAATGTAATAATGGCCAAGATAACATAATGTATGAGCAAATCAACTCGCATAATCTGCCAGTCAATACTTTATACAATAAAATGCCAAGACAGACACATCAATCACTGTTCATTCGCAATGTTAACAGCCTGAAGAAATGTGTATTTGGATATTTCCCCTTTTAGACAGCGCAGATATAAGTGAGCAAGAAAAGGGACACAACAGCAGACAGGGATGAATACAAAAACGGTTTCATAACTACCTGCTTCGTCCTGTAGTCTTCTTTCTTCTCCCACGCGCCTTCCTTGGCGGCGTTTCCTCACGGATTATTGAAAATCAGATTTGGTGATGACCATAATAGCCACATCTCGCTGGATTAAGACTTGATCCTTTGCCAAGCAGATCTCCACGCATAGGTTCAGGCGCTGCAAACCATGCGGGGCTCCTCCAACGCCAAATACCCTCTTCAAAACTGTCACGCGCTTCACGCGCTTCCTTGGTCGCCTTTACAGTCTGCGCTGGAATCCATCATTGGTATGGTGATTTGGCAACTCAATACTTTGCTGATCAAGATGTATTATGTGCTGGTCGCGTAACAGAGGAGGATCCAAGCCAGATCGTTGAATAGTCTATAATAGATGTTGTCCTTGTTGGTTTCTCTAACTTCTGTCAAACTGTCAAATGCAATTTCCACGCAGGAGGGGAAGCGGTGGTTCCAGGAAGCACTCCATCCATTATCTACACGCTTCCACGCTCCTGCTTCCACGCCGCTCTGATACCACTGTTGGACCAGGAGAAATGTAAATGTCTGAATGAGTTTATTCACAATGAAGAGTGTATTAATACAGGAGAGAATTCAGTTAGCAGGTAACCACCTGTAACTGATAGGTCGGTTATATATAACAATGTATTAATTATGCCAACACCTTGTTCTCTTACCTATAGATGGATCAATAGAAATCAAATCTCCCAATGATTTAGCTATGCTAACAAACATATTTGTTTCCCAAAATTCCAAGGGCAATCTAGTGAGCTTGACCGATACGGGCTTGATCTCGGACTGTGGATATTCACTCCCATTTTCCATCTAACCAAAGAGAGGGTGGTTCTCACATTAAACTAGGTCCTCCTTGCATGACCTCATATATATCTTCTTCTAGAGAATATATGAAGAAGAAGCTTCACTCAGAAAGGGAAAGTTTGGAGAGTAGTCCAAGAGGCTTCCATTTCAATGCCATGTAATTCTTGTGAAATAAAAACTATTTAAAATTGAATTAAATTATTTTGGTCTTTAAATTTTGAAAGCATCGTTATGAGATTTTACATATAAGTATACAATTATTAAAAATTATATAATCTAATATAATAAACAAGTTATGTAATAAAATCATTGTACTTATTATTATAATATTAAAATAGTGTACACTTTTAAATAATTTATATAATATAATAAAATTATAGTTTAAGAATTCTATAATATAATATATTAAATAAGTGATAAAATATAATAAATTTATAATTTATAAATTATATAATATAATATTCTTCTACAACTTATATATTATTATAAATTATAATGCAATATAATAATTTACATCGCTTTTAAATAATTATATATGTGAGTTTTTTTATAATAAATAATTATAATATTAAATTAAAAATTATAATTACGAATGTGTTTTTCCTTGCTCACATTAATTTATTAAACTAAATTATAATATTAATGATTATTAATATTATCGTAACTTATAATATATTTATTAGAATATATAATATTCTAATATATAATACTAATTATAAAATACAAAATTTATTATAAATTATAATGCAATATTAATTACAATAAACTATAATATATTTATTCGATAAGGTAAAAACTATTTGGTTTTGAAGGTACAAAATAACACTTTACAAGTAAAGGAATTAGGCCAAATGACGTCCAAAAAGAAATATATTTTGAAGGGATCATGAACCCTATATAACTGAAAGATTGAAAACAAGGCACAAAAAAGGTACAGAGAGAAGCTTGGTCATAGACCAAAAACAAAATCCCGAGAGAACCCACCAAACACTCAAGCTAGGAGTGAATAACAAGGACAAAGAGCCTACCAAAAATGTTAAAAAAACTTGAGCATGCTCAAGAACACCCTAAATCACAAAATAACAAATCTATCCCAAGGCATGGAGAGGTTACCACAGAAACACCCATCTATGGGATTTTAAATTCATCTCAAGAGTTGTGGTGGGATTATTTCCTTTCTTTTTCCCATTCACAATACTCCAACCCCGATTCTTATTTGGAGTTGAGTTTTCCTCTAAATGTATTTAGATGAAGACCTCCAATGTCTCATTTTTCCCAACAATTGTTTCCTTCATCGAGATTCCTTTAATATTGGCCATTTAAGAAGACACCAACATATCCATGATAGTATGAAAAGAAACTGAACCAATCCCATCATGGATCTAAGTCTCACCTTCATTAGATTCTGAATCCTTCAAAGAATAATAAAAATTTTTATCCACAACCAAGTATATTAATTTAAGCATCCTTCCACCAAGAAACTTTCCTAGTTACCTTATCTTTCACACTCTTACAAAGAAGCTATAATATTACAATATTCATCTTGTAAGACATTAGTGCAATAAAAATAAAACTATAATTTACATGTTACATCTCTTTTGGGGAATGGTTTCCTTTTCAATTTTAAGGAAGATTTGGATTTGTAATAGGTTCTTGTTGATCAAAATATGCTCACACTTATTTTGTGGTCAACTAACACCATTTTCTACCTTTTGTGCTTCAATCTAAATTTTTATATATTTTAAGCACTTAAGGTCCCTTGAAAGCATTTCCATCAGATAGGAAATTTCTTCCCCTTTCCAAAAATATAAATAAGTCCTTCTAACTCCTCATATTTTGCAAGTTAAGGATCGCCGTGAGACCTTGGAAGGATTTTTTTGCCAAAAGTGGGCCGACGGGCCTGCGGAAGACTTTTCACCAAATGGAAAGATTGTGGACCAACAGGGCGACGGGAGATATTTTAGCATTTTACACTTTTCGCAAAAGGCACAAGTTATAATTTTAGGCCCACGGGCTCAAGAAGAAATTTTTTTGCTAAGTGGAAAATGTGGGTTGATGAGCCTAAAGATTTCTTTTCGCCAAAAGTTTTAAATGTGTCTTTGATGGGCTGGAGATGTCTTTCCACCAAAAGTGGAAAATGCAGGCTAGCTGGATTGGGGATGAATTTTGGGAAATGTGAATATGTGGGGCCATGGAGGAAATTTTTCCCAAGTGTAAATTTGGGCTGGCGGGTCTATGGGGCATTTTGGAACTTTTGAACTTTTCGTAGAATGGAACATTTTGAAGTGTATGCCTATGAACCCACGGAGTATTTTTTCCAAATGTAAATTTGTAGACCCAAGAAGGTGCCACGTACTCTCAAAAGTGAAACTCGAAGGTCAATCCCATGTGCCGATCTCCAAACAAGCATGGGCTCGCCATGTGGTCAAAGTCAAAAAAAGATAGAGGCGATCTGCTTTGAAGAGTCCATAACTGGTGGAAGCCTCCATACGTCAACTCAACGTAACTTCAAGGTTAAGATCTAGAGAGGGTTCCCAAATGTACGTAAAGATGTCCCATGTCTAAAAAAGGGATAGAGTCGGTTGTTTAATCGACTAAGTATAAGAGGTTCGGCAGAGAAGCCTCCACGTGCCCCATCGGTGTAACTTTAGAAGTGAGACCAAAGGAAAATCCTGAATGAGAGCCAACTCTCCACATGTATAGGGGTACAACATAAGTCAAATGGGCATTAGGGCTGAATCGGATAAGTATATAAGAGCTAGTAGATGGCACCATGTGTGTCATCGGCATAAATTTCATAGGCGCGACCCGTGAAGGTAGTCCCCAAAAGAGTGCCAACCTACCACGTGGTTAGAGTCTAAAAAGGTAAGGTCGGCCATTGAAAATTCCAAAAGCCTCGTAGAGGCCTCAATGTGTCTTATCCATGCATCTTCAAAAGTAAAATCTATGGGTAGTTTCCAAATGAGTGCAAAACCTCCATGTGTCTTGGGTCGAGCATAGTGTCTCCACCAATAGGAGGGACTCAGGAAGAATACAAAGGACACAGAGGATCCCCTGGAAGCCTCCATGTGTCACTTTGGCACCATTTCAAGAGTGAGAGGAAGGGGCTAAATCTTCAACATGTGCAGGGCTATCAGGTGGGTCTTGTACGAATGGAATCTTTTAAATATTGTGATCCCATGATCCTTATCTTGTAGAAAGCCATATCTTTCAGCTGGGAACTTGGATTTAGGCAAGGGAGAAATTTTTGGAAAGATCTCGGTGCCTGTTACTCACCTTCCACTATTAATGTTCCAACCTGCCATTTTAGAGGCTTTCAAGTCTCCCACCTGCCATCATGATGTGGAATGGGCTTCCTTTCTTTCCCAATAAGGGACATCGACGAAGGCGTTGGTCTTGTAGTAAAGCCTATCATTTTATTTGGCATATTTCAATATTTCGAGGGTGGTTGGAGTAGGTGAATTCAATACATATCTTTGGGTGGTTGGAGCAGGATTGAATTCTTCTCTCTCTCCTTCTCTCATTCTTCTATATATTGTAAAGGAGGGTAATTTTCAAAGGGTTTTTAATCTGCTATCTCTTGCCCCCCCTCTCTCTTTCTTCCTTAGGGTATAATGTGGAGTCTAAGCCTCCTCTCTTGGCTCTATAATTGAATTTACTTACCTCTTTCCCACTGATGATGTACTATGTAACTTATGGAGCAATTAAATCTATTTTGTGATGCATTTTTCCATCCTTTACTTATTTTGTTGTCTCTTCTTGCCTCTCGTCATTGAAGGGTATAGAATGCATACTTGGATGTCTATTGTAGGTTCTAGGAGTGTGCTTAATTCATTGAAGTGGTATTACGTGTGAAATTTATGTTTGGTCTATGATGCATCTTTCTATCCTCTCCATTGCTCACCTCTCTCCATTTCATGTAGTTGGATTTGTTATCAGCCACTACCTTTCTATGGTATCACCATTTTAGTGTAGGTTCTCTTTCATTTTCTCTCTCTCCCTATCTCCTTAGAAGGTTAGATTAGGATTAGATAGCTTTTTCCTGTAATAAAGTAACTTGTGGAAGGTAGTTTAGGAAGCAGGAACCAACCTTCTCTCGGAGGTCCATCTCGTATGTAAGTCCCACAACTTGATAGATGGTCCCATGTTGTGTAATCACATTGAATTCCCCACTCAAATACGAGTCCATTCGAGGGTGCTATGATTTTGCATCAACAAATTCAGAATACAGTGGGGCAGGTCTAAAGCACTTTATGACTTCATTCCATCAATTTGATGTGTTCTTGGTGAGATTCATCATTTTGAGGTACATGCAAAGCACATCTAGCAATTCCATCTGGGCAACAACCCATTGAGGTAGTTGGATTTGTGATCAGCCACTTCCTTTTCTGGTGTATCACCATTTTAGTGTAGGCTCTCTTTCACTTTCTCTCTATGTCCTTATCTCCTTAGAAGGTTATATTAGGATTAGATAGGTTTTTCCTGCACTAGAGTAGCTTGTGGTAGGTAGTTTAGGAAGAAGGAACCAACCTTCTCTGGAGGTCCATCTCAAGTTCGCAAGTCCCGCATCTTGAGAGATGGTCCCATGTTACGTAATCACACCAAATTCCCAACTCAAATCTGAGGCCATTCAGGGGTGCTATGATTTTGCATCAACATTTTTTCTAGAAGCGCCTTGGTTTTTGGAAAAAAACTCTTAGTTTGTGTCGGTGACGACTGGGTCTATCTCTACCATACACCTTCTAGGATCTCCTAGTTTAGACACATCTCCAATCCCTTCTCCTACAATTCCTCAATCACGAACTATTTTATAATATTACGATGGCCATGGGGATTATTATTGTTATTTATCATGTAACAAAGGCATGTTCTAGAATTTTTGTACTTTGAAGTTTGTTAATGTTTCAATAGGAGAAAAATTATGTACAAAAAAATATGTGTACACTCTCGATGAAAAATTTGTGTAGGAAATTGTCTTTGAGAATTTGCAAATCAATTATGAAAAATGTTAGAAGGCCACAATGTTTTACCAATATAGGCAATGGAATCATGAGGATAATAAAAAAATGGAGATTAGTTTCCTATTTCAAAACTCGATGATGATACAAAGTACAAAAAGTAAAATGTTAGAGGAAAGGAAGTAGAGGATAATGGTGAGACTATGCATTTCATGATGAGTGAGCCAATCAGAAAAATATATTTTAGGGGTAGTATTAGGATGGTGAATGATCTTATGGGTGATGTCGGAATTGATACAGACAAGACATGGAATGAAAATTGTGTAAATGAATTAGTTAACAATGCAAAGGAAATCAAATATAACACCTACCAACTTCAATCTAATGATAACTAGATAAATATACCATCATGTTAAGAGCAAAACAAGTAATAAAGATCAACATTATGCATTAAAACATTAAAAATAACCTCAAGTTAACATGCTAACATGTATTTATCTACTATTTAGAAAGATAAATCAATAAAATGGACCTAGGTAGATACTTTAGCTATCAAAGGATTGATTGTTTTTACTATTGATGAAAAATCACAGAACTCCCCAAATGGGCTAAGATCTGAGTGGGGCATCTGGTGTGTCTGCATAACATGGGACCATCTCTCAAGCTATGGGACATGTGGACTTGAGATGGCCCTCCAGAGAAATTTGGCTTCTTCTTCCTGATACTAATGCTAAAATACTTCTAAGGAAGGAAATGTGATTATCTACTCCTAATCTAACAATGCCAAGGAGACAGGGGAGAGAAAGTGAAAGAAAATAAATTCTACACTAAAATCGTGATACACTAGAGAAGGAGGTTGCTTTGGTCACAATATCAGCCGCCTAAAGTGGAGAGAGATGAGACATGGAGATGATAGAGATGCATCATAGACTAAAGATAGAGTTCACACAAAAAACCACTTCAAATTCATTAAACATGTCTCTCAAAACTTGCAATAAAATCAGAAGTATGCACAAAGTATACCCTACAATCGTGAGAGGTAAGAAGTGACAATAAAACAAGGAAGGATGGACAAGGTGCATAACAAAACAAATTTTATTGCTTCATAAGTTCACATAGTACATCATCGGTGGGAAAGGGGTAAGAAAATACCTTTACAGAGTGATGGGAGGAGGATTAAGCTCCACATTCAACCCTAGGGAAGAAAGAGAGAGGGCGGCGGAGAGTAAAGATGACAAACCTTTAGAAATATGCTCCTCCTTTACAAGTATATAGAAGAATAAGAGAATGAGAGAGCAAAATTTAAATCTTACTTTAACCACCCCTGGAAGATCATTTAAACCACCTACTTAATGATGGGCTTTACTTGCAAAACTCATGTCCCTATTTACTATTCCTCTTTGGACAAGAAAAGAGACCCATTCTTCATTATGGTGGTAGGTGCGAGATTTGTGCAGACTCAAAAATGGTGGGTTGATAAATTACTAGTGGAAGGTGAGTAGTAGGCCCCGGGATCTTTCCAAAATGTCTTTTCGTACTCAAAACCGAGCTCCCTGGTCAAAATTTATGGCTTCTCGAAGGTCTAGGCTTGGGTGCTTAACGGGCTCATAATATGTGAATGAGTCTACCCATACAAGGGCAATATGGCAGCCCTGCTCATGTATAACATTCATCCCCTTTCTTCCTCTTGAAATTACACCGAAGAGACATGTGGCCTCATCTCGCAAGCCTTCTTGATATTCTTTGTCTTCTACCTAATTCCCTCCCATTGGAAAAGACGTTCTTCCCGACTTAGGAGACACATGGACAAGTGGCGCATGTTTGGGGACTACTTTTTGAGGTTCCCCTTGAAAGAGTTTCGAAGATACATGTGGAGGTGGCACTAGTTAAGGGTCCCTCTTTGGGCTGTGCCTTTGAAGTTACGCCAATGAAACACATGGAACCTTCCACACTCTACTCTACCTTCCTCATGTTCTCGCATTAGTCCCTTCTATTTGACGAATGCTTTATGTCTAACCCATAACACATGGAGGCTTCCCACTCATTTGGAGACTCTTTTTATACCTAACCTTTTGAGGTGCATTGATTGCACTCATGGAGAGCCGACATACGTTTGGGACCTACCTCCGAATTTTGCCTTTGAAGATGCATCGAGATGACACATGGAGGCTTTCGTTGGCCCTTATTTAGTTAGTCAATTTAATGGCTGGTTCTCCCCCATTTTTGACTTAGACCATGTGGTGAGCCTGCGCTTGTTTGGGGAATACCTAAAGATTTCAACCTTGAAGATACGCCAAGCTAACATGTGAAGGCTTCCTTGGGCCTATCCCAAGCTCGAATTTTCAATGGTCGGTGTCCCCCTCTTTTACTTTGGACTATTTGGCAGGATAGCACTCATTTAGGAACCTCCTTTTGACCCACCTTGGTGTTACACCGATGAAGCATGTCGAGGCTTCCGTTTATTCCGTTATACTTATCCGATTCGGGCCTCGCTGCCCATTTAGGAACAATTGTTGGACCTTAGACATGTGGAGAGAGTGGCAGTCATTCAGTGGTCCATTTTACTATGTCTTTTGGAATTGCACCGAGTTAACATGTGGTGACTCCTGTATTTCCATTTGTTTAACCCCATTTCAACTCATATGTGAAGTCCGAGAACTTTGAGCTTCTTCTATGATTTTCTCCTTTAAGTCTCTTGACTCTTTTAATGTTATTGGCCTCCTTTATTGAGATTACTCCTCCATTTTGATTTGGGATTGCTTGAGAGCTCATAGGACTGAACCGACCCTTAGATTTTCTCCTATGTAGGGTCGTGTTTGATTAATTTTTCCCGGGGGTAAAATTGGGATAAATAGTTTGGCGACTCATGGGGACATCTTCATGCTAGATGAAGAGACTATTTTCCTTTGTTACATCCATTGGGCATGGAGTCATGGATGATATCCTAGTATTTATCTAGCCCCTAAAAACATGAGCCCGAATGCTTGCACTTGGTGACCCTAAGCTTTCTCTACTACCCATACTTTCACATTTCATAAGAAAATCTTGGAAATGAGGTTATGAGAGTAGAAAATTGTATTAACCTAGGGCTTTCACATGCTTCAGAAATGGATTGTTACAATATTCACCCAGAGGTACATTGAACCACATAATGATACAAGCCTCGAGCAAAAAATCACCATGACACACTATATAGAAATGGGAAGATCATACATGCCCCAAGTGGAACATGCCGAGTGTGAAAAACAAATTATTTCGAAGGTTTAACCATCAAGGGGATTTTTGTAACCCCACACCCGAGAGCCAAGCTTACCAAGATTTTGATCATTTCTTCTCTGTTTGGCTCTCCTTTTCGCTTCTCTCCTTGATTGGCTTTTAGATTCTCCCTAACATGGACTTGGGAGAGTAGGAGGAGTGGTGGGTGAGGTCTTCACTAGTTGTTTCTTTTTTTGTGGTGGAGGGGAAGGATTTTATTTTATCTCTTGTGAAGGGGACTTGATTTTGGAAGGGAAATGGGTAGAAGAATTGAGGTGATATGGAAGAATAGGAGATGGATAAGGGAAATCAACACTTGGGGTAGCAGATGGGAAGCTTGAAGATTGAAGCTCTGGTTTAGATGGTGTTGATCGAGAAAGAGCAAAAGAAAAGGTATGAGATGGTGGAATTATCCATTGACAAGGTTGTCTGACACCAAGCTCATAGGCCTCTATCTCCTCAATCTACTACACAAGTTGGGGTAACATCTCAACCATGAAGTCAAGCTTCTGCTATGGGCTGTAATGTCTTTGAAAAGGGCCGAAGCATGGACAAGGTGCCTTATAACCAATCCTAAATGCTTTCATCTATGTTGTAGCCCTATATTAAACCATGGCAGCCTTCATTCTTTTAATCTTCTCTAGTAGATTATCATTCTTGACATAACTTTCACCATCGTATATTCACCCTTGCTCCCGATAAGCCCCATAACCAAAATGGCTCTAACACACTCATATGGGTAAGCATAATCGTTATGAATTTGCTCATAATGTTGATATGGAGGAGTTGAGAAATACATTGGAGGTGGACTGCACTTTTGTTGCTGCAAGTGCGTGTTCCAAGATGGGAATGAAGTCATGATTGCATAACTTCATGAGATGGAAGAAAATGAAATATATGGAAAGGATAATGGGTGAAAATGGATGGAAAAAAGTATGCAACTCGAGAAAATGTCTTGTTGATCGATGGAGTCACTAGATGTGCTTAAAGGTTCCTCTAAATGATGAAATCTTCACAAAGAGCACATCAAAGCTGATGAAGTGAAGTGGTAAGGTGCTTCAGACCTATCCCACTAGGCGTTCCAAACTTGTTGATGCAAAATCATAGCACCCCGAAATTGCCTCGATTTGAGTGGGGCATCCAGCATGTAATCGCATAACATGGGACCATCTCTCAAGCCATGACACTTCCATACTTGAGATATCCCTCCAGATAAATTTGGATTATTCTTCCCAATCCTAATGCAAACTACTTATAAGTAAGGAAATGTGATTATCTAATCCTATTCTAACAATGCCAAGGAGATAGGAGAGAAAGTGCATGAAAATAATGACAGTTTCTGAAGTGGAGAGAGGTGAGCAATGGAGAGGATGGACAGATGTATCACAGACCAAAGATAGAGTTCACATATAAAACCACTTTAAACCCATTAAACATGGATCTCAAAACATGAAATAGACATCAGAAGTATGCACAATATACCCTACAATGATGAGAGGCAAGAAGAGACAATAAAATAAGGAAAGATGGACAAGATGCATCACAAAACATATTTTATTGCTCCATAAGTTCACATAGTACATCATTAGTGGGAAAGAGGTAAGAAAATGCCATTACGAGAATGATGGGAGGAGGATTAATCTGCACATTTGACCCTAGGGAAGAAAGAGAGAGGGGGTAGGAGAGAAAAGATGACAAACCTTTAGAAATATGCCCCTCCTTTATAATATATAAAAGAATAAGAGAAGGAGAAAGGGACAATTCAAATCTTGCTTCAACCACCCTTGAAAATCATTGAATCCACCAACTCATTGATGGGATTCACGGAAAACCCATGCCCCCATGTGCTATTCCTTTTGGAAAATAAAAGAGACCCGTTCTTCATCATGGCAGTAGGTTTGAGACTTGACAACCTTGAAAATGGTGGGTAGAAACATTAATAGTGGCAATTGAGTAGCAGAAGCTGTCGGCTTTTGAAAAAATCCTTTCCACTAAAAATGAGCTCCCAGTTGAAATTTATTTCTGCCTAAAGGTCAAGGGTCAGGTGCTTAGCGTGGGCTCGCAATATGTGAATTATTCTACCCATAAAGGTTCCACGTGGCAGCCCCATGGATGTTAAAGATTCAACCCCTTCCTTCACTCTTGAAATTACACTAAGGAGACGTGGCATCATCTGTGGGCATGCTATGTATTCTTTTTCTTATTCCTATGTCCCTCCCATTGGCGAAGATGTTATGCCTAACCTGAGACACGTGGAGAGCTAGCGCATGTTTGGGGACCACTTTTGGATTTTCCCATTGAAAGAGCACCAAAGGGACATGTGGGGATGTTGTTAGTTCAAGGTCCCTCTTTAGGATGTACCTTTGAAGTTACACCGATGAAATATGTGGCACATTCCATGACTCTCCTCTACCTTCCTTGTGTTCTACCTAAGCTCCTTCTTTCGCGAAGGCTTTATGTCCGAATATGAACACGTTGAGGTTTCCTACTCATTTGGAGACTTTGTTTACACCCGACCTTTGGAGGTGTACTGATTGGACACATGGAGAGATGGCACATGTTTAGGACCTGCCTCTATAATTTTCCTTTGAAGATGCACTTGAGATGATGCGTGGAGGATTTTTTCGGCCCTTCTTTACTTAGTTGATTTAATGGTTGGTTCGACCCCATTTTTTACTCTAACCACATGGTGATCCCTGCGCTTGTTTCGGGACTACCTCAGATTTCAACCTTGAAGATGCATTGATCTTACACATTTAAACATGAGGTGAAGTAACATTCACAAGACACGGGTTTCAACTGTTGTGAGCTTTTTACCTTTTTGTAAATTTTTGAAATTTTTACAATTATTACAACGTTTATTTGATTTTTTAATTTTGATTGATTTTTGCACTTTTTTATATTTTTAATATGTTTAGATTGTTATTTTTTTATAAAATAATTGAGAATAGACGAAAGAGTTTCCTGGAGTGAAAAAAGGCCTCATGGAGAAGAAAGAAGTACTAGTTAGAAAGTATTGCTCTAGCATAGAAAAAAAAAGTAAAAGAATTATTTGATAAAAATAATTATTTGTTCATAAAGTGTGTAGAGGAAGTGATATCTCCAAGAAGTGATAAGATTTTCCTAATGAGAATAAGTGAGTGATAGGTAGCAAATAATGCCTCAAGATAACAAAAATAAAACAAAGTAATTATTTAATCAAAATAATTTTTCATGGCGAGGAGTAGAATGACAATGGTTGTCAAAACATGCCCTTAGGGTATCACAATGGGTGAAAATAGATAGATATACCCTACATGAGAGGGTGTAATTTTTTTGATCACTTCATTTGTTACAGGCCCCTACCGAAAGTTACCATGATACTTATGAGTGTGATGAAGATGATTGTGAGAGCATGTTCCCATAGGAGATGGGTTGAATGAGTTAGGGGTATTACCGACACGTAAAAGATGGCTTATTTGTGAGTAGCTTAACTTTTCTCTCATAATTTCATGAATTTATTACTTCATTAAATGTTTTAGACCTAGGAAAGGTGCACACACATACCTTCGAGGGCACAAGTGTCTGGGGAACCCATGCACCACAATAATGTGTACAAGCATGGGCATATCTCACATTTCGCCAACATGTATGCAAAAGAACCACAACGTGCGTGCAAGTGCATAGAGGGGGAAAACACATGCTCCTATGAACATGTGCCAAAAATGGCCATGCACGTGCCTTGATATAGATGAACTCACATATCGGTGGAGTTAGTTAGGAAGGGGATCACATATACAATGATGTGCATGTAGGAATGGAAAAAGACATGCATATGCATCCCGTGCGTATGCACCAAACAGGCACTCACATGCCCAAATCGGCACGCTGGAGTCAAAGAGGGAACAATTACCGATGTAGAAGAAAAAGATAGGAACAATTAGAAAATTTAGAAAAGTGATTTATAGATGAAAGTGAAAATTAGTATGTAGTAGAAAATAGAAGAAAATATAAGAAATGGTAGTTCCTAACACATGTTGTGTTTTTTCATAAACGATTATCAAGACTGCAAAATAGAGAAAAACATAGTTGTATTGCTAAGATAAAGGTGATCCTACCTTAGAGAGATCATCGTGACATGGAGGTACTTGTTAGAGGTTCTTAGATTAGGACACATGGCCCAGATTCCATCTATTAAATTAGAACATGGCCTTTTGACACCTTTGATAGAGCAATGGCATGGTGAGAATATTACTCTAGAGGATGTCCGGGTGTATTCTACATGTCTCCATCATTGGTTCCCGATTGAGTATACTAGCGAATTTGGACAAATCACAATAGTTATCAATGATGTATTTTTCATGGATGACATATCACACCAAGGTATGGTAGTTTATCTACATTATTACATTTCAGATCCTACCATGCACTGGGGACCATTATATTTGATGCATCTTATCAGTTGGTTTTTACTCACTGGTAAGACATGGATGCCATGTCCATTGGGCACGATTACCTTTATTCATGGCCTATTAAGTTTTCAGAGAGATACTAATGGGGCCATTGCATACTAGCACATCTATACTTAGAACTTCATTTGATCACATACCATCATCATAAGATAGTGGTAACTTATTCATTATTACATATTTTTCATGGGACCACATAGCCATTAGTCATTATGTTGGTGCACTGCAGTGTCATCTCCGGAGGATCCGATAGTCATGGGATGGTTTCGTTTCTAGGACATTATTTGATGACATATATTATTATCACTAAGAGTGTTATGATCTACCACAGATAGACATTATCTTGAGGCCTTTTACGAATATACGCTTACAAAGGATGGGTTATAACTTAGTGTTTGCATGGTAGAGCACTTTCTTATAAGAAACCATAGTTATACTATAGATACTTACATGTTTGACCGATGTCAGTGGTAGTTTGGTTCCATTCAGGATGTTCCCAAGCATGACATGTGGTACACCCTCCGTCATGTTGAGAGATAGACCATGGCCTTTGAAATTGATAGGTAGAGTAAGGTCAAATTTTGAGTAGATGGTACAATAGGATTATGCCCGATTATGACATATCGTGGACCTTGGGACCACACAAAAGTATTACTTGACTTGGTATGCCATAGTTTTTCCCTATTGATTGACCATACCGAGATAGTGCATGGGTTGTAGGTATGATCCCACGACTAGAGATTCCCTATAACAGTGATGAGGGTGATGATGTAGAGGGTGGTGATGGGGGAGGTGATGATGATGATGATCCATTTGATGGATTGAGGCATAAAGGTAGAGATGGTGGATATGGTTTAGTACGGTGGTCCTATACCTATCTTGCAGAGATAGAGGTAGGTTTTAGTGATACAACAAATACTACCAAGACCACATGGTCCAAGACATATCCCTCCTCAAAGTCTACCAATAGGAGGAGAGGGTATAGATGATGATGGGGATAGCTAGCTACCTTACAGTAGCTTCAGCCAGTTCACAATGGTCTAGCTTTAGTTATCGACATAGAGGAGCCATAAATAGGACCGAGTTATAAGTTATTATAACTTGGTGGGACCAAGCCGAGCTCAGTCAATCCCGAGAGGAGATGGGTTTGCTTAGTTTGAGAGGTAGGAAAGTTGGCTTCATAGATGACTTAGATTATGGATCTAGTATAGTAGTGTAAGGTATAGGTGCAATATTTTACTCCGAGAGGTCCCATCTCTCGAGCTTAGAGAGAAGTGGGTAAGGTTTATTTTTTCGGACTATTCACGGATGTAGCATCTTCTCGATGTATAGATGTGGTTGTGGTGACACCACACATTCATAGGGATTTAGTGATAATTGAGGGAAAATCGTCTTACTACCGCTCTTTGTACTATGAGGTATTTCTCGAGTGCCGGTGATTAAGCTATAGCCAGTAGTCAAGTGGATTAAAGAGGTCATAAAGGTCGTCAACATTAGGTAGATTCATTGAGGAATCATGAGGGCAATAGATAGGCCAAAGATAGCTTGAATGTTATGGATCCTCCCCCATTCGCAAGCAAAGTGACATAGTCCCCATGTAATTTTTAGTCGACGTGACTCCCATATGCAGCTTGAAATTTGATGATGTGGTTAGTACAATCCTTAATGAGGAAATACATAGAAAAATCTCATGAGAAGCATCATCCTGGAAACACTTTAAATGTAAAAAGAAAGGGAAAATCTAAAGAAAGATCATCAAAGAGAAAGAATAATGGGAGATCAAATTTAATAAATAGTAGATTGAGATATGTAAAAATATTTACTATGCTAGAATTGTGGAAAGAGAGGAAACATAAAGAAGGAGTGGTGGTGCAAGGAAAACAAAGAGAATACATAAGACAAAGGTAAAGAGGAAAACATTACAAGTGAGGTAAAACAAGATGCCTTTATTCTATCCTTGGATAATAAATTATAATCTTGGGTTTTATATTTTGGAGGTTATTTCCATGCTACCTCTAATAAGGGTTATTTCAAAAATTATGTTCATGGTGATTCCGGACACATTTATTTAGGAGATGATGAGCCATGTAATATTACTGGTAAAGGTGATGTTCATATAAAGTTACAGAATGAAAATCAATGGGTATTGAAATATGTGAAGCATGTGCCAAACGTCAAGAGAAATCTGATATCAAAGCATGACAACTAGGTGAATATAGATACATGGTTACATTCACACCCGATTCTTGGAAGGTTACTAAGGGATATCTTCTTGTGGAAATAGGTAAGAAGGTAGGAAAATTATATCTTCCTACTTGTGTTAATAATTCCTTTTCTCAAGTGCTATCTACAACCGATTCAGATACAACCATGTCGCATAATTAGCTCGGCCATATAACTGAAAAAGAAATGTAGATATTAAAAGATAAGGATAATTTATCAGATTTAAAATAATTACATATTGAATTTTGTGAGCATTGTAAATTTGGAAAGAAGAATAGAGTTAGATTTCTCAAGATTGGGTCAACAAAGGATAAAAATTAGAGCATGTATAAATGTCGGATGTCCTGGGAACCACCTCATGTAGCTTATATTGGAGCATCCCAATATTATGTGACTTTCATGGATGATTCCACAAGGAATGTATGGATTTATTGTATTAAGTGTAAATATTATGTTTTTAGACTTTTATAAGGTTGAAAGCCCTTGTTGAAAATGAAACAAAATTGAAATTAAAGTGCCTTAGATTTGAATATGATGGTGAGTACTACAATTAGAATTTCAATAATTATTGTCAAATGAATGGAATACGAAGAGAAAGAATGGTTCCTAGAAATCCACTAGAGAATAGATTTGTATAAAGAATGAACAAAAAAATCATGGAACATTTTAGAAGAATAAGTATGCATTCCGATTTTCCTTTGAAGTTTTGGGTAAAAGCAAGTGGATACAACAAGATACTTGATCAATTATGGGCTTTCAACAACACCGGATGGTGGAATACAAGAAGAATCTTGGTCTAGAAAAGAGGTGGATTTTTATTTTATTAGATTTTTTGGCTCGAAGCTTTTTGTGCATGCCAATAGGGAAAATAGGAAGAAGTTGGATGCTAAATATATGAGATGTACTTTCTCTAGTCATGGATCTAGTGACTTCATATATTGATTTTGGGATATAGAAGATTCTAATATTGTTAGGTTTTATGATGTTATTTGGAATGAGAAAATAATGTACAATGATCAGGTTTTGGTGCCTAAACAAGAACATGATGATGATATTTTGAAGGAAAATAAAATTTCAAATCTGAAATAAAGATCCACAAACACTAATGTCGAGTTCTATAGAACCGATGTCGGTCTAACTAACTGGAATCAATAGAAAAGATTGGGTTAAGAAAACCAACTATTAGAACTCGGCCTCGATACTCCTCAAACCTGGTGATAGTGAGGAAACCATATTCGGTCAACAAATAGAGGAACCACGATCAATTACAAAACTATAGTTGGTATCATGAGATCGGCATCGGTCCCCGACAGAGATTGATAAGAATATACAATATGTATAAAATGAGCCATAGACATCCAAGATCTCAATGAGAAGGTCAAAAGGGTAAGTAGACCTCTAGAGAGATTTTCACATTTCTTTTTTTTATTTATTATTTACTAATAGTGGTGAAACAGAAAGATTTCATGATGCAATGTAAGTAGATGGCCACATCCGTGGGACCATGGCATGGATGAGGAGATGGACTGATTCAATCAAAATTAGACATGGGATTTGGTAAAATTGGTAGCATGTAAGAAAAAACTACGAACAAATGGGTTTATAAAATCAAGGAAGAAGGGGGTGGACTAAAAAGGCACAAGGCGAGGCTTGTGGTAAATGGATTTACACATAATGTAGGTATTTACTTTAATGAATTTTTTTTTTTCGTAGTTAAGATGACTTCTATTTGTATTGTTCTAAATTTGGTTGCAATAGAAGATTTACGTTTAGAACAACTTGATTTTAACATGAATTATCTTCATGGTGATTTGAAAGAAGAAATTTATATACAATGACCTCTTGGTTATGAAGTCTATGGTAAGGATAAACTTGTGTGTAAATTCGAAAAGAGCCTATATGGCCTCAAGCAAGTTCCAAGGCAATTGTATTTGAGATTTGACGCTTTATGCATGAGCATGGTTATATGAGCTAGGTTATTTTGTTACTATATGTGGATGATTTGTTTATTCCACGATCTAGTATGCAAGACATTGATAAACTTAAAGAACGACTATCTCACACATTTTCAATGAAGGATTTTGGAGCTGCAAAGAAAATCATTGGCATTCAAATTCACCAAGACAGAAAAACAAGAAGTTGTATTTGTCTTTGGAGGTTTATATCAATAAGGTGTTGGAAATTTTTAACATGCAAGATTCCAAACTTGTTAGTACACCTATGGTGGACAATTAAAATCAAGAAACAATCAGTTTCCTTCATCATACAAGGATGTTGATTACATGGTAGTGTGTTCCTATGCTTTAGTAATATGAATTATTATGTATGCCATGGTTTGTACTACATAAGACATTGCACAAGAAATTGGAGTTGTCAATAGATTTATGGTTAATCCAAGTAAAGAACATTGGAAAATAGTCCAATGGATTCTCAAGTATTTAAGGGGACATCCAACATGGATTTATGGTATGGAGGGTCAGATACTTCTTTACGTGGATATGTTGATTCATATATGGCTAGAGATTTGGATGACAGGAGGAACACCACTTGATATGTTTTCATAGTAGGTGGAATGATAGTTAGATAGATTTAGAAATTAAAAAAGGTTGTGGCTTTGTCTACTACAGAGGAAAAATATGTTTTAGCTATAGAAGCTAGCAAGGAGATGATATGGATGAGTAAGTTCATGGAAGAGTTGAGAAAGGAGAAATAGGATTGTAGATTATTTAGTGATAGTCAAAGTGTGATCCATCTACAAAAGAACTTAGCATTTCATTCAAGAAAAATTCAAATTTAGTTAAGGTATCACTTCATACAAAGAGGTGTTATAGGATGGGCAATCTGAAGTTAGAGAAATTACATATGGATGAAAACCTTTTTGATATGCTAATGAATCCATTAGTAAAGGAGAAGATGGAGCTTCAATCCATTTATGTTGGTATTTCAGTTTGAGACTTGAAAGAGGAAGAAATGGGCCATGGAATATATCTAAGGTTGGCGATTTACAATACAATACAACAATTGATTTCAAATCGGGAGATTGTTAAGTGTGGATCTTAATTGCTTCACAAGAAACTTTCTTTTACATGTTGTTGGTTTTGATAGTGACCGGTAGCGAGCCACGAGGTAACCGACATGAGTCGGAGGTAATTGGAATTGGTCAAGAAGTGAATTTCATTGGTCGGATGGTGATGACATCAATCATCTATGTGATGATGCTTTCTTTTTGAATGAGAATTAGAATAAATATTTTTCTTTAAAGATGATTTCTTGATTGTAAAAGCATAGATAGTTTCCCATAATAGATATATATACATGTATGCATTGTATGAGGGTATGAGAGAAGAAAATGGCAATTATTTTACGTGTTAGTTTTCTTTGTGAGACACAAAGAGTAGTTGATTGAGGGAAACATTAAATATCCTTTGAGGTGGATGAAGACAACAGATCTTCAATGTCTTTCCCTTATAAAGCACTGAATAATAATATTGGCCATTTCTTGGTGTATGAAGGCCACACTAGGTGAACCACATTAAATTTGATGTTACCTTTCTCTTTTTATTTTATCTTCTGGTTTATTTCACGCATTGCTTGTATTTTTTATGTGATTTTAATCTATGCAACACTATTATATGGTTATCCCCAACAAAGGTAAATCACTTGAGTGGCAGATAATTTTTGTAGATAATATGCCTCAATCGAAGGTTTGTTAGCTAAAAATTTGATCTACAAAAACACATATGCAATGACCATAGATTTTTTATAAACATAGAATTAAGGATCCATTTCACCATTAGGAAATAAAAATTAATTTCTTTCATTTCATAACTATAATAATTCCCCTCTAAAAAAATTATAAAACTAGGTAAATTTATGTGGAATTTGAGGATTGTACCACTATGAGCACTTGTTGCCAAGTGAGGCATTCTAGGAGAAATGAAAGGAAGAATGAATGAATCCATTTCCAGGACATCCTGGGCATTGTTGAATTACTATAATAAGTTTGGTAGAGTTAATAGATATAAATAAAATTTAAATTTGTGGTTGGATACTCCTTGGTTAACCAGATAAGATCCAAAGAGAAGGCCTTTGTCAATAACACACTATAAAATGTGTGAAATTTTAGTTTACACACAGGTGGCCTAGATAATAATAAATATCCTTTTAAAGATAGATCTTTGAGGAATGGATTCCCATTAGGTTATTAATCTTTCCCACAATGGGAAGATGTGGAGAAAGTTAATGTACCATTTCTAGTCTATCAACCACCTATGAATTTGACATGTAAAATATTTTTCATGAAATAGATCATATATTATATCAAAAAGTTAGAGTATACATGATTATTCACAAAATAAATGGGTGATATGGAAACATGCCCCAAAACCATAGATCAAACTAGAAAAAGAAATTCCCAAGAACAAGGAGTGTTAAAAAAGTCCACAAACAAGGAAATAATTAAATTTCATCATTAATGTTAATTATTATCCTTCGGGGGTGGATATCCATTATGATAGCAAGAACTAGACAGATCTTATACACTTTCCGGGACATCCCAATAAAACATGGGCTAGATTCCTTCTTATAGTTCTTTGGGAGGGTATCGAGAGGGTGAGAGTGTGAAAAATCCCTTGGAAATTATCGGGTTACATACAGAGGATCCAATCATCATGGGTATGAATCTTGGGGAAATTCATTGAGCCCCTTATGAGACAAATAGAAAGTGGGGGCATCCCATTCTTGGTGTGTGTAATTATTGTAGAGGATAAAATATTCTCCAAGGAGGTGGGAGATGAGGGAAAGTCAACCTTAGATGAAGAAGCGATTTTAGACTTCCTTTATGCCCACCAAAACTACCACATGTTGGGGAATGATGAAAGGGATATGAAGGTTGCTAAGTGACATTACAAGGGGAATAAATCTAGTGGCACATAATTATTTGCAAATAATCTTCCTCAATTGATGGTTGTTAGAAAGAACTTTAATCTACAACAACACATTTACAACAACCATATATTTGTTATAAACATAGAATTAATGATCATATTCACCATTAGAAACTAAAAATATTTTTTTCTTTTCATAAGTATAATAATATTTTCCCTCTAAAAGAATTATAAATCTATGTAAATTTATTTAGAGTTCAAGTATTGTACTTCCAAAGAGCACTTGTTGCCAAGTGAAATGTTCCAGTGAAAGGGAAGGAAGAAAGAATGAATCCAATTCCAAACAATCTGGGCATTGTGGAATTAATAGAATAAGAGTGGTACTATTTATAGATATCAAAAAAATTTAAATTTGTGGATGGATACTCCTAGGTTAACAAGATAAGACCCAAGGAGAAGGCCTTGGTCAATAACACACTATAATTTTATTAAAATTTTACCTTCCACACAAGTGGAATAGAGAGCAATAAATATCCTTTTACGAGATAGATGGTGAGGAATGGATTCCCTACTAGATATTAATCTTTCCCACAATGGGAAGACGTGGAGAAAGTCAATGTACGATTTCTAGTATATAAACCATGTATAAGTGTTAATAACAATGATCTTATAGACCATACAATGAAGCAAAAAGGAAATTATGTCATTGATATTAACACTATTTAGAGGATCCAATTTGAATTTGAATATTATCTCCTATCATGGAAACTAATATTGGGTGCATTTTCTGAAGTTGTCATGTATAGTGTAAATTCCACTCGTGAAGAGGCGAGCACTGGAATCCAGGAACCTAAACGAGAAAATGATCATTTAATTGAAACATATAAGGGGCCACCTTAAAGAGTGGTGGTTGAAAGAGAGGCCATCACAAAATCCATAGTCATTTCTTAAAATCCATGGCTTGATGTTTTCCTAGGCATTCTATAAGCTTTCAATAGTGAAAGTTCCCATCAATTTTACAAGAACCAAAGCAATCGGTAGATTACAAAAGGAAACACCTTTACAAGAACCTTTGATGTATGGATTCCCTTTAGCTATCACATTCCAAAGGATATTATTATGAGAATCCTTTGCATTTTTGTATGCAATCATCCATTTATAACATTATGTTATCCCTTAGTGTAAACATTCAATAAGGCCTAAGCCACTTAACTCTCTTGGAATTTGTTTTTTCCACGAACCTCTGTGGATACCTTTTCCTAGAGAAGCACTAGTCTAAAGGAAGTATTTAAGTATTTTTCTATCTTATGCATATATTTATTATATGGGAAATTACTGGAGGAATAATAAACATATGTGGCTTAATGAAGTTTAGAACATATATGAAATTTCCTTGGTAACAAAAATAGTTTTGTAATCCATTGTTGAATCTTGGGAGAAACACGTTGAACAACATAATTCTAAAACTCCATATGGGAGGCTTATAAGGATGAGGAAATTATAAGGAATTTAAACATTTCTCCATGGTTGAAAAACTTCCAATCATAATAATACAACCAATTACGTGCACGAGGGAAGGATTTCTAGTAGCATTGCATTTTATTTAATTGATTAAAGGACCCGAGAATCTAGTTATCAGAGGCTATGAGGGGCTTCAAGACATTTTCAATGCGCTATGTAAGTTGGGTGTTAATGAAAAATGTGATGTGAAAAGTGTCAACGAAGGAAGAAAAGAGTTTGATGGGTCCATATGGAGAATAATTTCTTTGGGGGTACTTGGAGAATTTAGGTAAGAAAGATGGAGAATCTTCATAGCCCAACTCCATGGAATGATACATATTGGTGGAATGTTCCTTAAAAGATAGTTCTTTAGATCCACAATCAACACTAACCTTATCCTAAAACACTTTTTTAATTTTCCCCATCCTTCAATGTTCAATCCTTCCTCTTATGGGGTGTTAGTGGCCTCATAAGCCCACTTTTGGGATGGGTGATAGCATGGTACATAAAGTTGTAAGTATTTGATCTTATGGCTTGAGGCATGAAAATTAAATTAGGTATTTTTACAATAAAATTGACATAGGGGGTGGTAATCAACTCATACAATAGTTTTACTTCATTTACCAACAATGAATTCAACATTTAAGTTGTCCATTAATCATTCATAACCATGTGAGATTATTAACATGTGTAACATTCAATCACAAGATCATGACACATGGTACAAAACAGATGAACACCATATGTAAGTGGGAAACCATCAAAGGTAATAAGTACCATTGAAAACCGTTGTTGATAATAGTCACAACAAATTACTCAAGTTAATATTACAAATCACAAGATATTTCTTTAGTGAGGCACCAACCCCTAAACCCTTGTTGATATAACTCACAAGAAGATACTTCCATGAATATAATTAACAAAAAAATATTTTTATCAAAATAACACTTAAGACATTCTTCCAACACACGCAATTGATAGTGATTGTAATATTCAATTCATACACCTTTAAACACTCTTTAGACACACCTTCTTTGATTCACTTAAACAAGGTAAAAATTGGAATGATATGGATCAATACTATTACATAACATCTCCTCACCACTCTTTAGATGTTCAAACACATTCTCATCTCTCTCTTTATTCCCTTGATCCACTTTCTCTCTTTCACCAAGGTTGTATTTTCCATCCCTTTTTACTAGTTGAAAAAGAACCAAAACATGAACTTTATATGAGACTCAACTAAAAAAATTACATAGATCATTCCTAACCCAATATGTCAACAATAACAACATAATTTTTTTATAAAAACTAAGAATATGGACCCATACAGCCAGCCAAGCTCTAAAACACAATACAATTCCCAAAGTGGACTAAAACCCCACCAACTAGCTCATTGAACACCTTATAACTATTCAAACTAAGTTGTAAAGCATACAAATTCCTCAAACATGTCAAAAAATCATTAAAAAAAAATCATGCATAATTTCAAAATTCTTTACACTAATCATTTTCTTCATAGAACCATTGAGTTGTACTATTTCCTACCTCAAAAAGGCACTTCCATGAATTAGAATTCAACTAAAAAGCTCAAAATCACCGAAGAACAAAAAAATGTCATACATAACTTTTTAAACACATTTGTGGTTACTACAAATCATGAAATATCTAAAACTTCAAACCATACCTCTTTTCCTCTTCAACATAATGAAGCGCCTACAAAGAATTTTGGAAACTCAAATGGTTTGCACCATTTATGTCACTTTACATAATTATAAATTCATATATTACAAACTAAATCCATTCCTCTTTAATCTAAAGGGTATATCAATCATCCACTAAACAAAATGATTAGTATTCTATATCAATCTTCTAACCAAAGCAATTAATCCCTAAACTAGTCAAACTAGGTCAAGTCCTAACCTAAACCATCGAAACTCGGCATAGTTTCAGAGCTTACCCAAAATATAAATCATGTCACCTAATATTTCAAAAATGCGTCAAAGGACATTAGACTCCTTCACCATGCAAAAACATTTCTCAAGTAATTCTATTTACTAACACCGCTAAAATTTCCCTTTTACACCCAAAAACCAGTCCTCAAAGAAAGGGAAAAATCTCCCCTTTAGGAATTCAACCATGACCTAAAATTTTCATGGAGATATTGTAAAAATCTCAAGATTTAATAAATGGTGATCTACTCAATACCTTTAATTGAAATTGTTTCTAAAAATCTAAAATTCAAACAACTTAACTTTTATAGTTGTCCTCACATACTATCACGAGCTCTAAAATAACTCAATGGAAATATAGAGCACTCATCTTGAACATCAAATCATGAATTTAAAAAAAAAAATCAATTATTGATTGGTACAATAAATTCCTTCAAATAACTTTTGAACTAGGGTTTAACTAGGCTTTAAAACCACTTTACCTTCATAATTATCATTCATGAAAATGTGATGATCAAACCACTTAATTATTTTTTCAAAACACTCTTATTAATATGTAACAAAGTCCCGAAAACTACTAGGTACCATGTAAAGAAAAAAATCAGAACATGCATTTGAAGTTTCCAATTCGAGAAAGTTTTTCCTTCTTCAAAACAAGATTTTATCAAAAATGATGTATCTTGCAAAATATTATTCAAAACGACGTTGAACATTTCATGAATCATAAAATAAATATCCTCTAACTTCTCAAACTCCTCGTCTACATAAAATATTCCTTAAACTTGTAAATCATAATTGTGGCTCCCAAGGTCAATGAAACACCACAAAACCTAAAAATATGATCTGAAACTCATCATACACCTCCCATATTTGATAGTAATGTCCTACTTTAAGTATCATGCCACCAACTCATTCTACATTTTCTAGGACTAGGAATAAGCCAAGAAAGACTACTACAACCCATGAAATTACCATGGAGACATAATGTAGAATCTTATACACCTTTAACACATCTATTTGATTTTTATAGACCTCATAAAATATTTCATCCAAATTAGGATGAATCATACTCCGACCATACACTCTAGAACATTCTCCAGACCCTAAAAACATCACCAAAATATGAAACTAGTAATCAAACTTCAAGTTTAACCTTTAACTAACACTTTATGAGGGCTCATATGACCTCTACACATCCTTTTCCATAAGTGGATTTAAATAAATGAAAAAATAAAAATAATGGCCAACAATGCCCCCTTTTTCATTGTGCAACCACCTTCAAAAATAATGATGGAAACAAACAAGACTAAGCACTTACTTGACTCTTTTTCATGTTTTTAAGCCTATTATCCCATCTACGATCAAGGAAAAATGAACAATGATGAATCATCATGAAAAATTAGAATGTAATACCAGACAAATTGAAAAAAATTAATAGATCAAAAAAATTCTTTCTCAAATGGCTCACCCTTAGACTATACTTACACTTTTTGACTTCAACATAAAAATAATTTCTCTAATGGACCTTTAATGACCATGAAAGTGGGTCTTAGTGAATGTATATTATCAAATAATTTTCTTTATACCTCTTTTAGACCATCATCTAGGTATTTATCATGCTCAAAATCCCAACTATTCTTTTTATACTTCAATAACCTATTTTAAGACCATTTGCACGCATTATCATCTTAATCTATTTTAGTAAACCTTTTCAATGCTTTAGGATGAACTAAAGCACATGAAATACAAAAATATGCTCCTTCTATCAAGATACTACCACATACCATCCACCAAAAAAATATGATGTTTCATACCTACACCAACTATCATGGGGATGAGTCAATGCAAATTTCAAATTTGAGAAGAATAATTTCAACATATTCTTACTTTTGATCTCCAATCATACCTACAAAATTAGTTTCCTTTTATTCATAGGAAGGACACCCCTGAAGATTTTCAAACTATCTTCAAGCATTTTTCAAACCTAGCATGAGCTATCCAATCATCATCTAACATATTTACAGGTTACCATAGAGCAATACACCTATAGCATATTGTTAAATTACTCGATGGATAAATTTACCTAGTCAAGCTGAAAAATATAACATGTTTTCCTTAAAACACTTATAGCTCTATATTTTAAGGATAATACGAATTTAAGTTCCTTTTGAAATCATGAAAACCCATTCAATGTAATGAGAACAACATACTCAAATAAAATTATGGAAATCTTTTTACTCTTACACATTTGTCTACTTAGTGACAAGAAAAAAATGTTAACTTTTATGTCATTTCCTGTTTTCTTAGATACTTTATCAAGGTTCAAAATAATGTTTCTAAGATTTACAACCTTGAAAGATATCTATATATCCCATTATCCTTTCTAAGAATACTCTACAAATCCAAGATTCCATACAAATAATTAAAACATCACTTCAACACATCATATAGGATGTACTCATACTATGCAAAATCATATGAAATCTTGACTTGACCTCCCTTACTCTATTTTTTAATTTCACTTGACACCATCCAAGAATATTCTTAACTTCATCAACATTTTCTTGATCAATCCAAACATGATACACCATCAAGATATCCCATACATAATTAAAAATAATTCTTAATCCCTGGAGTGCATCATATAACTTGTATGGTGAAGTCATCTTCTTAGAATATATGGACTTGACTCCCCCTAAAAAAATCCTCCTCCGATATCATAAATAAATAAACTCATGATATTTTTACCTTTTAGGAGATAAAACCGTTCTAGAAAACAACTAGACAGACCTACATACTCATTTTGAATAATGCAACAACGAATGAGTAGTGTATGACCTTAATACTCTTCATTCCTTAAGATCAATAATGGATAAAGCATTAAACTTTTACATACATTTTCAATTTCATTATTTTGACTATGCATTGGAAATTTTGCATAATTCCTTTTTTCTCATATCATAACATCCTACCCATCTGGTTGAGTTTTATCAAGATCTTCGAGATCATTATCTTCCTTGATAAACCATGCTCAGATCTTATCAGAGTGACTACCAAAATTTGTTTATGGGCCTCAAGACCATCATTTATCTCTCTAGATGATACACTTGATCACTTATAAATTAACCTCAGACACTTCTTATTATCTTGTTTCATATATTCCTCTCGCCTATCTTAGCGCATACATCATACACCTCTTGAACTAGCTCTAAGAACATCCATCATGGTCCATATATTTCTAAACTCATATTACAATAAACTTAAGAACCCCGAGTTATATTCTCATTCAAAAATACCACTAATCAAAGGCTTCATGTTCATTCATAAATACACTCAACACTTATCTTCCAAAGGATCTTCTTATGTGATTCCTAGGCCATGCGATACACTTTAGTTCTTCACACATTTCGTAATTAAGAGACAATATATATCTTGAAGTCATCACTTTGTCTCGATCAAGTCATCATGTCTCCTTTTAACCTTTAATGTTATGAAAACCTCCGTAATGAATGCTTAATGTAATAACATGATCCTCGTAGTATCTCTAGAGATTCATTTTTCCACATTTTAGTCTAAAAATAGAGTCAAGTTGACACTCAACGTATTTCTTTGATCTTTTATATAATGAGAAAATTTCATCAATCTATAAAATTCATTCATTATCTACATGTTTTTATATTTGATAGTACCTCATACCAAGACATGACCTTAACAAATAATGACTATTACATCTAATTATAACACATATAAATAGGACCAGAGTATCCTTGACATACATCATAAGTTGATAACTTTAGCTTCTTTTAGATTAATTATTCATATTTATTTTCCGATCACCAAATTAGTTATACCACTTCATAACATTTACCATTTTGGAGAAAATTATACCATATTATTACATGTAATTCAATCTTTTATTGACACTACCCAATTTTTTTGTCAAACAAAGACTTTAGATATAAAAATTTGACTTCAAATCTAGACAATTCAGATCACAATCTCTATTATATTATTTGAATCTTCCTAAGATCACATCTAAACCCATATTTATCTATTTTTACCTTCTTCACATTATTCTATCTTGATTTATAGTTTTTCAAACATGCTATGAATATGAAAGATTCTTAATACCACTATAGAACATTGGACCAAGTCTTCATAAAAAACATTACCCCTGAAATATATAAGTAGTCATTTGATGACCACTTACCTCCTTACTTCATCAAAACATCTTCACAAATTTATATACGCTTGTCTCCAAGATTTGAGACCATCTAGATAATTTTATAACACTATAAAAACCTTCATTACAATCTCAATGACATAACCTACCGATGTACAAATGTAAATCCCTCTTCTATTTAAGATCCACTTTGTAGACATAAAATGACACACTTGGGTACATTTATAGGTCATAAAATCATGCTAGAATTTACATGAATCTTAAGAAAGAAAACTAGTGGTTGAAAACTATATTTGTCCACTTTTATTTGTCTCTTGATTTCTATTTGGTCTTACACACCCTACTTCCGTGAAATAACATGGCTGATTTATATTTTTAGGATTTAGACAACTGGCATCCAATTTAGAAAATAACAACACATAGGCCCTTTTATCCATATTGAGAGCTCTTGACCCTTTATTACCTTGAATCTCTCCTATTGGGTCTCTTATATATTTTTGGTATACATAGTTATTATATCAAAATGAGGGACAAAGCTCTAAGAATTAATAATATCACATAATCCTTCATTCCAAATGCCTTTGAAGAACTCCAAAGACATCCACATATCATCAATACAAGGAACAAGGGCTGTATCAATTCTACATACACCGCATAGAGGGGAATTTTATTCTATTCCATCCACACATAATATACATTTCTATATTAAAGATCTATCTTGATATCATTTGTGAAAATTATGCAAGGGTATTCTATGGCACCATTTTGATACACACAAGAAATACATGGGCTCTAAGATGTATTATAGTGATCAACATTATATTCAATCATTGGATGATCAACACAATCAATGTGACTCTACATTCTATATATTTTTCATTAAATTTTATGTTTTCTATAGACATGTCTAGGTAGTCATTCTATTTTTCAATTTATAGGCACCTTTAGTGATCATAATGTGAAAATCAAGTGAGAGATAGGATCCAACAACAAAACCATCATGACACAAAAGAAATCACTTTTTGAGAATTTCCATGGCCACCAATACCGAGATCAAGACAAGATTTCCGAGGTACCTATGACTTCCCATGGGGGCCCCCGACTAGCACTGTATTCGGATTTCAAAAGTTTACAGATATAATCAAGACAATGTTTACAATATTTCAACACTTTCAACTACCCAAATAACTCCATGTTCATTTGGAAATAAGATAAGTCTTCTTATACCTATTTATTACTTAGGGTTTTACATTTTATACACTTTTTCTTGCATCTTTATTGTATTTTATTACATGCACATCGTTTACTATTGTAGTTAATTTGAAATATATATTTAATTCAAATTAAATTAAATCACTGTCAAAACTTGAGCATGACCTTCTTGAAACTTTTATACCTTCACCATAAATTTCAATCTTATTGGAGCAAAGTCAAATAAAAATTCAAAATACATATGAAATCTAACTCCTTCAAACTCAACCTTGGAATGAGAATACTTTCACTTCTTGATATGACAGACTCTTACCTATAACCATAATTTTGACTAGATGAATAAGGAAAGGAACAAGAAATATAACTATATGCTTAAGAACACCTTTAAATATCCGACAAACTTGAAAAAATTATGCAAAAAGATGACCTTAAACTAGATTTTGAAGAAAATAAATACAACCTCGAGATAATCTTGGCCTTATAATCAGTCAAAGAACAATTTTTTCGAATAAAGACATAATAGAATTGAGAAACATATGAACTCAAACTACACACCTTAGATTTATAGGTCTCAAACACATGTCATCAACTTATGAACATAAGAAAATTTAGAATCAAATTTTCTTATTGAACTAGACATCCTACTAATCTAAAAGGATTCCTAAAATTAGACCATATGGAAAATTGTATATTATACAAGATTACTTTTTATGTATCTTGAATTCCTAGCCTTCTCAACTCTTAATGCATTCCTTTATCTGATTTGATATTGAGTGAGTTTTATTCCTCCTTGTTTTAATTAGAACATTCTGTGAAAAATTTCATTGATTTGAGATTTATGCTTTGATCACTTATGTATTTGGAACATCATTCTTATCATGCCTTAACTCTTTAACCTAATACTTTCCATATAATCAGTTCTCTTGGCACCATTAACTTGATAAACCATTTTTTTATTGTTAGCATAATACATGAAAGTCTTACATTTATTCATGAAACTAATTTTCCTCTTAAAAACTATTCTATTTTTGAATTAGAGGACATTTCACGACCCTATGAAATTTGGTTTTATAGATTCTAAGTGGTCAAAGGTGTTGGTGTTAAAACTAGTTTCACCCCATTTTACCATTGAAAATCTATAAATTTAAAGTTTCGCCATATTTTATTTCCCCATGTTGTGCCTGAGAAGTCTCTGCCTTCATTTTTTGTCGTAATCAATCTATTCCTGGACCGAGGATCACATATGGATCCATAGTTGTTTCCTTATTTCTCTATTTATCTGGAAAGGGTCTATAATTTGGGTCTCCCATTCTCTGTTCATCTAAAAACTCGGGCTCTCCCATTCTTTCCATTTTCCACAGTTGAGATTTGCTATCCTTGTCATTTTTTCCCTAAATACTTGAAGAAAATGAATGGATGTAGCTTGGAGGAATGTATTTGAGCCTTGTAACATTTCTAAATTCTCTATCCTTGGAGAAAATTTCATCTTTGGGCTCAAATGGTCATTTTTCTACATTTTACGGTTTGACGGGCGTTTCTCCCGGTCAAATTTACATCCTTGCATCAACAGAAACATGGCCTCTTTTGGTTAGATGCAGCTCAACAGGGTACTTCAAAAATTTTATGAATCACCTCAACTTAAAAACCTATCTACGTGGAAGAATGATGCTCATTTGAAGATTTCCTTTTGGTTTGGCCTATGAGTAGCCTCGAAAGGACATGTGGAGGTTCTCGCTTACTTTTCCCATACTTAGATAAAAATTTTATGTAGCTAGTACTATTTGGTGGGATAGGGACACGTGGTGAGCCCATGCTCATTTAGGGTCTCCACTTTGGGCACCATTTTGAAATTACGTAATGAAGACATGTGGATGCCTCCACGATCTTCCCATTCTTTTTTTTTTTGAGGCCTGGGACATGTGGAGGGACCGTGCATGTTTGAGGACTCGGCCCTTGAGTTTTGTTTTAAAGAAGTGCCAGGAGGACACTTGGAGGCCTCCGCTCACTTTCCTTTTTCTTTTTACTTTCCAACGACCAAAGGAGATTACCTTAGACCTTGACACATGACACCTTATGCTAAGCTTTAAGAATTAAAAAAAAAAATTCTAGGCCAAGACATGTGCTTGAACCCGCTCTCATTTAAGGTCTCATCTTTGGGGACCATCTCAAGATGCACCATTATGATGCATGGCAGTTTAAAAATTCAAAAGGTAGGGAAGTAGACCACTGGGAAACTTGGATTTTTGCCTCCTAAAGGATTAAAATATCAAAATGGCCCGCAAGCCCGATAAGAGAGAGGTCAAGGTTGGCTTTGAAAATTCAAAGGGGCGGGGAGGTGGACCATCGGAGGAAACTTGGATTTTTTGCCTCTTGTCATCAAAAGGATTAAAACATCAAAATGGCCCACAGGCCCGATAAAGGATAGTCAAAATTTTGTCTCACAATGACAGAGGTGTGAGATTTCGGGGTAAATTTGGAAATTTTCCCTTTTGTGAACAAAGGAGCTAAATGAGTAAAATGAAGCATGGTTCCGCTGGAGACCCACATCAGAGACTAGAAGTAGAAGGGCGGAGCTACGAGGAAAATTTATAAAATTTTCCCTTTTTCAAAAAAGAGGTGAAATACCAGAATTTGGCCATGGTTCCTTTGGGACCCACCTTAGGACATGTGTTAAGTTCATTTCTCAAGGGTGGAGGTGGGAAGAAAAGTGTGAAACTTTAACATTTTTACAAAATTTGTAAAAGGAAAAAAGGAACCCCAGAGGCCCATTTTAAAGTGAATCTCCCACGTGGACAATTAAAATTCAAAATAGAAATCAATAGTAGTTGTGCATCTTTATCTCGATTTTTATGACATTTTTCTCCAAAGCTCCTGGGGATGCGTATTCTTATGGTTTTTATCATTTCTTGGAGTCTCCTACATGCCAAATGAAGAGGAACATTAATTTGGTTTCATTGTTTGGTGGGGAAGGTCTATAAACATCTCTCACCATTAAATATGTAATTTAACTGTCATATTCGACCTGATTTTTCTTTCCTTGACATGTGAAAGACCTATTGATATCTTGGTTTGGTGAGGAAAATATGGGGACTTATTTTACCATTAAGATGAGATCTCGCATCTGGGCTCAATCGATCTTCCATTTTTTCTTCTCGGGCATGCAAAGAAACAGATTTGAAAGATTAGCGGAAGAAGTTGTTGGTGACTAAAAGGAAGAGTAATCTACTACATGAAGGAGTTGAAGAGATCCACCCCCTGAGCACCTAACAACTTTTTATAAATCTGATTCTAGGAATCATGATCGGGATCATGGAAATCATTGGTGCACTCAATATTTTGATTTTTAGGGGAAAATATGTGAAAAATGTTATAAAAATTGCGAATTTACCATTGAAATGGTTGGAGTGTAAGGGGTCAGAACTGATTTTCTAAGAGAAAAGATTGATAGAGCCCGTCTCTCTGAGGGACTATTTGAGAAACATGTATATCTCTTTTGTGTTAAACTTGATCATGTCAAGATGGTTACGAGTGTACAACCATTGACAAGCTCTGAGATTTTTCTAGAAACTTTCCCCCCGATAAGTTTAATCAAATTTGAGTTATTTTGTGTTCACTTTGGGAAAAATTGTGTCTTCTTCATTTTCGAATGTCTGCAAATGTATTTTATTTATCTAGTATAAATATTGTATCAAAACCCCTCTCAATCACATAGATCTCAATCATTGTGATAATTTAGTGGCATCTGCAATTTCATTTTTAGAAGAGATTTCATCCGAAAATTAAATAAATGATTTAAAATAACTTTTCTTTCATTTGTTGAGAGACATTATTTGTAAGCCTCTCGGGTTTACCTTAGGCATGGTTGATCTTGGATTTTGATGTTTCATTGAGTCTTCAAGCTTTAGCGTTTGTGCTACAAACTCATAGTTTGTGTGAAAAAGTGCTGATTTTGGCCTCCATTCAGAAATGGACATTTTGGTTAAAGGAACATTTCAGCTATCCTAAATCATTTTGTTGTGTAAGCTCCCCATTTTCTAAAAATATCTCAAAGATCTAGAAAATCAAGTTCATTCTACCTCACCTCCCACCAAAAATTCATTTCAAAACAACCAATCCTACCTTTACTACCCTTTTTTTTCATGTGTGTATACAAATGCATAATTTTTACTACAAAAACATACATAAACAATCAGGATTCCCAATGTCTTTAGTAACCATTGCCTTGTTTATAAAATATCTCCATAATCTAGAAGTGATAACTCACGAGAGTCAAATTTGGTGTGTTGATCATATTTTCCCAAGGTCTTCTCTATAAAATCTTTGCAAAAGACGGATTTACCAGCATTCTTCAATAACAGAGGTTACAAAATAGGTTCTATTACCTTGGTTTAAATGCACAACCTAAAATACTTAAGATAAGATCACATCCTTTTAAGGTGTTACCCACTCCTTCCAAAGCTTGTGTGCTAAAGAGTCAGATAGATTTCTCCTCGGCTACAAAATGACATACGTAATCCTCTATCTCGCCTCTGAGTGTCTTGTCAAATCCATGATGTTACTTGGCCTTTGAAGGATATTAAATTTGGGTACCAACACGCTTCTGGCACCATTACTAGGGACAAATTTGAGTTTCGAGACATTTTTTTACTTATTTCCCATTCATATCTATTTGACCCGTCAACATGCTTCTAGTACCATTTCTGGGGACATAGCGGTGTAGTTCATATTTAGACCCTGGTAAACACTTCTTGTATGATCAAAGTGCTAATATATCTTTTCTAGGCATCATCTTGTGTTCGGACCTCCGACAAGTGTTCAAAGTTACAAGTGTTATGTGCAATATTTCCATTTTCTACAGTTATTGCACTAAGTTTCATTGATAAATCTGGATAAAGAAGAGTTAGGTCTTTCCATTTCCAATTGCTAGTATTGACAGACATTTGACATATCATATTTTAGTGCATTTTCACAACTAAGGTGGAAATCCTTAGTGAAACTCCTATTGATTTGATTCTTGATGAGCACCGTTGTCTTAACCTTTGTCAAGTGAGTTTTGTTAGTAATTTTTGCAAATCCTAAAGAAAGAAGATCTTTCTTTGCTAGAGACCCTACTAGCACATTATTTCCAGAGCTAGGAAAAACAAGGTCAGAGGGAAGAAAATCCTAAAGAGTTGTTCAAGATCAGCAATCAAGAAAAGAATCCCCATTGATGAAATCGATCACCTATCATTGAAGATTGTCATTCGAGTGATTTGAGTCAGGTAGTCTTTTTGTGGAATTGAATTCTCCATCTAGAGAGGGCCTTCATTTGATTTTGAAAATTTTTCTTCTCATTCTACTCTGTCTTTTCAAAATTTTATAGGATTTCCATGAAACAAGGCCTTTAAGGGATACCCATTTTGAAAGTTATACTCCTGTGTTTCAAATACCCTCTACCCCTTATCAATTTATCTCCCCTCTAGGGTGACCTCCTCAAAATAAAATGGCCCAGCCCCCACCTAGACCTCCTTTTGTTGTAAACACCTTTGCTCTTATAAATTTTATACGGATAGATGGTTATCCAAATAGCTCCCAGGATGTAAGAAATAGATTAGCAAAGGCCCAAGGAAACAAAGCTATAACTAGTGATCATCATTTAAAGATTTTTATCAATATGATGGAAGAATTTGAGATTGAACATGAAGATTTATATATCAAATTTTTTATCCACAATTTGGAAAAGGATGCAAGGGACTGGTATAAAAATTTGCTAGATAATTCCATTGATTCTTTGATAGAGATGAACAATGCATTTAGACTGTAGTATGGTGATAGAACTTACCCTAGGTTTCTTCTATCAAAATTATAAAACATCGAGAAGAATCCTAATGAGTCAGTAGATAATTTCAACAAAATGTTTAACAATACTTGAGGATATTTCCTATTAGCTTAAGGCCATGTGATGAATCGTGTTTGATCAAATAGTCGATGCATTTGATAAAAAGATTGCTTACTACTTGAGGAAAAAAACCCTACTAATGTAAGGGAGGCCTCCACCATGGCTCGAATATTGAGAACAACATCGAGGAATTTAGAAAATCTCCAAAAGGAAGGGTGTAAAACCTGATTAACCGTAAAATACTCAAACAAGTAAGGATGTTGATTTGGAGGAAGTTGTGAAATAATTGGTAGGGGCTATCAAGGAAATATCATACAAGTTAGACTGAGAAGAAAATGGAATTGGGTAGAGTTCACAAGGTTAGCACAAGCAACAAGGCCAAGATAGTTGTACAAACCATCATATGAATGATAAAAAATATGATGATAGAGGAAAAGGACCTATTGGGTTTGGAAATAAATAGTCCCTGGATAGGGAAAATAGAGTTTTACCTGATCCTTGACTGCCAGAGTTGTTGTTGTGGAGGAGAAAATTTCATTTATTGGTGTGAGAGATGTTTCATGACCCATGCTACATGTGTGGAAGATTAACAAGAAGAAGAAGAAGCTAGTGATGATGGTGATGATGATGTTTGAATGATCGGTTGCTCCACGATCTCACAACAAGGGGAAACTTCAACCGAGGTAATAAGTGCTAGGACTACTATTGATTTTAGGGATTACATCAACAGTACCTATTCTTCCTCCATCTCATACTTTAGAAGTAGATATTGTAAAAGCTTTTGAATTTCCCAATAATGACTTTGAATATTTAAGAGCCTTAATGATAAATAAGTATGAGGCAAGAATCCCATCCGAGGAGGACATGCGATTATTGATAAATGATGTTGTGTCCCAAGAAAAGGAATCCAACACAACAAGTAGGGTTGTCAAAGGCACAAGGCCTCAGCCAAGCCAAAAGCTCCATTACTTTCAAATATTCCTAAAGAGGCTTCTAAGAAAGATGCATTACCTAAGGGCCTTGCTGTCCTAAACAAAAATCATACCCTCCTCATGCCCACGATGCCAAAAATCATGTGCCATCTAATGAGTGTTTTAACCTTCCTTCCAATGTTACTTTGCCAAAGTTTGTCCCTTGGGATATTGCCCAAGTATTGCGTCAAATCAAGATGTCAATTCCAATTCTTGAATTGCTTAGGATTCTTGAGCACAAAAAAAGGGCTTTTGAAAATTTGGGGCTGGAAGAGGAGAAGAATTCCCTAGTAAGAAATATAAACATTGTGGAGAATTCACCAATCATTGAAGATTTGGAAACACCACAAGTGTTTGAGGAACTAGGTGAATGACCCAGGTTTATTTGGGGACATCCTTGGTGGGGTCTCAGTTAAATGTGGATCCATTCTTACCCACTTTAATCGTTAAAGGTAGATTGTTACACAACTATATGTTTGACTCATGGGCATCATGCAATGTCATGCCTCTAGAAGTCATGAATAAGTGTATATCAAACTAACAAAAACATATGTGAAGTGTATTGCTATGGACTCCAAATAAGTGTAAGTGGTGGGATGTGTGAAAGGTTTGGTGGTGCAGCTTAGAGCTTACCCAGGTAAAAACCTGATGCTTGATGTTGCTATTGTTTATTGCCCAACCAAGTGGGGTATGTTGTTATCTAGAAAATGGGCTGCAAGTGTTAGTGGGAGTGTTCAAATCGACATGTCCTATGCTACCATCCCAATTGAGGGCATCCTTGTCAAGTTTTATGGAGAAAAGAAGATGTTGCACCTTATTGAATATCCCAACAATGCCTCCTATGAAGTATTGTACACAAGTGTTGATGTTGATAACTTTGTAGGATTTTCTAATGGAAAAGAGCACAAGATTGAAGAGTGCAAGTGTCTTGAATAGAAGGCTCTCCTTGGAATTTATTGTTTGATGGAGCTTGCTCTAAGTTTGGAAATGGTGCTGGTGTTGTTTTGATCTATCTAGGCCAAGAAAAGTTTTTATTTTCCTTAAAATTCAACTTTGAGTGTACTAATAACATTGCTGAGTATGAGGCACTGTTATTAGTTATAAGGATTTCTTGGAGATATGGTGTTAAAGACATCATCGTCAAAGGAGATTCAAAATTATTTGTCAAGCAAGTCAGAAAACTGTATGCCACAAAAAATCAGCGAATGAAAAAATACAAACATGGAGTTTGGGATTTCAATGAGATGTTTGATTCATTCAACATTGTGAATCATGATAGGAAGTTCAATGATTTGGTAGAAAAACTTGCAGTATTGGGATCTTGGTTTGATAATTGCGTAATGTGCTAACATTGTGAATATGATGTTGAAGTATTGACAAGGCCATCATGACTTGATGATGATGCTCAGGTGAGAAGATTTTTGTAGAACAAAGGGAGTTTGCTGATCAAAATATTGATTGGGAACCAATGGTGTGCTTAGCAGAGGGTAAAGAAACCTTGTTTGGAAAAGGCATCATCCAAATAAATTATAATACCATTCTTAGAGGGCTGGTAGCTCTTGAGTTTAACTTTGATAATGTCGATCACATTATTAACAAATGGATAGCAGTCTCAAGGGATATTGAGGAGAATGACATTGGCACAAATGAGAAACAAAGGAATATCTAGTTAGGAAGCAATCTCAATAAGGAGGAAAAAAATCTTATGTCCAATTGCTAAAAAAATATCAAGATTGCATGGCTTGGACTTATTTTGAATTAAAGGCATATAGAGAGGATCTGTTTCAACATGAGATTCCCTTGGAATATAATGCAAAACCATTCAGGTAGAAACATAGGCCAATCAATCCACTCCTATCTCTTAAAATGCAAGAGGAACTGAAGAAACTAAGGGATGGAGGGATTATTTAGCCTATAAGGTATTCTTCTTGGGTTGTAAACCTAGTACCAATTAGAAAGAAGAATGGTGACATCAGGATATGTGTGGATTTTAAAATATTTAATAGAGCATCAATGAAGGATAATTATCCTTTACCAAACATGGAAAACATGCTGCAACTAGTGACTAGTTCTGAGTTACTTTCTACCCTAGATGTGTTCTCTAGTTATAACCAAGTTGTGATGAAGGAATCAGAAAGAATCAAAATAGCCTTTACCACTCCTTGGGTGACTTTTTTCTATGTTAGGATGCCCTTTGGTCTGATGAATGCTAGAGAAACATTTCAAAGAGAAATGGATGTTGCTTTTGCTGGTTACATCAATGATTTTATTGTTGTCTACCAAGATGATGTGACTATATTTTCTAGAAATCAAGGTTATCACTTGTTGCAAATGAAGAAAATGATGATAATATGTAGAGAGTATGCAATTTCACTCAATCCAAAAAAAGTGCCATTTTGGAGTGCAGATGAAGGAAAATTTGTTTGGTCAAAATGTGTCGAAGAGGGGGTAATTATTGATCTAGAAAGGGTAGAGGCCATCAACAAAGTCCCAATTCCAAGAACCAAAAAGGAATTCAGTCTTTCTTTGGGCAGATAAACTTCATCGAAGGTTCATATCAAACTTTGTTGAGTTGAACATTTCAATTACTTCCATGTTAAAGAAGGACCAGTTATTAAATGGGAGGAGCATGCCATTAAAACTTTCAGTTGGATCAAGGAGGCATTAAATCATGCCCCTATTTTAGCATCTCCAGCATTATAAGAAGCCTTTCCAACTATTTTATTTTGCTTCGAGAAAACACTATTGCATTGTTCTTGTTGTAGAAGCATGATGAAGGGGTTGAGAGGCCAATTGCCTTTTGGTAAGGAATTGCAGGGGCTGAGCTGAAATACACTATTATAGAGAAGGAAAAATTTACCTTGGTAAAAAAAATAAAGGTCTCAGGACTTACATTTTGAGCTCTAAAACTATTTCTTTATGTTCCCACAACATGGTCAAAGACATCTTATCGAGAGATGAAATTTTTAAGCAAAAGATGCTGGTGGGTGAACAAGATGCAAGAATATGACATGGATATGCAAACCACAAAGTTGGTGAGAGGTTTGGTTTTGTCTAAGCTTATGGTTGAGAGAAAATTGCAAAATATTGAGGTGAATGAGTTAAAATAAGGAAGGACGGATGTATTTGAAATATTGACGAGTTCCGAGTGGTACAAGGATGTAATTTTTATCTCAGACATTTATAATTCCCTGAATATTTGAGTAAGAACCAGAAAAGGGCCCTTAAGTTGGCTTCCTAGAAATATTTCATTACTAATTATGGGTTAGCTTGGAAGAACCCTGAGGGATTCCTCTTAAGGTGCATTACTGAAGATGAATCCCCAAGATAATTGCTGATCTCCATGGAGGAGTTTGTGGGGGGAATTTTGCTGGAAAAGTCATAGCACACAAGATCCTAAGGGTTGGTTATTGGTGGCCAAATATCTTCAAGGATGCAACTCTTTTGGTTAGAATATGTGAGAGTTGTCAGTGCTTCTCTAGAAGACTGAAAGCTTTAGGATTCGTGCCTTTGTAGCATGTATCTTTTGAAGCCCCATTCAAGCAATGGGAAATAGATTTAATTGGTGAGATTTCAGACCCTTAAAATGTTGGCCATAAGTGGATTCTTGTAGCCACCGATTACTTCACCAAGTGGGTGGAGTCCATCCCACCAAGAGAGAAACACACCAAATTGTCATGGACTTCATGCTAAACCATATCATTTGCGGCAGTTTGGGGTGCCAGTAAAAATTGTTGTTGACAATGCCATGAGCTTCGAGTTAAACCCTTGGTAGCAATGTACAGAGCATATGGGTTAAATTTGACATATGCCTCTAATTATAATCCCCAAGGAAATGGAAAATTTGAGTGCAATAATAACAATTTGCTGAAGATTATCATAAGAAACTTGGAGTTGAACAAGAGAAATTTGGGTGAGGTTGAAATTTGTTGTTTGGGTGACCAATTATTGTTAAAAGTAAAAAAAATTGGAAAGATTCCATTTGAATTGGCGTATGGAACTCATGCCCCGCTGCCCCTACATATATAATTATCCTCATATTAGTTCATGCAACAATTGGAAGATCAAGAAGTTAGTCCATATGATGCATGTATTAACCAGATTGTTGAACTTGATGAAGAAAGCAGGGCATCCCACCAAAGGCATGTAAAGTTTAGAGAGAATCTGAAGAAGTTGTTCGACAAGAAGGTCACCCCAAGATCTTTCAATGTTGGAGATCTCACGCTGCTATGGGATTACAAGCAAGAAGATAAGAGCAAGCATGGAAAATTTGACACATTATGGATGGACCCTTACTCCGTTGATATTAGAATTGGTGAACATACCTTCCTCTTACGAGGACTTGGATGGGGAATTTCTTGAAATACCTATTAATGGTAGGTAGTTGAAGATTTTATTGGCTTGATTCCCTAGAATTAGGGTAAAACATCTTTCTATAGTGTATAGCTTGTTGTTTTTTTCCTTTCTTTTGAGTTTTTCTTCGTTCTAGTCCTTCATGACCTACTTTTGCTTGGTTTCACTATTCATTTTTTTGGGAGATGGGTATGTTTCTCTTCTCTACAAGTTGACTCCTTTTCCCAATTGATAATTTTGGCACTTGGTCTACCTTTTTCTTGTGGCACTTGTAGTAGGAGTACCCATCCCCAAGTCAGAGCCGATGTTGGTGCTCAAAATAGTTTTGCCCCATTTTTCCATTGAAAATCTATCAATTTATGGCCTCTGCCATATTTTATCTCCCCGTGTTGTGCCTAAGAAGTCTCTTCCTTCCTTTTGTTTTCATAATCAATCTATTCCTGGGCCGAGGATCACATATGGATCCATATTTGTTTCCTTATTTCTCTGTTTATCTGGAAAGGGTCTGTAATTTAGGTTTCCCATTCTCTGTTCATCTAAAAACTTGGGCTCTCCTGTTCTTTCCATTTTCCACAGTGCATTTTTTTTCCTTGTTGTTTTTGCCCTAAATACTTAAAGAAAAATGAATGGATGTAGCTCGAGAGGAATGTATTTGAGCCTTATAACATTTCTAAATTCTTTGTCCTTAGAGAAAATTTCATCTTTGGGCTCAAATGGTCATTTTTCTACATTTTACAATTTGATGGGCATTTCTCCTGTCAAATTTACATCCTTGCATGAATAGGAAACATGGCCTCTTTTGGTCGGACGTGGCTCAGTGAGGGAACTTCAAATTTTATTTGAATCGTCTCAACTTAAAAACCTATCTACGTGGATGAATGACACTCATTTGAATATTTCATTTTGGTTTGGCCTTGGAGTAGCACCGGGAGGACATGTAGAGGTTTTCATTGCTTTTGTCGGACATAGATAAACTTTTTATGTAGCCAGTACTATTTGGTAGGAAAAGGACACATGGTGAAACCACGCTCATTCAGGTATTCACTTTTGGCACCATTTTGAAATTGCATCATGAAGACACGTGTAGGACTTCATCGGGTCTTCCCATACTTAGTTTCTTTTGGGAGGCACGGGATACGTGGAGGGACTATGCATGTTTGACGATCATCCCTAGAGTTTTATTTTAAAGAAGCGTCGGGAGGGCACTTGGATGCCTCTGCTCACTTTGATTTTTGCTTGGAATTTTCAAATGTACCCAAAGGATATTTCCCTCTACACTCGACACATAATGCCTTTCACCGAGCTTTAAGCCTTTAAACAAATTTTCTGGGCGGGACATGTGATGAGCCCGCGATCATTCAAGGTCTCATATTTTTGGGACCATCTCAAGATGCGCCATTATGACACGTGGTAGTTTGAAAATTCAAAAGGTAGGGAAGCGAGACCATCGGGGGCAACTTGGATTTTTGCCTCTTAAAGGATTAAAATATCAAAATGGCTTACAAGCCCGATAAGAGAGAGGTCAAGGTTGGCTTTGAAAAGTCAAAGGGGTGGGGAAGCGGACCATCAAAGGTAACTTGGATTTTTACCTCTTGTCATCAAAAGGATTAAAACATTAAAATAGACTTCAGGCCTAACAAAGGATAGTCAAAATTTTGTTCCAGTCAACGGTGGAGGTGCGGGATTTTGGGGAAATTTGGAAAATTTCCCTTTGTGAAAAAAGGAGTTAAAAGTGTAAAATAAAGTATGGTTCCACTAGGATCCACATCATAGGCTAGAATTGGAAGGGTGGAGTTGCGGGGAAAATTTGAAATATTTTCCCTTGTCTAAAAAAGAGGTGAAATAAAGAATTTAGCCATGGTTCCTTTTTTACCCACCTTAAGACACGAGTTAGGTTCATTTCTCAAGGGTGGAGGTGCAGAGAAAAATGTGAAAATTTTACATTTTTACAAAAGTTGTAAAAGGAAAAAAAGAACCCGGAGTCCCATTTTAAAGTGAATCTCCATTGTGGATGGTCTAAATTCAAAATATAAATCAATGGTGGTTGTGCATCTGTATTTGATTTTTCTACCATTTTTCTCCAAATGTCTTGGGATGCATATTCTTATGGTTTTTTATCATTTATTAGATTCTCCTACATGTCAAATGAAGAGGAACATTAATCTGGTATCCTGGTTTGGTGGGGAAGGTCTGTAAACATCTCTCACCATTAAATATGCAATTTGACTGTCGGATTCAGCCCAATTTTTCTTTCCTTGGCACGTGAAATACCTATTGATATCTTGGTTTGGTGAGGAAAATCTGGGGACGTCTTTTACCATTAAGATGAGATCTGACCTCTGGGCTCAATATGATCTTCCATTTTTTCTTCTCGGGCATGCAAAGAACTAGATTTGATAGATTAGGGGTGGAAGTGGTTGGCGAGTAAAAGGAAGAGTGATCTACCAGAAGAAGGAGTTGAATGTGGGAGATGTTCGAAGATATCCACCCTTTGCGCTTTGAGAACATTTTACAAATCTGATTATGGGAATCACGATTGAGATCATGATGAGCACTGGTGCACTCAATGTTTGGATTTTGAGGGGGAAACTCTGTTGAAAAATGTTATAAATTACACAATTTATCGTGTAAATGGTTGGAGTGTAAGGGGTCAGAACTGATTTTCTAAGAGAAAAGCTTGATAGAGCCCATCTCTCTGAGGGACTATTTGAGAAACTTGTATATCTCTTTTGTGTTAAACTTGATCATGTCAAGGTGGTTGCGAGTGTACAACCATTGACAAGCTCTGAGATTGTTCTAGAAACTTTCCCTTGCTGATAATTTTAATCAAATTTGAGTTATTCCGTGTTGACTCTAGGCAAAATTGTGTCTTCTTCATTTCTGAATGTCTGCAAATGGTTTTTCTTGTTCCCATTGTAATATTGTATCAAAATACCTCTCAATCACACATATCTCAATCCTTGTGATAGTTTAGTGGCATCTACAATTTATTTTTTTAGAAGAGATTTCTTATGGAAATGAAATAAATGATTTAAAATCTATTTTTTTCATATGTTGATAGATATTGTTTGTAAGCCTTTGGGTGTACCTCAGGTGTGATTGATCTTGGATTTTTATGTTTTATTGAGTCTTCTAACTCAAGCCTTCATGCTAGAATCTCATAGTTTGTGTGAAAACGTGTTGATTTGGGCCTCCATTGAAGCACACATTCTGGTTAAAGGAACATTTCAGCTATCTTGAAGCATTATGTTGTGTAATCTCCCAATTTGTAAAAAACTCTCAAATATCTGGCAAATCAAGTTCATTCTGCCTCACCTCCCACCAAAAATTCATTTAAAAACAACCAATCCTACCTGTACTACCCCTATTTGTCATGTGTGTGTACAAATGCATAATTTCTACTACCAAAACATGTAGAAACAATCAAGATTCCCAATGTCTTTAGTAACCTTTGCCTTGTTTTGAAAATATCTCCATAATCTAGAAGTGACAACTCGTGAGAGTCAGATTTGGTGTGTTGATCATATTTTCCCAAGGTCTTCTCTATAAAATTTGTGCAAAAGAAGGATTTACTATCATTCTTCAATAACAAAGGTTACAAAATAAGTTCTCTTACCTTGGTTGAAAGGCACAACCTAAAATAGTTAAGATAATATCACATCCTCTAAAGGTGCTACCCACTCCTTCCAAAGCCTGTGTGCTAAAGAGTCGATAAATTGTTCACCCGGATACAAAATGTCATACATAATCATCTATCTTCCTTTGAGTGTCCTATCAAATCCATGATGTTGCTTTGCATTTGAAGGAGATTAAATTTGGGTACCAACAACAGGTGCCCATAACATGTCTTTGGAACCTTAGGCTTCCACGACCCTTAACAAATGATTTTTATAAGAACTTATGACACTTGTGCATTTTTGAGGTCTTATTGTGACACTTTGAGTTCCTAATTTAATAAATTTCCAGCTCTATAAACCTTTGTCATCATTGTGAATCATCTAAGTCTTTTTATCTCTTCATTGGAAACTAGGGTTTTAAATTAAATTTTTTATTTTCTTTGACCGAATCTTTATTTAACAGGTTTATATTAAGTGTTGTTACATATTTAAATTTAAGCATCTATTTAGTTTAATATTTCCTTAATCTAGGATTTCGTTGAAGCAAAAAAATGGTGAGTTAATAGTATAAATATGCTACTAGAAAATCACGTATGTTTTATGGGAATAACTATACATTTTTGAGAATTAGGATGAGGACTTACATAATATCTTTGGGATGTAATGTTTTGCGATCACCGATAGATATGTATATTGTGCCTCTCAATATTCTACCTAGATGCAACAAGTAAGAAATATTATAATATTAATTCTATAGCCATTCTTTTCATTTTATTTTGTTTGGGAGAATTATAACTCATGAAATTGATGAGGTATACTTTTTCTAAGGCCACGTGGAAAAACATTATAGTTATCCATGACCTGTGAATCTAAGGTAATCATGTTAAAAATACATACATACAGAATTAGTTTTAAATCCTAAAGATGAAGGAAGAAATCCCATTGAATGTCTAAATATTTAGTCAATACAAAGGAATATCAAGAATATTGCACACCACTAGAGATTTGTTTAGTTAGGTGCTAACCCCATAAGGAGAACCAAACCCTACCTTAGTAGGGAACCAACCATAAAAGAAATACCAAACCCTATTTAGTAGAGCACTAATTCTAAAACAAGGATAAAATCCGCCAATGTTACCATCAAACAACTCATCAACCTAAATATAAAGATCAGCTAATGTCCTTGTTTCTTTAACAAGTGATTGTGATTACTTTGTCATCTCTCTCCACTCTAAGCCCTCTCAAACAATACTCTCTCCTTCTTGTCATATGTGTTAATCAAGTAAATTATCCTTGTATTTCCTTCTTCCTTTGCATTTTCATATTCTCATCCACTTATTTTATTTTCCCTAGATCCATTCAAACACTCTCTCACACCTCTTCTTTTTCATTAAAATCTCTGTCCACTCACATAACTCAAATTAAAAAATATACCATGCTTGATACACATGAATATTTTCATTAAATCCTCTAGGTTGGTACACATATAAATAAGTTTGGTCATATAAATATTAATAAATATTATATTATAATAAAAATATGTTTACAAATACCATTAGGTAAAAAAACTCATAATGAAAATACAACCTTATGCTTATCAAAAAGGTCTAGAAATAAGGACTCACACCAATGGTAGTATTATAAATTTTAAACACATAGGACATATCCATCATGAATCTATCATTACCATAGATATTGTAATCATCCTCTAAGAATCGTCTACAAGCTTAAACAACTATATAACCCTTATCTTCAACATGACATGCTACATAAGACAAACAACTATCATTAAGTCTTAAGCACCTAAATACTAGTCATAAAAAGACAAAACATTCACACCTAAAATCACCCCTTCAAGATGAAAGTATCATATCATTGGACACATAGTGATGTCTTTAAACCCATAGAACTCATGAAACCTTAAGATTAGGTCATAAGACCTCAAAAAAATTACATGTCTAAAATATATCCACTCTATTATAAGATGACAAGAACCAATCTCATGATAACAAACCACTAAAAATAAAACATAACTTCCAATAAATACAACCACTTGGAACACTTAAAGGGTACTACTCAAACTCCTCCTCAACCACCCACATGCATATGTTACACGAAGAAATCCAAAAAAGCATACTTTTCCCCACTATTTCGTTTGTAATCCTAATAATATCAAATCATCCAATCGTAAATGAGCTATCAAACATGTTTTTGTACCTCTACCAAATATCCAAGTTCATGTATATACGCACTAGAAAGCATTTCATCACACACCCTTTCATAACTTAATGACTAGTTTTTGCCTCTTTAAGCCATTAGTAGTAGGTCAACTTGTGGGAGATAGAATAAATTCCATCGGAAAAACTTGTCAAAAAAATTTCGTGGTAAAATTTCACACATCCCATACTTACCCCTAGATAAATTCTTTCACTAGAAACCTACAACACATGACTTGCACCTATAAATATTCACAAAATAAATGTTTTGGTGTATCTTCTCATTACACCTAGATCATGTGAATGCCACCAACATGATCTTTAAATATTCCTATAAATATTTTAATCATCACAGAATATTTCCCAAGTCATTTGGAGATGAAAAAATTCATATATTGCCTATCACTATGAATCTATGGTCTAATGATAGTTTAAACCCAATTCACTTCTTAAAAATAATTCATAAATGATACGAAATTATTTTACCTCATTCTAACTTTAAAAAATACTCTTGACACAATGAAGAAGGGATCAAGTCCCCATGAAAATATTTCACATGTGAATGAGTAATTAAATGTTTAATTTGACCTAGGAGTGGCATTTTTGAAAGTTTGGCATAGAAAAAGATATTTTTTATGCTTTGTATTAAACCTCCTGAAATGAAATTATGCACACACCATTGCAATAACATTGTAGATTTTCTTCAATACAAATCCATGTCTTTTCACATTTAAAACTATCCATACACCATGGTTTTCCCATACCCAATCATCTTTTCTTCATGATATTTATTCCTAAGGTATTTAAACAAGCATTATATATCATAATTGTGACCATGTACACCTTCCACACCTCATATAAAACCTTAAAACACCCTTCACATACTTCATCTTGAATTATCTTAGCCTGGTCTTCTTCATACATTAAGATATGCATATACTAGGTCTTGGAAAAATACTATAAAGGTCTCTACCACCATATGTCATTCTAAAAATGATATTATCAACACCTTATAGACTCATTAACACCTCAAAAACATATCATTTAACAAGCAAGTCACCATATGAACCTTCATAAAACCTTTGAAGATCATACTCAACGTCACACAAGTGAAGCATATCTGATGAACATGCATACAAACCTAAAAACCATGCCACTTCACCAAAAAAGGTATTACCAATAAACCTTCGATCATTTCCCCTTGTTTGAAATCACATATAAATGGTTATGCCACCAATACACCGTGACATCAATGACAAAAATATGACATAATGTCAACCATATTTATGAAGTTTGTTTACTTAAACCATCCCAACACATTATTTTTTTGTCAACCCCGACCCATAGCATTTGCAATTATCCTATTTTAGATTGATCTAAACCTATTTCTACATAGGATTCTATGTCAAAACTAAAATGGAATATAACAACTGATGGTTGGATTGTAGTTAGGAATAATAAGGTTTTAGGTATTAAATACATTTATATTGTGACCTATACTCCTCATTCACGTCTTCTATGTAAGTATAATATGGGTTTAGGTCCTTCCTCCTCGTTTATTTCCATTCCTTCTTATCCCTCAAAAAGCCAAGTTTCACCTTTGTAAAATAGGATTATAGGAATTTAGCTTAAAAATCTAAACCTCTTCATCATTTTCATAGTTCATCTAATCAATTATCCCATGAGTCACTGGGAGAAAATTGGGTTAACTGTCATTCCATATATATATCGATTTCTCTAATTCAAACAAGATCACTCTTGCTAATAGGTTTGTAATTTTTTTCTTAGAGGATGGTGTTTAAGACAATCAAGGTGAGCTTGAAATGTATAAATTTTGATGAATTCAATCTCTTGGAATCTTTCGGGTCTCACAAATCCCTCTCGCAATTTTTTTTACGGTTATCCTTTTAGCCATCTAGTCGCTTGGTTATTGTGTGTTTAAATGATGTTGAAATTTGTTGTTTTTACTTCAAAATATGCTAAATTGCAATGCTCCTATTTTTTTAGATTTTCATACTTTGCATATTGATACAAATGGTGGTTTTAGTACTTCCATTTCTGAGATATTTTAATCCTTAATTACATCCTCTAGCAATAATCTTGTAAATCAGGCCATGTAGGTGATTGTTTCTATTAATGATTTTTATTTTGGTATTAATAATGATTATGCTTCTAATGATGGGATGGAAAGAAAAATGTTATAGAAATGGGTAGGTAATAACTTCCCTATTTAATATTTTTTTGTTTATGGTGAATTTAATATAATTCAACTCCTTGGTGACAAACTCAGCACCCTCACTATGTATTGGTGTGCTGGTGAGCGCGTCTTGGGATTAATTGAAATTTCATTAGTGGATTCTTGATCCTCTGGTCTGATAATAGCAAGAGTTGAAGTCTCAAACGTTATATACTTGTAACAATATTAAAGAAGGATTTGATTCAGATCTTAAAAAGGCTTGATCTTGCGGTTCTCTCGTAATAACATATATATAATTTTAAAGCACAATGTATCTCCCATATCATGGTGTGGTCTGATGTTATTTTTAAGATCATAATCTTATCTATTTCAAGATTATCCCGCATTTTACCCGTTAATAAGTCTTGTCTAATCAATTATTTCTTAATGTTGTCTTGTTGAGTCACTTAATGGTGGTCCCTCTTATTTCCAATGTTTTCAAAATAACGACACGTCCTCCTTTTTCTTCTAAGTGGTTTGAGAGGTTGGAAGAGGAAATAAAGTGAACCAATCAATTCCTTTTCCAATTTGGAAAATAGGTTTCACGTATTTTTAGCACATGGATTTAGCTCTACATAATGAATTTCGTAGGGTTTTTATTATCATTGAGTCCAATCCTTTCGACACCCATATTTATTTGTTTGCTTCCAACATTTTCATAGCCTCAAGCACATGGAATATCACTTGATCCATGGAGCCTCGATCTGGTCAATGCTTCATTGGCTCAAGTTGGGAGACAAAGAGTTCAAGTATTATTTCAAACCTCTCCATGAAAATAATCCCTGAGGACAAATTAAAGTTAATGAAATTTCACAGATTTGGCTCATGGAAATAATTGGGATCATTAAATCTTTTATGATATTATAAGTTAGTATTTTAAGCACAATAGTTTACCACCTACTGAGTGGCTGCCATGTAATAATCTGTTGAGGTTATTCCTGAAATTTTCTCCTCATGATCATGTTTGTTACAATGCCCTTCTTACTTCGGAAAAGATTCATATTTATCTTATGTTCTTAGATTTTGATAAATGTCCTAGGCTGGATGGATTTCATTGTGAGTTACCTAAATTAACTTGTTCTTTTCTTGGCCCTAATTTATTTTATGTCTATAATGAAGCGCTCTAATCCAATTCCGTAGGGAGATTCATTAATCCATCAACATCAAGTTCATCCCTAAATCATGAAATCTTGAATTGATGACTAGTTAGTGTCCTAAGTGACGCCTGAAAAATTCCCATGTCAAATGCGCTTAAAAAACCAACACTCAAATTATTAAAGATTATTTACATTAATTAAATATTAGTTAGATTAATCGGGATTATTAAAATCTTATCTATTTAACCAATAAATGTCATGTGGAATAAATTTCATTTATTAAATCCGAGTATTATAAGTTTCTAAATTTTACCAATGCACTAATAAATCCTAAAACTCATTTTATTCAATTAAGTAATCACTCCTTAATTAATGTCATTTGATTATCCACTTTAACTTAATAATAAATTTAAAACAATCAAATATAATTTATTCTCCAACCTTAACTAATTAAATCTCACCCCACCAAGGTTCATTTAAATTAACTTTAATAGCATTGCTTAACACAACATCAATCATTTCGAGAAAACATTACTCCTAAGCAACCCCTTAAACTATTTCCCTTGTACATACACACATTAACCCTTTTAACTTTCCATTTAATACATTAACCCATCCCAAGAGCAATATTAAATTAAAAGACTTAATTAAAATATCTCTTACCAATTTAATTTCCTCATGCACGACAACATACTCTTAGGGATTTATTTGATTAATTTACCCATACATTATAAAATTTATCCACCCATCACTACGAGATGAAAATTAAATCCCATCCGTAGGATTTATTTAATCCTCTCCCTTAGATATTAGGGTTCCTTATTTTTCCATAACTTTCCTGTGAGCTCTATATAGTCTACAACTCTAGGAAAGCATGGATGGAGGAAAGGAATCATGGATTGAAAATTTGTTGATGACGATGATACGAGGATAACAACGGGAGGATTTTCTCTCCCATTTCTCATATTCCTTCCATTTTATAAATATTTTTCAAAGTTTAATAAGTCTGAAATTTTATTTTATTTGGGTTTTAGTTCTACCTTGAACATATGTTCATATTTCTTCTTTTTTTTTTTAAAGCGAGAGGTTAATCTATTTTTTTGTTTGTTTCAAAGAGCATAATAAGACCAATTTTAGGCAGGTGTGGACATTTTAGGGTGACCTCTCTGTAATGTATATTATTTATTTATTTTTTTTAAAAAAAACTATGGGTTAGGTGGCATGTCCACCCAATAAATTTTATATGAGTGGGGTGGGTTGACCATGTCACCCCCCGGTGTGCAATATTTAGGTTGGGAAGCATGGCCGACCCACCCCATTTACCAAAATGTGGGGTGGTTTGGCCGTGCCACACACCCCACTTTTCTTTTAAATAAAATTTTCTCAAAGAAACTAAGTTCAAAATCATATTCAATATAAAATTATTCTTCTTCTTTTTATACTTTATATATTTTATATATTTTTATATGTATATATTTTATAATATGTACACACACACACACACACACACACACACACACACACACACACACACAACATATCTACACACTATTTCGGTCACAAAATGATGATGTGAGTAGGTCAATTGTGGATCTGCTAAGTCATTATTGTTTTTTTATGCTTTATTATGCTACTATTTTTGGTTGTATTTCAAGCGCTTTTTTTTACGCTCTTTGGGATTTTTTGTCAAATATTGAGTTTGAACTTTTCTACGGTGTTTTCATTATATCAAAATGGATATTTCAGCCAACAAATATAAATGTCTAAGATTATATATATACCTAGGTAAACAATTACATGTGATTTTCATATCCATTTTGCATGGAAGAACATACTTTGATGTAGAAAAAAATTATTTCCGTGATTTATATTTTATACGAAATTTCTAGATTGTATTTAAGGTACAAACATACCTATAAAATAATTTAATTCCATAGAAAAGAATACAGTAAAATACAATACATTCCTTTAAAATTCATACAAGATAGCGAATGGAATCAATGGCAATATGGGGATAACATATATATATATATATATATATATATATATATATATATATATATATATATATATATATTCCTTAAAATAATCTACAAGATTTTTCCAACTTAGTACATGTTATCCCAAATTCACCCTCAAGGTAAATTTTGGTAACTTATGCAAATTCTTCAGGCTCAAACAAGTTGAATGGTTTGAGGGCCAAAATTCAAATTTTCGAGGCACCTCTCCTATTTTCCCCAACTCTCCTATCTAAGAAAAATACAAGGAGTTTGTAAAAATTGCAAAAATATGAAAAAACAAGGTCGCGGGCCTATTTTAATGCAAATCGGGTTTGAGAGCTGCGGATGGAACCAAGGTGGATCGTACCAAGGTTCATCGTACCAAATTCGGGCCTAAAATATTAAATAGATAGTGAAATGCATCAAAGTTGGGTTTTTTCGGCCCAGTCGCACGAGTTGGTCGGAACCGAAAATTTGATTTTCCTAAAATGGCCGAAAATAGAAGGAATCGGCGAAGTCAAGTCAAAACTTCCACGAGTGATTTGCAAGACATCGGGACATGCGGCACCCACAATGCCAAAATCACCGATTTGTAAAAGAATCGGCCTAGTTGGGTCTTTTTGGCTAAGGTCACATAGGTACGCGCAAGACATGAGTTCGCTGAAATGCAAAAATAGTCAATCATAAAAGGAGATACGAAAAATGCGGAGGTCAATGGCCCCGATGGCACAGTAAATAATGGAACACATGGGACATGAAAATCTGAAGTAGCTGAATAGGAAGGAGGCTTGCAGGTGGAGTGGGGTTTTTTGTCTAAGACAACAAGGACAAAAGGACCCAAAATAACTTATATGTCCGCATAAAAATGAAAACAGGTCAAATCAGATCTTAAACTTTGAATGAACATAACTTTTGACCCCGAGCTCTAATTTTCATGAAACATATTCAACTCCAGTACAGTAAATGATAGAAATACTGCTAGACCCAAAATAGCTTCCTGCACTCAGAAGGCCATAAATTTTGCATTTCTCAACAAAAAAGCACAAAATTTATACCGTTGGAATCATGGTTCCAAGTCTGAAGCATAGAAATCAAGAAATCTAGAATTTGGCAAGTAATCAATGGTGATTTTGTAGAAAATGTGCCTAGTTTAGAACAATGATTTTATTTGGTAGTTGGGATGCATTCAATGAAGCATGGGCTGACATTTCTCACTGCTGCAAGTTATGGGACAGTATGGGAGGAATTTTGCAAGAAACATACCATCATTTCAATCCATTTATTACCTTTTACAAGTGGTTGAAGGATAGATTTCGGGATTTTCATTTTCCCTCTCTCTCTCTCCTCTTAGAAATCTATAAATTGGAGTGTTGGGCTCATTGAAAAAAAGAGAGTTTTGAGTAGCAAAACTCTGTCAAAATTGTTTTGTGAAGCCAATTTGCTGCAGGCCCTTGTAGTGGACTCCTTACATGGTGATCTAGGCCCTTATTCTGTAATAGATTAGATTGTGCATATTAATGAAGTAATACATACAAGTTTGGGGAAACTTCTTCCACTACTCTCTTTGTTTGCATTCTTTTTTCCCTTTCAAACTTATTACAAATATATTATGTCTACCTTATACTCTGCAGGGATTCATTCTCATTATGGATGTATGAAATATTGTTGTGAATGCATTATTTGGGATGTGGAGAATAGTTATCACCCCTTCTAGTATGCATTTTGTTTCTATTTTTACACATTGGATACTACTCTCAAACCCTCTTTTTGTTGTATCACCACTTTAGTGTAAGATTTGTTTTCATGCACTCTCTCCTTGCTCCTAGAGTTCTATATTATGATTAGATAGTTTTTCCTACATTAGAGTAGATTGTGGACGGTAGTTTAGGATCAAGAACCATCTTTCTCTAGAGGTCTATATAAAGTAGAAATTCCCACAACTTGGAGATATTACCCATGTTATCCAATCACATCGTGAACTCAAGCACACACACTTGTGCAAATTTTAGGGTGTTGTGATTTAGAGATAATAGTAGATGTTGTAATTACCAATATTTTATAGAGTTTCAAATGATTTCCAATATTCCTAACAAGTAGATTTTGCAAAAATTTCCCCAAATAATTTGAATGCGAGTTTTTCCAATGTTGTACAAAGTTTCTAAGTAATTACGTATTTTCCTTATAGGAAGATTTGAAAATAATTTTAAAATAATACAATTATTTCATTTTGAAACTTCAAGTGCATACAAAATTCACAATATTTTAAACTTCAAGTAAATACCATCCCTCCACAAAAATGGTAGAGACAACATGGCCAAATAAGAAAATAATCGCTTTGCAACTCCACTATAAAGCCTACAAATTTAATTATCCTCTTAGATTTAATCTTTGCAACTTCTTCTTTTCCTCTTATATTTAATCCATGAACTTCTTCTTTTAACTTCCAACACACAAACAAGGAAAGAATCTAGGAAACTCTCTCCTCCCAGCCCCAAGAATTCAATGAAGGGGTAAAGCCAAACCCCTCATTGGCACCGAGCTCCAACCATGAGACAATGTGGGATGTTCACAACCATGACAAAAAAACAATGGCTTCACATTTACAATACACACACACAAGCAAATGTTCCAACACATGAGTAAACAATTAAAAACCTACAACATTTAATCAATCACAAAGGCTCAATCTAGAGCCCAAGGAGAAGGGATAGTGGTGGCCACCTCCTTATACCTCCCAAGTGGGTTAAGGGTCCACCCAAGAACCTCCAAAGTGCACATCAAAAACACTCTCATAATATCTTATCTCTCCATGATGCAAATATGCAAAATGTAACAAAATTTAACCTTTTCTCTCCCCATAGGTGGAGCACCTTACCCACACTCCCTCCTCAAAATAACCTCACAAAACTACCTTTTATCTCCCCAATGGCCCCATATCCCCTTCTCCCCACACCTTCCTTAAGGGAAAAACTACCCAAACCCCACAAACATACACATACATACATTCATTCAAATTGCACTAACATAAACAACAAGAACAAAGAATAACATGAGTTAAGCTCCTACCTTGAAATTTATGGCAACTCCTTTCTTCAAACAAATCAACTCCAAATATTTTCCTAAAGAAAACATTTCAAGAAAGCTCTTCTGAAATCCAAATCCAAAATCAAAAGTAATTTATTCTCCCAAATTCTTGAGCCAAAATAGTAAATTAAGAACCATAAAATATAGGTAATAAGGCGAGCCACCAAATGAGTAACCCCAAAATCTTCAAAATGATGCACATAAATAGACAAGAAGGAGGGAGAGGTGATGTGGCTCCATGTAGGATGCCACTTCATCTCCCTCAAATCCACATCAAAATTTCCGTAAAAAAACCAATACATCATAAATATGTAGGTGAGGAGATGCCTCAACCAAGTTTTCAGACAAGTTCACTTTTGAACATTTAAAAGCTCAATTTAGAGGATAAAAATGTGAGGGCAATAATTTCCTCTTTCCTCTCAAATTTTCATGATTAAAGGCCTAAATTGACCCCTTGGGTCATAGGTTAGGTTAGGAGGGAAGTCTAAAGAGTGTGGGACAAGTAAAACTTGTCCCAAAAGCTCTCAAAAATTTTCTCGGAGCAAAAATCCAAGTTTGGGCTTAGGAATGACACACATACCAATGCCAAATTAGAATTCAAATAAAAGAGGTGAATGCAAAAAAGTATATTGAAAGTAATATTTTCCCTCTCCAAAATCCATATCATCACATTAGCCATTAACCCCTACAGTTAAATTATCTAATAAAATAGCATAAAAACATCGGAAGATAAGTGGAACATTAGCACACTATCAATTTACATAGTTAACACATGATACATGAAAACATAGGATTATATGGGTATAAGGGTACATTAGAGCTTAATTAAAATCACAACATCCAAAATTAAATAAATAACATAACCGAAAGAAACTTAAAATAGAAATACAACAAATACCTACCCATGGTCACATGTAAGGTGATCCCCCACAGAGACCTCCAAATAGAGGGAACACAAGAAGATGTCATAAACACAAACACAAACATGATGGCTGCTAAGGTGACCATGTTGTGAACATGTGACATTCCTTCATGGTTGGCCTTCCTAGTCCCACCTTGTTTGTGTGATTTTTGTTTCCTACAACCACAAATAATACCACCTTTGGCCTCAAGACAACATCAGTATGTCAAAGAAATCAAAAAACGTATAATCATCCATCATAAAATTTTCATCATACATCATAGTACATATTTCCATTCTAAATCAAGAATTTAAAATTATCCAAAATCACAATTCACATATTGATCACCTAATATTATTACGAAATCAATAAATCATAATATGTATATACACATTCTCGGGCGATGCATCAAAACATAATCACAACTTCTATGAATCCATGATGTCATTATATAGGAATGTAATTATAAATAAACACATACTACAATGTCTACTAAGATCATCTAGGAGTCCATATAATCCATTATAATAGTTAAACCACAATAATATTCCATGTCCATATAGTTTAGAAAAACGGTAACTAGAATAATATAACAATATCCATGTCTCTAGGTAGATAATGAGTATCAATGAAGAAAAAGTGGTGTCAAAGAGGAGTGGGCACTACATCCCCCTCCCCTTAGACTCACCTAACTCTTGGAAGTCGGGAAAGAGGTAAGGAATAAAAGTATATAAATAGTTCAGCCATGCCTTTCGTGGGGTTTCTTTAATTTGAATCGGGAGTGTTTCACTCGGAACCCGAGTTTGGTGCAAGACTATTGTGAAAGAGAGGGGATACTATAAGGAACATATGCTAACCTCCTCCAAACATGATTCTTAGCATTCACATATAAAGAATAATCTGTATGAGGTTAACCAAGTTACAACATATAACATTTAAATAGGAAATTGTCCATGGAATCCCAATAAATGACAACTAAGGTCCATGAAGAATAGGGAAACATTTGTGTACACAAGGTGTCCACTTAGCCACACATGGGTGCAACGCATGGTAAGAAAGGAAATTGGAAGACTTCTTCTTAGGTCGAATTACTCTTCAATGTTTTCTATTTTAGACAAGGTTAACAACTCCCAATCATGGATATTGGTGGATATTGCAGAACATGTAATTTAGCATTTCTTTATGTATATACTAGCATCTTAGACTCATACCAGTTTTGACTATATTTTGATGCATCATTTAACCATGTGTACATTGATATTATGGTTTATTTATTTCATGATGATATTAGGTGATCAATATGTGAATTGCACGATTGTCGTAAAATGTGAATTGTGATTTTTGATAATTGTAAATGTTTGATTTAGAATAGAATTACATACCATGATGTATGATGATGATTATATGATGGATTGTTTATATGTGTATGATTTCCTTGATGTATTGATGTGGCCTTGAGGCCAAAGGTGGTATTATTTTGTGGTTGCAGGAAACGAAATCACACAAAACAAGGAGGGACTAGGAAGGCCAACCATGAAGCAAATTCATGTTTTCACAACATGGAAACCTTGGCAGCCATCACATCTATTTTTGTTTATGTCATCTTCTTGATTAATATTTATCGGAGGTCTCCATAGGGGAGCACCTTACATGTGACCATGGGTAGGTATGTGTTTGTGTTATCTTAATTTTCTTGTGGTTATGTTGTTTATTTTACTATGGATGTTGTGATCTTAATTAAAATTCTAATGTACCCTTGTACCCCTATATTGACTATGTAATTTGTAGTTGAGATAAATTATTAATGTGGTGACTTTTATTATGTGCAAATGTTCTCCCTTATGTTTCTTATGCTTGTTATGTATCTTGGCTTAATTATGTTAATTATAGGGGTTAATGGTTAATGTGATGATGTGGATTTTGGGAGGGAAAGGATTCCTTGGAATATACTTTATTTCTTTCACCTCTTTTATTTGAATTTTAATTTTGGCATTGGTATGTGTGCCATTCCTAAACCCAATCTCGGATTTGGGCTTTGAGCCCAATTTTGAGAGCTTGTGGGACAATTTTTACTTGTCCCACACTCTTTAGACTTCCCTCCTAACCTAACCTATGACCCAAGGGGTAAATTTACACCCTTAATGAAGAAACATTGTTGGGAAAGATGCAATTATTTCCCTCATGTTTTGATACTTTAAATTTAAATTTGAAATGTGTAAAAGGGATTTTGAGTGCAATTTAGTCATGGCATCTCCTCACCTACCTCTATATGATGCCTTGGTATGTGTGGGGAGTTGGTGATGTGGCATTGACGTAAACAGAGTGGAATCCTACATGGATCCACATCACCTCTCCCTCCATCTAGTCTATTTATGTGCATCCCTTTGATGATTTTAGGGGTTACTCACATGGTTGCTCACTTGGATAACCTCGTAGAGAATATTTTTAGGTTATTATATTTTATTTATCGTCTCCCCTCTCTTTCACAATAGTGTTGGACCCAACTCAGGTTATGAGGGAAACACTCTTGCTTCAAATTAAAGAAACCCAATAGAAGGCGAGGCTTCTATTTGTATACATTTCTTCCTACCTCTTTTCATGACTTCTAAGAGGAAGTCAAGTCTAATGGGGGGGATGTAGTTCCCACTCCTCTTCAACACAATTTTTTTCTTTGTTGATACTCAATAGGTTCCTAGAGATAGGGAAATTGTTATACAATTCTTGTTATATTGTTGATAGACTATATGAACATTGAATATTTTGTAGTTTGACTCTTCTCATGGATTATATGGATACCTAGTTGATCTTGGTAGATGTTTTAGTACATCTTTATTTAGTGTTACCTTATAATATACCGAGATCGTGGATTCATGCTATGGGAGAGAAAATACTCCTAATGTAATCCTAGACCCATCTTAGCCAACATAGTTTCAAACCAAATAGCCTTTCACCCATTCTTGTATCCCTATAGCTTGACTGTGGGAATGGAGGAACAACTAGGGTTAGAAAGAAAGATAAAGATCCCATAAGGTTAGTAAAGGGAAAAGTATAAAACCTAAGAACTAATTGTGAGGATTAAATCCATCCTACGACTGGGATTTAATCCTCATCCCTTTATGATATTGGTGAATAAACTTTAATAAATTTTGTGAAAATTAAAACTAATATAGCCCTAGGATGTTGTTATCGGACATGGAGGAAATCAAATGGGTATGATATATTTTAATTAAGTATTTTTATTTAATGTTGTACTTGGAATGGATTAATTTAGTAAATGGAAATTTAAAAGGGTTAATGGGTGTATGCGTAATGGTAAATAGATAAAGCGGTGGCTTAGGAATAATGTTTGCTAGGAAATGATTAATGTTGTGCTAGGAATGTTATTAAAGTTAATTTAAATGAACCTTGGTGGGGTGAGATTTAATTAGTTAACGTTGGAGAATAAATTATATTTGATATTTTAAAAATTTATTATTAACTTAAAGAGGATAATTAAATGAAGTAATTGTTTGATTAAATAAAATTAATTTCAGGATTAATTAGTTAAATGGTTAAAATAATAAAATTATAATACCAGATTTAATAAATGAAATTAATTCCACATGAGATGTGTTTTATAAATAAGTAAGATATTAAAAATTGTGATTAATGTAAATAATAATTAATTAAAATTTTTAATGTAATAAAAAAACAAATTGTCATAAATTTTCGAGTTGAGTGTTGTCATTTTGGTGTGGGTTAATGTGGTGATTTTTGGCATCTAATGGGAATGTTTTTAGTAGTATCGAGTTAAACATGGATTACCGAATAAGGACCTTCCATTAGCAAGATCTCCATGATTTTCTCACATAGGAATGTAGAGAATGATTGATTTCTTCATTTCTATGAATATAGGAAATTCCTTCTTTCCTTAGGTTTCATTATTACTCATAGATAGGGTTCTATTATGCTTGTGTATACTTTAATTGTTAAGTTTTCTCTCTATTGAATATTTTCCTTTTCTTACAACAAGAAAATCCTCCATTATTCTTTTTTAGAATTTTATCCTATTATTTGATTCCCAATGTTTTTTGGGTCATGCATATTTAACCCCTCATATAAATACTAACAACTAGCTATCCTCCCAAGCTACCTCTTGTTGGAGATAAAATTTGTCTTATGGACAAATTGGTGGGTTTTAAGCCAATGTTATAGTAATCTAAGTCCCTCTTCTTGAACATGGCAACTTCTGTATGTGTGTGCCAAAATTGTGATTTCCAAATGTGGCCTTTTGACCAGAGATCCAACAATGACACTCCATGACCACGTGGAAAAGCTAGCAATTTCACACTAGATAAGAACTTCTTCTGAGAAGGGGAAAGGGAGTGAAAATGGAGGTAGGAGAAATTTATGTTGTGAGTAGAATATAAGATGCCCACACACATTAATTAGAAGTCTCATTTACATGCATTTATAATTGGAAGAGAAACAAATCCGTGGGAGAAGCTACAAGACCGAATGAAACTCATTGATTGCAAAGTACCAATTAATTCCTCGATCAAAAAGGCAAAAAATTCCTTATATTCTTATTGAAGCTTGGGAAGAGTTTATACATAGCTTAAGGATGGAATAAATTCAAGGAAGAAGAGAAGAATAAAAGAAGTGTGGCATTTTCTATCTTTTTAAGGAACAAAGCACTCTGGTCTTTTCTAAAATAAATCCCCCACCATTGGAATGATGTCTAGAAGTCATTATATTCTTAGCAAGAAACCATTACAACATTACAAATCATTCATGCCTCTTCACATTCCTTTATTATGAGGAAAACACTCATGGCAGCTAAAACCAAACCTGCAAAGCAACCGTTACATTTGATTTGCTCCTCTAGCTTTGAATTTGGGTCATCCACGTGGCAGGAAGGGATTGGAGTGGTTATGGGGAAAGCCCTTTGCATTTTGCAATTTTTAGAGATTTGGAAATTTTGAACAAAATGGCCCACATCCTGGATTTGAATTTTCATACGGGACATGTGGTACATTCTTATTGGAAATGGGATCACGGTCTTTTTCTCAACATTTTAACCTTTTTATAAAAAGGTTGAAAAAATGAGTTTCCTCCTTGAGTCCCCACCGCTTCCGATTTGAATAGGACAAGTCACACATTCTGTTTGTACGCAAGGTCATAGTTCTCTTCTCATAATTTAAACTTTTCTGGAAAAAGGATCAAAACTCAAATTCCCTTGTTAGCCCACTTTGCTCCAATTTTACATTCAATGGCAGGCCTTTCCTTTAACTCTTTCCCTATGTGTTCAAGCTTTGAATTTTTCTTGTAGGCTTAATCTCTGAATTTTTCCTTGGTATCGACTAGGGTTGTGCGTTACTTTTTAATTTTTCATCTTTTTACAAAAAGGCTCAAAGTCTTGAATTCCCCAATGGCCCGCTCGTCCGCCTTGACTTTTCAATGCCTTCAACCACGTGGAAATTTGGTGCTGAATTGGTAATTGACCTTTGCTCCCCCGGAGTTGTGCCGTTGTGACACGTGGATCCATCTACTAAGCCTTACATACTAAGAAAATTTTAACTTCATTTTGGACTGGGACGCGTCGAGAGCCCGCACTCAATTGAAGACTGCCCCTATAATTATGTTTGGAATTGCGTCAATGTGACATGTGGAGATGTCCATTGAGTCTTTAAATCACAACTCGACTATACCAATTAGGGAGACCCATGTATCATTGAGGAATGACGAGGCAAAATTTGGTGGGAAAGAAACTCCCATCGCGACTATGGAAAAAAATACGAGAGAGGAGGAGAACTTCGGAAGTTTGAGTCCAATTTTTGAATTTTCTTCATGAGCCAGAGGCATGAAGGAAAAAAATGATTCGATGACCCGGGCCATGGAACAAGTGAACCATTTCAATCAAAAATGGGAGGGGTAAAAGGATATTACGTGCACAGACTAGGAAGAGGAGGATTTCTAAAAAACGAGTGACACGGAGGTTTAAATAGCTCAAGGGCATAATTTTAGCTAATTCCTTGAATCTCAAACTTGCCTTAGACACCAACAAAGGGTGTGAGCTCAAAAAAATTGGATTTGGAAATGAAAATGTAGAGCTTTTTTCAGGAGACAATAGCTAGCTCTAGCTTGGGGACATGGCGTGAACTAGGCATGGCTAGGGCATGACATGAGGATCTAGAATCTTGAGTTTCAAAACATATTACATTTGACTAGTACCTTATCCATTGGGCCTTGCAGAGTCATGTATAATTCCAAGAAAGAAATAAAGGAGGTAACACACAAATCAAAGCACACACAACAAAACCAAACTAAACAAAACCAAAACCACACAACAACAAAGGGAAAAACACACCTACAAAAGCACCTATGGTACAAGGCAAGGAACAACCCACTTCTACTGATGATATAGTTTCATGTATTCCCTACTTCATGGAAATTCTAATGATATTCTATCAAGGAATGAGAGGAGAAAAAAAATCTCACCACAAGCTTCATGAATTTGAAACAGGCCAAGCCATAATGAATCAAACTTTCCATGGCTACCTTTTCATTCTCTTCTCTTGTCCCATAGCAGGAAAAAATCTCCAACCTTGAATTCTGTCACCTTCATCCTCTTGTCAAATATCTTCTTTACTTTCAATTGGTGTTCCTTAATTCTATCGACCACTTGGCATCTTCTTTCCTCTAATTTCTCCAGGAATAGGATCTTCTTGTCAATGGATTCTTTGTATTGACCATATTGTATTTCTTACATCAACTTGAGAGTTGGAATCTCAATTGTGAGGTGAATCTCTACCTCAACTCCATATAAAATTTGGAAAGGTGACATACCTATTTTCTTCTTAAGAGTGATCCTATCAGCCCACAATGTATCATATAATTTCTTATGCTAGTTGCTTTTCTTCTCATCAACTAGCTTGCGAACAATGGTAACAATATTCTTGTTGCTTGACTCATCTTGAGCACTTCACTATGGATAGTAGTCATAGGAGTGAGATAGAGAGATTCAAAATCCATAACAATACTTTGTGAGCTTCTTTGAAGAGAAATAGGTAGCATTGTCTACAACAATCTTCGTGGTATTCCAAAATGGAAAATGATATTCTCTTTGATGAACTTGTAAACCATTTGAGTGGCTTACTTGGTTGGAATGGCTTCCACACACTTGGTGAAGTAATTAGTTGCAGTGAGTACATAAGTTTTCCTACACTTGAATGAGGATTAAAAAAATGAATAAAATCTAGCCCCCATTGCTAAAATGGTTCTTCAATCACCATAGGCCTAAGTGGCAATGCAAGTAGTTGCGGATTTCCAACAAATTGTTGGCATGCTTTGCATTTGGAAACCCAATCTTGACCGTCTGCAAAGATGGAGGGCCAATAATATCCTCCTCTGAGGATATTATGTGTAGTGACCATTGATGAGAAATGTCTACCACAAGATTGATCATGATAGGCCCTGAATCAACTTTTCTTGTTGCTACTTATCTACACACTTGAGGAAACAACCATCTAGGCATCTCTTGTAAAGTGCATGAATCTAGATCACAAACTTCTCTACCTTTAGCTTGAGTGTCCTTATTTTTTGTAGTCAAGATGAGGAGGGAATTATCCATAAGTGAGGTAGTAAGCAATATAAGTATACAACTCATCAAGAGTGGTGACAAAGAGCACTTGTGCATTGTCTCTCCCGAACAAAGTTGACAAAACACCATATTTTTCTCCTTGTTAAGCCTTAAGGTCTTCATCTTCTGCAATTAGCTTGCAAAAACCATTTCCTCTCACTAGATTAGAGGGTTTAATCTTCAAGTCAAAATCTTAGTTATTTTCCATCCAACTTCCTCTCTTTGTTAAAGGGGTCTTGTTGAGTCAAAATGGACTTGATTTCACTTCCAGGTACCATCACCACTATATGGGAATCAAGAATGTAGAATCTGAAACTTTTAACAAACTAACCACAGTGTAGGCATGTTTCTCTAATTGAATGTACTTTAGCTCATGATTTTTCAAGGGATAACTCATGAAAGCAATGGGTGCTTTAAAACCTTCATCATTTTTCTAAGCAAGGACAACAAAGAGTTAATGTTATGATGCATAGCAATACATGATGAAATCCTTGTTGAAATCTAGAGATACAAGAGTTAGAGATTTGGAAATGGCTTTCTTTATCTCCTCAAATGCTTCTTTTCCTTCCTTATCCCACTTGAAACATGTTTGAGGCTTCATCATGGAAGTTATATTCTTGGTCAGTTCGAAAAACTCAGGCACAAAATGAAGAAGGAAGTTTACCTTTCCAAAGAATGAATGGACTCCCTTCTTGTTGGTTGGTAAGGATAGTGCTTGGATAGCTCTGATCCTCTCAGGATCAATGTGTGCTCCATGCTTGTTCACAACATGTCCCAAAACTTACCTTCATGTGACTCCAAAAATGCATTTCTTAGGATATAGAGAAATGCCATATATTCTACATCTTATAACAACTTGCTCCAAGTGACAGATATGATCTCCCCTCCTCTTTGAGAAAACCATGAGGTCATCCAAGTAAATGACAATGCAATATTTAAAATATTTGAAGGCCGAGTCAATTTCCCTCTAGAAAGTGGTTCTAGCATTGATCAAGCCAAAAGGTATATTGTAGGCAAAAGTGCCCCAAGGTGTTTTGAACGCTGTTTTATTGCAATCCTCTTCTACCACCTTGATTTGGCTATACCCTAAGAATGCATCAATAAAAGAGAGAATATCAGATCCGGTGACTTCTTGCAAAATATGATCCATGATTGGAAGAGGGTAGTTATTCTTGAGAGATGTCGATTCAGATTTCAAAATTCTACACAGATTATTATTTCCTGTTCTTCTTCCTTATTGGCACAATGTTAACCACCCATGTTGAATGGTGGATGGGGAAAATGATTCTAGCATTGAGCATATTTTTCACCTCTTCTTTGATAACATCAGAAATATTTGGATTATAGGGCGTTCGCTTTTTCCTGAAGGGCTTGGATACTTGCTTCAAAGGAATGGAGTGGTTCACCTCCTTTGGCTGAAAAGAATTAAGTTCATTATAGGAATAAGAGAACATATCTACGTATTTTTAGTAGAGAAACAAAATTTCTCTTCTCTTCTAGTGAGCATTATTCACCAATATTAACCATCCTTGGATTCTTTGAAGTGCCATTTTTTCCTGATCAAAATCAGATGGACACCGAGAAGACTGATTTTCTTTTTCTTGGATGAACCTATCATGCGTATCAAAGAGATCTTCTAAAGAAACTAGGCCTTTAGGGATTTTGTTTCCTTTCAGTTTGATGACTCCTCTTTATCAATCCCATCAACTCCCTCCTTCTCTACTTTAGGAACTTATTCATAGTGAGGGTTTTCACTTCCTTCACAGAAAATATTATTGAAGTTATCCCTTTATTCTCAAAAGGATAAGATCGATTGTCATCATTGAATACTGCCGGTGATGTATATTGCCTAGTACGTTGGTCTAAACACCATCTCAATGGTCACTTTATCCTTGCCCAAAGAGGGATGAGGTGTCACTAAGGAAGCTGATACTTCTAGAGAATCAGCCTTTTCATTCTCCTCCATAGGGATAGCTTCAATGGAGAATGCATCAAAGGATTCAATGCAGTCCCTGCACCTATTTCTATAATGAGTGAGTCTGGAATTTTTACCGATATTCTTGGAAGACTTGCTTCACCATAATCTCTACATCACCTTTGCATCTCCAGTTTTTAATTCCCATATCCTTTGTTGCATTCATGCCTAAGAGTAATGATTCATACTCTATTGTATTGTTTGTATTGTCAAATTGCAGCTTGTAGGAAAAAGGATATATCTCATTGGAGGGAGAGTATAATACTACACTATCTCTTGAACCTACTCTGGAATGACTGCCATAAAAATACATTGTCCAAATCTGATCTTATTCTTCTTCCATGAGGAGTGGAAAGTTATCTTCCTTTTGTGATGTAAGGAGGTAGTTTCCTAGCCCACCATCTTGAAAAATATGTTAGCTTTTGGATCATCGATTTCGTTCTTGTGAATTTCATCTTCCGACTAGTAAAAACTTTTTCATTTATCCTTTCTTTGGGATAGTTGTAGATGAACAATCAATTTTTATTTCTCCACCTAGATATCTACAAAAATTTATACTCAACATCATACCAAATGATGCTCGGATGTCTTCCACAAGAATGATCGGGAGTATCTTCTTATCAAGGTAATAAGCTAGTACGACACTGAGCATCCTTAATCCTTCCTACCAATGGAACTTGTTTGGATTCCATTGAATAGCATGTTCCATTTACCCGGGTCAAAGTAAGACCAAGAGAATTTGTAACTTTTGCTAGCATCACATTATCTGAGGCTCTAGAGTCTATAATGTAATTGTTCAGCTAAAAACCTTTGATGAGAAGTGACAGGTAAAAGGCTCAAATCTATTGGTATTGAGGCACTAAGGCTAGCATATTTTGAGAATATGGTGTGGGAATCAAGCCTTTAGAATTAGATATTGGGGATGTAGAGTTATCACCTAGAATGATTTGATGAATCTATCAAATTGGGTAGGATGTGTTTGTAGGTATTCAATATTTGAGAGTTGTACCTTGAATTTGCTTGCATCTTCCACAAATTCAAATAGAGCTATGGTAGATGAGGAAGAGGTTCCAGCAGTGGATGAGGACCTAAATGGTAGAGCTTTTGTTACCTTTAGTCCTAGGTTCTCCTTTTCAAATGTAGCAATTGACTTGGAAGGAGGTGAGGGTTTAGCCCTTGATTGAAATTTAAATGTTCTTGTAGAACCAAAATTTAGAAGAGAATTGATCTTAACAACCTTTGAGTTGGAAGAAGAGTTAGAAAACTTACTTTTGCAGAGCAATATGATCCTTGACAACCAGTGAATCTAGTTTCTCTTTGGATTATTCCATGAAAGGTGGTAATGGTGATCCTCTGTTGATGATCTTGTTTTGTGGAGGATTTCAAGAGCTATCTTCTTTGCTCTTCCTATCATCTGCTACATTTGTTGAGGCTGAAACACTAGTCTTGGATTGTGCATGAGTGAAAACATCACATGAAAAACTTGGAGCTTCTTCATCACCTTCCTCCTCATCATCAATGTACTCAATCAGGCCATTGTGAATGCCAAACTCTTTAATTTCAAGATAGTTTTCATGGTCATCCATGCTTTCTTATTCGAGTTTCCTCAATGTCTACTCCTTCTTCTAATTCACTAGTGTCACGAGATGGCATTGACCGGTTTTGCTTCAAGACCAAGCCTACAAGGGGTGGAGCAATTCTTGGTCTATCATGAGGATTTTGTGTCCCTAGAGCATTCCTCATTGTGATTTGTGAGAGCTGCTTATTCAAAGCAGCTAGGTCATTTGCCATTTTTTGAAACATTGGATCAGTGGTGACTGAATTTTAACTTTGACCTTTTTGCTTCCCATTTGGTCCTTTCACTTTACTAGAAATAATTAGATCATCATCAGTCTCAATTAAAAAGTCTTGAACTTCCCTCAATGTTCTTGGTTGGGCTCTTCTGAGGAAGAAACCAACTTTTGGTGGCAAAGCACTAATGAAGAACCTTTTCAAATTATTTTTAGGGGGGACCACATCTTCTGGGATCCTTCTTGTCAACCTATTATACCTTGCTATAAAATCTCTCATTGATTCAAAGGTCTCCTTCTTCATCTAAACCAATTGGACCAGTAGATCCCGAAAATATTCTGTGTTCTTGAACCTATGTTCAAATGTACTTCTTATGTCCTCCCAACATGTGACAGATCTTGGGGGTATCATGTAAAACTATTCAACAAACTTTTCTTGAAGATACTCCAAAAATAGCCTAACTGAAACATATTCATCTTCAACTCCCAACACTCCACAAGAAGTGATTAATGCTGCTACATGTTCTTCTTGGAGTTAAGAACCATCCCCTTCAAATTTCGGGAAGTTCTTTCTTGAGCCTCTCGAGAGGTCATGAAGTGGTTGTGGAAGGGAAAGTGGACTAATACTCCTTCCCCATCACACATTAGGCCTACGTACTTCATCTTCATGATCACCCGTTCTATTCTTGTTCCTAGCCTCTAGTCTTACTAAGGTTGCTTCTATTGTCGTTCTTTCTTCTTCTTGAGTTGGAATCTTTCTATTTCTTCAAGTTGAGCTCTATGTTCCTCTTCAAAGAACTTCCTCTCTTTCAAGCTCTTCATATGTGGGATCAATTTTTCCTTCTTGCATCGATTCACGGGTGTATCTTCTCTCACCATATTGAAAATTTATGCTCTCCTTTGGGGTGCTAGAATTTGTCTCTATCTCTCCAATTCAACACCAAGTTCCTCTTCCAGATCTATAATCCTGATGGCAATGAAGTATTTATCTACACTTTGTCTATTGTGCCAAATGGTTTATCTCAGATCAGAAGCAATGTCTTCTTGGATGTGAAAGAGTAAATCAGGTCTCTCAACATTAGGATTTCCCTGAATAGTCATGATTTACATCTATGTAGTTCGTGTGATTATTCAATCTCCAGAAATTTTTCACTTAAAATTTTCTTTTTTATGACCCGAGGTCTTTTTTAGGTTCATATGCTACAAGATCTCGCCCCATGGTGGGCACCAAAACTATTGGTGAGAAAATTTGTCTTGTGGAAAAATTGGTAGGTTTCAAGCCAATGCTATGGGAATCTAAGTAACTCTACTTGAACGGTGCATCTTCTATACGTGCGTGTAAAAATGGTGATTTCCATGGTGAACTTTTTACTAGAGATCCAACAAATGATACTCCATCGACCTGGCAAAGCTAGCAATTTATAACTAGCAAATAACTTCGTCTAAGAATGGGAAAGGGAGTGAGAATGGAGGTAGGAGAAATTTATGTTGTGAGTATAATATCATATGCACAAACACATTAATTAGAAGTATCGTTTACATGCATTTATAATTGGAAGAGAAACAAATCCATGGAAGAAGCTATAAGATCTGAATGAAACTCATTAATCGTAAAGTACCAATTAATTCCTTAATCAAAAAGGAAAAAAATTCATTCGTTTCTTACTAAAGCTTGGGTAGAGTTTGTACATAGCTTGAGGATGGAAGAAATTCAAGGAAGATGAGAAGAAGAGAAGAAGTGTGGCATTTTTATCTTTTTCAGGTATAGAGCACTTTGGACTTTTCTGAAATCAATCACCCACCCATGGAATGATGTCGAGAAGTCATTATATTCTTCACAAGAAACCATTACAACATTACAAATCATTCATGCCTCTTCGAATTCCTTTATCATGAAGAAAATGTTCATGGTGGCAAACACAAGACCTTGTAAAGAAACCGTTACATTTGATTTGCTCCTCTAGCTTTGAATTTGGGTTGTGCACATGGCAAGAAGGGATTGGAGCGGTTACTGGGGAAGCCCTTTACATTTTTGGATTTTTAGAGATTTGGAAATTTGGAAAAAATTGGCTGCAACCCTACTTTGACTTTTCTACTAGGACATATGGCACATTCTTATTGAAAATGGGATCATGATCTTTTTCTCAACATTTTAACCAATTTTTACAAAAAGGCTCAAAACTCAATTTCCTCCTTTGGCCCATTTGCTCGATTTGACTAGGACACATGGCATGTTCTATTTGTAGGTAGGGTCACGGTTCTCTTCTCAACATTTTAACCTTTTTTGGAAAAAAGACTCAAAACTCAAATTCCTTTGCCGGCCCGCTCCTCTGATTTGACTTTTCAATGGCGGGCCTTTCCTTTAACTTTTTCCCTGTGGGCTTAAGCTTTGAATTTTTTCTTGCGGGCTCAAGCTCGAATTTCAAGTTAGTAGCTTAATCGGGGCTTTGGGTTACTTTTGAATTTTTCATCTTTTTTACAAAAAGGATCAAAGTCTTGAATTCCCCCGATGGCCTACTTGTTCGCCTTGACTTTTCAATGTCTTCCACCGCATGGTGATTTTGCACTGAATTGGTAATTGACCTTTCCCGCCCATGGAGTTGCACCATTGAGACACATGGATCTAGCCACTGAGCCTTCCATACTTAGTAAATTTTACCTTCATTTTGGACCTAGGACACGTCGAGAGCCAACTCTCAATTAAAGACATCACCCCAGGAATTGTGCTTGAAATTGCGTCATTGTGACATGTGGAGTTGTCCACTAAATCTTTAAAGTATAACTCGACCACACCAATCGGGAGACCCATATATCATTGAGGAATGTTAAGGAAAATTTTGGTAGGGAAAGAAACACCCATCGTTCCCGACTGTGGAAAAATACACAGAGGAAGAGAACTTCATCATTTTGAGTCTAATTTTTGAATTTTCTTCACGAGACAAAGGCATGAAGGCAAAAAAATGATTCAACGACCTAGGCCATGGAATAGGTAAACCGTTTTGATCAAAAATGGGAGGGGTAAAAGGATATTATGTGCACATACCAGGAAGAGGAGGATTTCTAAAAAATGAGTGACACAGAGGTTTAAACAGCTCAAGGGCATGATTTTAGCTAATTCCTTGAATCTAAAAATTGCCTTAGACACCAACAAATGGTGTGAGCTCAAAATGTTATGATTTGGTAATGAAAATGTAGAGATTTTTCAGAAACAACACCTATTGTTTGAGGTGTTTTTTTAAACTTGTTCTAGATATATCTCAATTATTCATTAGTGTTACCACCTTATAAATTTATAGTTCACTACTATTTACTTTTCTTCACTCAATTTTATACCCCACCTTTATCTTTCTCCTCTACCTAAAAGGGGGCGTTTACTTAATGTTACCCTAAGAGTTAGCTAGTTAGAGTTTAACTTCTTATTATTCACTATTTTCAAAAGGACCAATTTTAATTACCTTCTTAAACCTTTTGCTATTATAAAAAGAAATAAAACATTCATTCTTACTTCTCCCCCCTTGGAATGTTAAAGGTCATTTACATATTTACCTTACAATTTATATTCCATATCTTACTCTTAATCATTATTTTTCCATAGCTTTTATTTAAGCTACATTATTGAAAAGCCATTTGGTAAGATAACTCCCTATTAAGGTTTACTAATTAGTTATAGGGTAATTTCTCTTTTTTTAGATTTATCCCATCCTCCAACAACAATGTTGAACATTCACATTGAATTATATTCATGTTTTTCAAGTTTTCTTCTTACTTTTTTCATTCTAATCATGTTTGTTCATAGTTTTATCCACGCTCAATTTAGTTTAACACATATTTACTTTTATCCCTTATATGCTTATCATTTACATGAACACAACCATTACTTACTAAAAGTCTTGTTGATTAACTTACAATCCTTAACCTCCTTATTGTTTTCTAAGCTACAACAATACTATATGGTTTATTTGCAATGCTCAATTAACCTTCAATCTTATTTGATTCTAGTATTTGCTTCATTATTTCCATAATGTTTTCAATTTAGTTCTCCTATTATTTATCTTATAATTTTCTTGTTGGTTCCACCATTTTGTGCACTCTCTAAGAATGTTTCAGATTGTAGAGTAAGTCAAAACCAACTAGTATTTTTTATCCTTTATTTACAAGGAAGGATCAAATCATTTAAAAAATTACTCTCATATAGGTAGCATAATATTATCGCAAGGGCGAGAGAAAGAACAACACATGTATTTTCTCAAAAAGTCAATACTATAACACAAATTTCCATTTCCTTCAACTTAATTTATGAAGCACTCAAAATATCATCCACAATTATTAATAAGGAAAGAATTAAGGGAATTATTAATGATTAAAACATATTCCAAAACTTGTGGGTTATGTGGTGCTGATTGACATGGAGGACAAATAAATCATCATGGACACATCCTCTCTTGGTGTCCTATAGTCCATTTTACCCACCTCTTCCCTTAGATCAATATCATCGGGGCCTACATATTCAATTCATGCAAGTTCTTGATCTTGAATGAACTTAAAGTGATTAGGAAACGATCTCTAATCTACCTCAAATGATCTATTTGAATAAAAGTGATGGGTGTGGTCCCCTATAATGGTCCCTAGGTCTAATATGGCCACACACATCCCATTGGATTGAAAATTGTCATAACATGCCCAATTCAACATAGGGGTACATGTGAACATTAGAATTTTATTTAATATAACAACCTCCAAAATAAAATAAATAACATAACCACGAGATACTTAATATAACACAACCACATACCTATCACATGGAAGTTGCTCCCCATGGAGACCTGCAATAGACATCAAAAAAGAAGATGACATAACAAGAAAGAAGCATGACAGTTGTATTATTGTGTGGTTCTAGGAAATGAAATCACAAAAAATAAGGAGGGATTAGGAAGGCAAACATGAAGGAATGTGTGTACTCACAACACAATCATCAACTAAAAAAATTACAACATTTTTTAAATACCTTAAAGCTGTTAATTAAATCTTATTTAAATTAAACATGACTATTGAAAGCTTATTTATTTGACCAATACATCTCTTGCGAAATAAATTTTATTTATTAAATCCAGATTATAACTTTATCAATTTTACCAATCTACTAATAAATCCCAAAACTAATTTTATTTAAGTAAACAATCACTCCTTTATTAACTTCGTTTAATTATCCACTTTAACTTAATGATAAATTTAAAATAATCAAATATAATTTATTTTCCAGACTTAACTAATTAAATCTCTCGCCACCAAGATTATTTTAAATTAAATTTAGTAACATTCTTATCACAAAAGATAATAATTTCCTAAGTCGCCCTTTAACTATTTACCCTTACACATATACCCATAAACCCTTTTAACTTTCATTTTCTACATTAACCCTCAAAGCACAACATTAAATTCAAAGACTTAATTAAAATGCCTCCTACCCATTTAATTTCCTCCATGCCCGACAACATACTCTTAGGAATTTATTTGATTAATTTTCCCATACATTATTAAATTTATACACACATCACTAAGGGATGAGGATTAAATCCCAGCCATATGATTCATTTAATCATCTCCCTTAGATCTTAGGGTTCCTTATTTTGCACTAAATTTCCTATGAGCTCTCTATCTTTCTTCTAACCCTTACTATGCCTCTACTTGCACATGTAGAGTTGAGGGAAGACATGGATAGAGGCAAGGAAGCCTAGATTGAAACTATGTTTATGAGGATGATACAAGGATAGAAATGGGAGGATCGTATCTCCCATTTATCATATTCTCTCTCTTTTAGAAATATTTCTCATATTTTATAAATCTGAAATTTTGTTTTGTCTCGGGTATTATTTCTACCACGAAGATATGTGCAGATTTATTATTATTTTTTTAAGAAAGAGGTTTCTATATTTTTATGTGTGTTTCTTAGAGAAAAATACATTTCATTTTGTGTTGGAAGTGGACATTTTAGGGAAGCCTGATCGCAATGTATGTTATTATTATTTTTAAAAAAGAAATTGCAGGGGTGGGAAGATTGGTCGACCCACCCACTTTTATATGAGTGGGGTGGGTCAACCATGCTGCCCACCCCTATTTTACAAGATTTAGGGTGGGCATCATGACCAACCCAGCCCCATTTTACACAAATGTGGGGTTGTTTGGCCATCCGACCCTTCTTTGTTATTTTTTATAAAAGTTTCTAAAAGAAACTAAGCTCCAAATCATATTCGATATAAAATTATTCTTCTTATTTTAAGATAATGTATACATTTAATAATATATATGTATTCATATATATATATATATAATGTACACATTTTTTGGTCATGACTTGGTTTTGTGAGAAAGTTAGCTCATGGATCTACGATTTGTAAATATTTTTATGTTATTAAGCCATTATTTTTTGTACGTATTTTGGGTAGTTGGTTCTCTACCACTGGGATTTCATGTCAAATATTTAGTTTGATATTTCCCAGAGTATTTTTTATTAGATCAAAATGTCTATGTTAGCCTACGCAATTATAAATGTATAAGTTTACACACACACACACACACATATACACACACACACACACACACACACACACACACACACACAAACACATATATGTCTATATATATGTGTGTGTGTGTGTGTCTGTATACACACACACACACACACACACACACACACACACACACACACACACACACACACACACACATGTGTGTGTGTGTGTGTGTGTGTGTGTGTGTGTGTGTGTGTGTGTGTGTGTGTATTTAAATATTTACGTATTAGTTTCTTATCCAATTTATAGGGAAGAACATAGTTTGATGTGAAATATGATTTATTTCCTGATTTATATTTTTATAGAGATTTCCAAATTGTATTTAAGGTAGAATCATACCAATAAACTGATTTAATTACACAGAGAAAAAAATACATAAATCAAAAGACATTCCTTTGAAATTCATATAGGAATAGTGAATGGAACCCATGACAATATGCAGATAAAACAAAAATATATTTATTCAAATAATCTACAGTTTTTTCCAATTCAATATAGGCTATAATTACTAATATTTTACTGAGTTTCAAATTATTTCCAACTTTCCTAACAAGCATATTTTGCAACAATTTCTCCAAATAATTTTAGACTAAATTTTTCCATTTTCTTAAAAGTTTCTAAATAACTCCAGAATTCTCTTATAGGAAGATTTTACAATAATTAAAAATAATACAATTCTTTCAATGTGGAACATCAAGTGCATAAAAAATTCATAATAATTTAAAATGCAAGTAAATACAATGCATCGACCAAAATGGTAGAGAAAACATGCCCAAATTTTTAGAAAAAATCTCTGAAAAATCCATTATAAATTCTAAAAAATTTATTTCACTCTTATATTTAATCATGTAACTTCTTATTTTTCTCTTAGATTTTATCCAACAACTTCTTGTTTTCAACTCCAACACACAAACTAGGGAGGGAGCTAGGATACGATCTCCTCCTAGCCATGAATAAAATGAACCAAACCCCTCATTGGACCTCGATCTCTAACAATGTGACAATGTGGGATGTTCACAACCATGACAACAAAACAATGGATTCACATTTACAATACACATAGACACATACGTAAATGTTCCAACACATGAGTAAAAAATTTAAAACTTGTAACATTTAATCAATCATAAAGACTCAATATAGAGCCCAAGGAGAAGGTATAGTTGTGGCTGCCTCCTTATACCTCCAAAGTGGGTTAAGGTTCTAACCAAGAACCTCCAAAGTGCACATCTCATAACACTATCATAATCTCTTATCTCTCGTTGATGAAAATATGCAAAATACAACAAAATTTAACTTTCCTCTCTCCATATGTGGAGCACCTTACCCACACTCCCTCCTCAAAATAACCTCACAAAACTTCCTTTCATCTCCTTAATGTCACCATATCGCCTTCTCCTTACACCTTCCTTAAGGGAAAAACTTCCGAAACCCCAAAAACATACACATACATACAATAATTGAAATTACTCTAATAGAAAATTAAAGTACAAAGAATAACATGATTTAAGATCATACCTTGCCATTGATGCTAAATCTTTTCTTCAAACAAATCAACTCCAACACTTCTCCACAAGAAAACACTTCAAGAAAGATCTTCTAAAATTCAATTAACATTCTTATTGCAAATTATTGAGACAAAATAGTAATGCAAGAACCATAATAATATAAGTAATGAATCACACCACAAAGTGAGTAACCCTAAAGTCTTCGAAAAAATGCACATTAATAGATAAGATGGAACAAGATATGATGTTACTCCATGTAGGATGCAAGTTTAACTCGGTAAATTCACACAATAAATTCTCCACATAAACAAAGGCATCATGAAGTGGTAGGTGAGGAGATGCCTTAACCAAGTTTGCATGCAAGTTCACTTTTGCACATTTCAAAGTTCAATTTAGAGGATCACAATGTGATGGTAATAATTTTTTATTTCCTCTAGAGTTTTCATGATTAAAGGACTAAATTTACCACTTGGGTCAACTTGGTTAGTTTAGGAGGGAAGTCTAAAGAGTTTGGGAGAAGTAAAAATTATCCCAAAAGCTCATAAAATTGGGCTTAAAGCTGAAATATGTGTTTTTCCTTAGGAATGGCACACATATCAATGCCAAATTAAAATTCAAATACAAGAGGTGAAAGGAATAAATTATAATCCAAGGAATATTTTCCTTCCTATTGGTACCCAAATTAATTCTCCCTCAGAAGGTGAGTAGCATCACAGTTTTGACAGGAAGCTTAGAGGCAAGCAAAGCACATTGTGTGTCATTTTGTAGCCAAGGGAAGGAATGCAACTTGCTCTTTGTCACTCAGATGTAGAGAAATGGGTAGCACCTTTAAGAGGATTTGATCTATCCTCTGATTTTATGTTGTGCTTTTCAACTAGGGTGAGAGGACATTTTTGTATCCTATTGTTTGTGGAGGATATGGAGATGTCCTTCATTGCAGAATTATTGATAAAACCTTGAAGAAAACATGATCAATACAAAAAAATCAACTCTCACAAGTGGTCACCCTAGATAATGGAGATATTTTCCAAGAATAGTCTAGGACACTAAAGACAATGAAAACTTGATTGTTTATGTATGTTATAGTAATGAGAGATTATGCATTCATACAAACACAAGACAAAACAGAGATAGTATGGGTAAGATTGGTTGTTTTTAAATGAATTTTTGTGGGAGGTGAGGTAGGGATGAACTTGATTCACCATATCCTTGAGAAATTTTACAAAAATGGAGAGCTTGAACAACAAAATGCTTCAGGATAGCTAGGATGTTCCTTTAACCAAAATATGTGCTTCAATGGAGGCCCAGATCAACACTTTTCACACAAACTTCAAGGATCCAAAATGAAGGCTCAAATTGGAAAACTTAACTAAACATTATCAACCTTTGTTTCATCACACCTAAGATACCCTCAAAGGCTAATAAACAATCTTATAGTCATGTTAGGAGTCACAAGTGATTTTAAATTTGTTTATTTCACTATCAAATGAAATCTCTTCTGATAAATGAAATTGAAAATGCCACCAAACTATCACAAGGATAAGATCTTGTGTGATTCACAAAGATTTCAATGTAAGATTGCAACGGGAACAAGAAAACTACTTGCAGACATTTAGAAATGAAGCAAACACAAATTTTTCCCAAAAATAACGTAGATTAACTCAAGTTTGATTAAATTTATCTAGAGGGGAAATTTTCTAGAACAATCTCAGGGCTTGTTCATGGCCGTACACTTGTAACCACCTTGACATGATCAAATTTAACACAAAGGAGATAAACAAGTTTCTTTATATGGTTTCTCAGAAGGATGGGTTCTATCAAGCTTTTCTCTTAGAAAAATTAGTCTTGACCTCTAACACTCTAACCATTTGCATGAAAAATTCATGTAATTTATAATACTTCATTTACAACAAATTTTTCCCCCCAAAACTAGAAACATTCAAAGCACCATTGCATGTTATGACCTTGACCGTGACTCCCAGAATTGGATTTACAAAAAGGTTGTTAGGTGTGCAGAAGGAAAATCTCTCCAAATATTTCCAGCATTCAATTCTTCATTTGGTAAGTCATTCTTCATCTCGTGTGCCAACTACTCCCTCCTCTAATCTGCCAAATATGGTTCTTTATGTGCCAAGGAAGGAAAAACTAGAAAATCATATCGAAGCCAATGGCCAGATCACATCTTAATGGAAAAAGATGTTTTCATATTTTTTCCCACCAAACCAAGATATCATATTAATGTTCCTCTTCATTTGGCATGTAGGAGACTCCAAGAAATGATAAAAAAACCATAAGAATATGCATCCCTAGGAGATTTGGAGAAACATTGTGGAAAATATGATACAAATGCATAGTTTTTGTTGATCTTTATTTTGAATTTGGACCATCCACATGGGAGATCCGAGTTAAGACGTGCTCGGGGGTTCTTTTTACTTTTTACACATTTTTGGAAAAAATGCAAAATTTCTCAATTTTCTCTACCCCTCTGCCTTTGAAAAATGGGCTTGACACGTGTCCCAATGTGGGTCCCAAAGGAACCACGGCTAAATTATGCTATTTCACCTCTTTTTGGAAAAGGAAAATTTTCCAAGTTTTCCCGTAGCTCCACCCTTCCACTTCTATTTTCTGATGTTTCTCCTAGCAAAACCACGCTTCCTTCTACACTTTTAACTCCTTTTTCCACAAAAGGAAAAATTTCCAAATTTCCCCCAAAAGTCCACACCTCCACCATTGACTAGAATAAACTTTTGACTATTCTCTATCAAGCCCACATGCCATTTTGATGATTTTAATCTTTTAAATAACAAGGGGTAAAAAATCCAAGTTCCCCGATGGACCGCCTCCTAGCCTCTTGACTTTTCAAACCGCCAAGCGTCCCAATGCTGCATCTTGATATGGTCCCCAAAAGTAGAGATGCTAAATGAGGGTAGGATTTCCACATGTCTCAGGCCCTTTAGGAAGTTGCTGAAAATTCTAAAGAAGGAAGACCCGATGGAAACCTGCACTTGTCTTTATGGTGCAACTTCAAGAACCTTATAAGGCTTCAATATGATTTGGTGGGGTGTGCTTCCATTTTAGAACCTTTACTCCATTTTTCCAAAAGGGAAAAATATCCAACTTATTTCTGAAGGCCCGCATCTCTACTTTTAACTTTGCCACGTGTCCTTCTGTAGGGTCAAAGTAAGAATTTTTCCCTGCCGCTTAAATTTTGCTTTAATCGAGTGCAGCGGCAAGGCCACGGGTGAGTTCAATCTTTTCCAAAGTATCCAAAAGAAATATTTCATAAAAAAACCCACCATGCCTCATCCAAATAGAAAATCCACGTAAGTACAAAAAGAGCCAATCAGAATTGAGAAGAACTATGGGACCAAAATTGCCCTTTTGCCCAAAAAGTAAAAAGTGACAAGTTAAAACATTTTCTCACTGTCCCTTGACCAACAAAAAGATGCCACGTGACCGCAAAATGTAGAGGAATAATTTTGATAAGAAAAAGACACCTAAGAGACCGTAAAAAACAAAAAAATCACCATTCATGCCCAGAATCTAATTTTTCGCTAAGGATGATTTTTTTAAAACAAAACCAAGTGAATCATGGTTCCAAGCATCTTTTGACGATGGATTTAGATTTTCAAAGGCATACAAATATAAATTGATCATTCTCGAGCTTCCATGGTTGGGGAAAAATAGGAAAAAATGGTAGAGCTGCAGATTTTGAAGAAATTAGGGCAAAAATAGGGAAAACTCAAAGACTTCTTCAAAAAGGGGCATGACAATGGATTCTACAAAAAATCAAGGCATTCAAATGGAGGTAAAAGCTTCAGAACATCCACATCAAGAGATAAAATGTTTCATAACATGTAGATCAAAGGAAAATCAAGGCAAATGGTGTGAGATCAAAACGAGCACCAACACCTCCCAAAAGCCACATCATCACATTAACCATTAACCCCTACAATTAACATAATTAAGACAAACACATAACTAACATAAGAACATAAGGGGAACATTAGCACACTATATATTTTCATTTTCAATAAAGGGTAGATGACAACATCGACACATTTAGGTATAAGGGTACATTATAAATTAATTAAATTCACATACACACTTATATAAATAGCATAACCACAAGACAATTAAAATAGAAATACAACACATAACTACCTATGGTGCCATATAAGATACTCCCCCATGTAGATCTCCAAATAGACAAAAACATGAATAAGAAAAAACAAAAACACAAACACAAATACGACGTTTGCCTAGGTGACCATGTTGTGAACACGCAACATTCCATCATGATTGACACAAACACAAACACAAAAATGATGGTTGTCAAGGTGATTGTGTTGTGAACATGTGACATTCCTTCATTGTTTTCCTTCTTAGTACCACCTTGTTTGTGTGATTTTTGTTTCTTGCAATCACAAATAACACCACCTTCAGTCTCAACACCGGATCAATATATCAAGGAAATGAAAACATGTATAATCATCCATCATACAATTATCATCATACATTATATTATGTAATTATATTCTAAATCAAACATTTACAATTATCCAAAATCACAATTCACATATTGATCACCTGATATCATTATGAAATCAATAAACCATAATATCAATGTACACATGGTTAGACGATGCATCAAAACATAATCACAACTGCTATGAATATTTGATGTAAGTACATAGAGTAAGTAATGCTAAATCAACATGTACTACAACATCTACAAATATCAGCTAGGCATCCATATAGTCCATGATAAGATTCAAATCAAAATAATAATCAATGTCCATATAGTCTATCAACATGCTAACAAGAATACTTTAACAATATCTATGTCTCTAGGACGATAATGAGTATAAATTGATCAGAAAATGGTATTAAGAGGATTGGGAACTATATCCTATAACATTTTTTAATGTTTCTTATGAAATTTGTGTCAAGGTTGTTTCTCTTTGAATTATTTATTTGTTAACTAAGATTGTATGACTATAGAAGATGGGTTTTTTGAAAGGGTGTTATATTCTTTATATTATTACTCTAGTCTTGGAAGGAAAGGAATGGGCTCAAACGTGCTTTCAATAACCCTTATTTCTTAAAATTGACTTTGACAAGGTGTATGAACATATTGAGGCCTTTTATGCTAGTGATGTTGAAGGCATTAGGCTTTGGTGAATTTTTATTTCATTTTTCTAATCTTTTTTTACTCATGCATTTTCTCACTGACTATAAAAATGGCTTATAGTCCAAGATGTGATCGAGTGTCTTCCACTCTCTTTGGGAAGGGGTTTTATCTTGTAATTTCTCTAATTTTCTTACCATTCATTTCTCCTGGTTATCTTATTGTTAAGTGTTTTTATCAAGGCCACGTTTAGGGATTTTTATATAGATCATTAGATGCATCTCATTAATGGTCATTTCTCTAATGATTATTTATTTACTATTATATTAAATGACAAGAATTTTCTTTAAATTTATCTAGGTCTTGTAATATTTTATCTTATTTTGAGGTATATAATACGAGATAGCTAACAGATTGGGCTATCGGAAAATTAATGTGCCTATTCAAAAATCCTTAAAATCCTACCCCTTAGAAGTGGATTGGTTATGGAGAAATATATCTATATTTTTAGAATCCCTTTACTTATTATAGTTATTATGCAAGAATAGGGAAATATTTGATTAAAATGGTTGGGTATAAAGTGTTTTAGTTGGCATCTAAATCTTTCTCTTTAGCTAGGATATTCAAAGTTTGTATAGAGATTCTTGTGGTCATCTATGTGTATTATTCTACTTGATTGTACCTCACTTGGGATTTCTTTTCCAAACATGCCAAATTACTTCGTGATAAAATAATCAACGCTCTATGATTATCTCAAAAAGAATTCACACAATTTAATATTTGATTTCTGTAGAGACTAGACTCTAGGTTGAGCTCAAGATGAGATTAAATCTTTCCAATTTAGAACTTCCATCTATTTACATAATTCAAAAACTTGATGATGGATGTCATGCTTCAAAATTTTTGTCTTAAACCTCTAGATTCTTAGTGATGGGATTGGAGACGCAGAATAATAGTATTACTTTTTCTCACTATAATGCATAAATTATAGACCAACTTTTGAATCCTATTTCACCTACCATTTTCAATAACATTCCTCACTAAGGGATTCAAGTTTTCCCAAATATTTGGCTTTGATGTCTTTCCCGTGGGTTCAACCTCTCTGTTGGAACCTAAATTCAACCATTTCTAGTGGTGTCTCATTTATCACGATCTTCCTTTAGGTGAACGTCTCAAGCCTACATTGGAATCCCTAATGCTAAATGCCCTTTCTATTTTTGACCTAAATCTTTAAAAAAAAATTGTCTTGTGTCCATGCTTAAGCTACTTAGTCTTAGATTTAATATTTTTTCCAACCATACCATCCTAATTTATTTCATTCATGTGTGCCATTATTTGGGTATTTAAGTTCTTGACCTACCCATATTAACTCTTTATGGAATGTTTTTTTGAACTTGTATTCTCTTTCAAATTTTGAAATATCATAATTTTTCTATCTTCCATCATTATTATTATGTTGATTTATTTTTCGCTAATAATAAAGTAGGTGTTTGGTGTACTATCTACCCCCAAGATTGTGAATTATGGTTTCTCTACAAATCTAAATACCATATTACAATGGATGATATGTTGATTGTCTATCAATTGATCATTCAATTGGAGTTTAAATCCTTCCTCGAGATGATTCTCCTCCTCGTCCTGGTGGCTACTCGATCTTAAACATTTTGAGTTTAAATTTTTATGGGGGTATTAAAATTTTCCTCGTGGCATTTGCTTTTGTTTTCTCTTTGGCCATTTCATGGTGCCTTAACAAATTTATTGTCTGATGTGATTTTTCCATTCATTTGGTACTCTTTTACTCTATTGTATTTGTAAGAATATAATGTGAAGATCCAATAGTAAATTTAAATTAATTTTTAATTTTTAGCAAAAATATTGAATAATACTTATTAAAATAATTATATTTACAATAAATTTGAAATTTATAATAATTTTTCAATTTGTAATCAATTTATAATTCTAAAAATTATTTAAATTTTTGATAAAATTTTAAATGTTAAATTTCAAATTTAGTGATCATAAATTATAGATTTTTAATATTAAGTTTCGGAAAAATTAAAAATTGTAATTTATAAAAATATGGAATATATATATATATATATATATATATATATATATATATATATATATATATATATATATATATATATATATATATATATATAATAACAACTTTGAAATTTACAACAAAAAATGGTTTTAGTTTTTTTTTTTAAATTAAAATAATATTGATGTTAATTTTAAATTAATCGAACAAATCAAATTTGAAAATTATATTTAGGTACTTCCCACGCTTCTTCGACATTTATATGATTATGATTATGCTTATTACTGATTATAATTTTAGACATTTCTATTATAGTTTAGACATTGACAGATGGACATTGTTATTTTTATTAGTTAATTTATAGACAATATGGATGTTAAACATACGACATGATATATACGATGGATTATATGCATATTTGGGTATATCAAATTGTTAATTTTGAGGTTATCATGGATAATGCATTTATTTCAATAATTGTATGATGTTAGATGATGTATTTGATGTCGTGATCTTATTGCTAGTTGATAAAGTAATGAAATTGTGAAGGATGTAAAATTATTTGTCTTGGTTTAAGTTGTTATGATTGATTATATGTATAGGAATGTTTTTTCTATTTCGATGTCATTAAAATGGCCATGAGGCTAGAAATGTGTTATCTTGACTTTTGCAGGTGTTCGTAACATAATAAACCAAAAGGGGATAGGAGACCAACAATGAAAGAAAATGGAGTATTGGCAATATGTCACCATGGACACACGTGTATTTGTATGTTGTATGTTGTTAGAGTTTGTTAGGAGGTCCCCATTGGGGGGTGACCTCAAAGGAGACCTTGGTAATGTTTATAATTTTTTCTCTTTGATTTTATTTAAATATGATTTCTTATATTTTTATGTGCATGTGGAGTTACATTAATTAATTGTGTTTTACACCCCTCTTAAGTTAATTTCAAAGTGTTTATCTAGTGCTAATTAGGATGTGAAAAAAATTGGGAGAATAAATTGATTATGTAGAGTTAATGTGTGTTGGATTGGAATTAATTTAATTTGTTTTGGGGTAGTTTGTACTCAATCTTCCTTGTGAAATTATAATTTTTACCTTATAGGCTATTGTGGAGACTTATGGGATAAGTAAGCTTGTCCCACACCTCTTAAATTCACCCACCCACCTAGCCTATGATGTGAGGGACTTATTTTAGGTCCTATTTTGTGTTTTAATGAAGGAAAAGGGAAATTAATTACACTTTTCTTACATGGGTAATTAATTTTGTCCTTAAGGGGTGTGGGTTGGGTTGAGTGTGTAAGAGGGTGGTCATTTCCCCAACCACCAATTTATTATGCTTTGGAGTATGGGTTTGACCTTGGTGATGTGGGATGGATAAGAAATGATGTGGCATCCTACATGGAGCCACATCATCTCCCTCTCCCTCTTTTCTATTTATTAGAATTTTTGTGAAGTTTTGGGGTTTCTTACTTGGTTTTTGCTCTCTCATTTTAGAATGCATGCGTTTGAGTGCTTGTTGGAGTTCAAGATTTTTTTAAATTGCTTGAGCTTGGAATTTATTTTGGAGTGGATTATTTCGAAGGCAAGGTAGGGTCTCCACCCTTGTTTTCTTCGCTTGCCTTGTATGTTTATGTGTTGAATGAATGCATTTTCTTGCTTGTTATTTTTGGTAGTGAAATATGCTTAGGATGTGTATGAGAAATATAAATAGGGATGAAAGCTTTTGTGAGGCATAAGTGTTTATCTTGGGTATTAAGGAGGAGTGGGTTGGATTCCCCACGTTGTTCTCATCTTGTTATTTTGTTCATTATTGGAGACATAAGAGAGAGAGAGAGGTATAAACCGAGGTTGGCATAAGAGATATTTTTATTGTAGGGAGGCATAAGATATTTTTCAATTGATTATGTTTCAGAGGTTTCTAAGGTGGGCATCCATACCCTTGGGAGGCACAAGGGTATAGTGATCCATAGGGATCCAAAATGACTTTACTTCTATCAAATCATCCAACATGAAGAAGAACAAAATGATAAACGAAGGTTCTTTCTATTTAGTGACATGACCTCGACCTTTTCAGGTGGAGATTACCAAACCGCCACCCCACCAGGGTGATGGTCCCGGGACCACCGATCTCCGCATTGAGCGGTGGTCCCGGATCTTGTGGACTGAAAATAAAATATGATGCAAACAGTCTCAGAATTCCAAAGGGTGTCCATGTCTCTTCTTATCCATGACCTTTCACATTCTCCAGTGCATAGGATAACATGTGAAAGGCTATAAATTCATGTTATGGAAGAGAACAAAAGGCATTGAATCATGAAGTAAGTGAGTAATAAGCTCTTATAGAAGCAAGGAGTAATTGAGACAGAGAGAAAGTAAGCGGGAGGAATTGTGAGATATTATCTACTTCTCTTTCATACTTATTGTAATTTATATACTTACTATTGAATTGGAAAATAAAAGTCTCGGAAGAAAGAGTAGTTTCCCTTCTCGATGGTTTTTCCTCCTTTGGAGGTTTTCAGGATAAAATTGTTGGTGTACGCATCTATATTCTTTACCTTTATAAAATTGTTTATTCTAAGCACAAGTATAATTCATTCACTAGCTATCCCTGTTATTTTATGATAAAAAGTAGAGCAACAATGATTAATTGTGATTATGTGGATAATTCCAAAGTTGAAGAGTTTATAAATCATTTTGGTATCAGAGATAACAATTACCTAGACTGTGGTATTCGTTCTTGGATTTGTATGATAGTGACAAGATCTTAAGGAGAAGAGGCTTTACCTTGCGATCCATAAATTTCTACAAAGAAGTGGAAAATAGAATTTGAGGACAAATGGAGGAAGAGAACTTGGTCCATAGAATCGAGATGTTGGATACCATGATGTAGAGGATGTTTAGAAGGAAAGAAGAGCTTGCTAATTTATCAAGACATATTCTATCAAACAAGACTCCATGGACTTAGTGGTTCGTGGCTTAGCTGAAACATTTGGCATAGGAAGGAGCCACCATGAGGAAAGTTATGGGGAAGAGCATGAAGAAGAGACTTCTAACACACAAGAAAAGGTAAAATCCTATCATACTCCTTTTAAAGATGAAATGAAAGTTGAGATTATAATATTTGAAGGGCAAGTAGATGCGAGTTGCTTGATAAATGGTTAAAATAGTTAGAAGTATACTTTACCATCCATAATGTCATTGAGGCATAGAGGATCACCTTTGCACGTCTCAAAATGGAGGGACATGCTCTGGTTTTGTGGGAAACCCATAAAGCCACTTGTGAAAATAAGAAGCATCCTATTGTGAAATCTTGGCATGAATTTAAATAATTACTTAGACTTAAATTCTATCCTATTCGCCATAAGACTAAACAAATGATAAAATGGTAGTATTTTAGATAAGGCGGTGGTTAAAATGTGTAGAACTATACTACGGAGTTTCAGAGACAAGCCATGTTTCTTAACATGGACTTGGAGGATGAGGATATTCGACCAAGTACTAGGGAAGACTTCAGACTCACCTTCAAGAAAAGTCATCTCCAAAAGCCCAAAGATCTCAGCGAAGCATGTATATAGGTGTACTACATAGATGATGAAAATAAGAAAGGAGAAGTAGATCCAAGGGTAAAGAAGCCAACAAATCAGCAGAAAGAGAGAGTTTGGGAAAACAAGTAACAAGGGTAAGTGGAAAGGGAAAGGTAAACAAGTTACCACTACTTTGAATGCTTTTAAGGATCCCAATTTTTTTTTGAAGAACTATGATATCAATGGTCATATTGATGCTACATGTTGGAAGTTGCATCTAGAGTTACATTTGAAGAACCAAACCAAGGACTCAACGAATTCCATGACAACCTGTGAAAACAAAAGGGGAGGTAGAAATTGAAGATGAATCTAATCTAGATTATAGGCTTGGATGCATGGACACCAACATCAATATCCAGGAAGAGGAGATGAGTAGACTATTCTAGATAAAAATCCAGATCAAGAGAACTAAGGTAAATGCTTTGGTTGATACCAGTTCTCAATCTAACTTGATTTTTGAAGTAGTTGTAAAGAATCTTTGTCTTGAGACTTATGAGTATCCACACCCTTAACCTTTTGGTTTGGTGAAGAAGGGTGTTGAAATTTAGGTAACAAGAAAATGTGAGGTCAAGTTAGGGATAAATTCCCAATATATTGATGTTTTTGAAGTTGACATTATTCTAATAGATACTTGATTCCTTACTTGTATGTTAGGGATTCTATATTTATGAGGAGGGAAAACCAATATAGATGGGTCAAATATGGTATCAGCTACAACATCCGGGCACACTAGTGTAAGACAGGGGTTACTATGGTAAGTGCTAACCAAGCAAAATGACTTATTCAGAAAAATCATAATTAGTTTTGTTTACTTTTATTAAAGGATAAAAAAGATGGTGTAGAATTTGTAGATATTTCTAACTAGGGAAACCATGATTTGGATAGTATTATTTAGTATTTTCAGAATTATTTTAGGATCCTAGCGGGTTACCAATAAAATGGGAAGTAGAGCATTAGATTTAGCTATTGCGAGAATCCCCTCTACCAAACATCGAGTTATATAGCCAATCCTTTCTTGAGAGCACTAAAGTAAAGAAACAACTTCAAGAACTAATAGACCAACGGGTGATATGTCTCAAAGCACCTCACCATGTGGTTCGCCTATCGTGATGGAGCCAAAGAAGGATGGTTCTTTGAGAATTTGCATCAACTACTATGCTTTGAACAAGATCACCATAAAGAATAGATATCCACTTCCCCGGATAGATGATCTCTTAAAACAACTTTAGCATGCCAAATTTTTCATGAAGTTGGATCTCAAGTCGTGGTATCACCAAGTAAGAATGAAGGTTAAGGAAATATGGAAGACTTCCTTCAAGACAAAATAGGGTTTGTATGATTGGTTAAATGCACCCGCTCCATTTATGAGATTTATGAATGAAGTATTATGGGATTTCATATATTCATGTGTCATTGTATATCTAGATGATATCTTTATTTTTAGTGCCACATGGGAGGAACATCTATCTCATTTGCAAAAAGTCTTACAAGTTCTTAGGGAGAAAAAAATTTCCTTGTAATATGATGAAATGTGAATTTTCCAAATAAAACTTGTCTATCTTGGGCACATGGTTAGAGGAGGAGAGCTATGAGTGGATCCAAAGAAGGTTGATGCCATCACTAATTGGCCAACACCAACCTGGAGCGATAGAAACTATAAGTTTTTTGAGGGAAGTACAATACATGCAGAGGTTAATAATGGGATTCTCTACAATCGCAACACCTCTACACATAGTGGCCAAAGGAGTAAGAGGTTTTAATGGGGTAAGGAGCAAGACAAATACTTTAAGTTATTGAAATACAAGATTAGTCATGCTCCATTACTTGTTCTTCCTAATTTGCAGAAACCTTTTGAAGAAGAGACAGATGCTAGTGATTATGCCATGGGCACAGTGTTTCTTCAAGGAGGTAAACCCATATGTTATCATTCTGAAACATTCACTTCAGAAGTTAAAGGATATTCATTATATGATAAGTAAATGTATGCACTAGTTTAGGAAATTAAAAATGGAAGGATTATTTGTTGGGTAAAGAAACTATAATGTACACTTACCAAAAACCTCTCAAGTATTTGCAAGCACAGATCTAAATTATAGTAGGTAAGGCCATACAAATGGAAGGGGTTCCTTCAAGTATTTCCATCTAGCGATTATATACAAGAAGGGTTGTACAAAATTTGTTGCAAAATGTTGTGTAAGCCACCCATGTAGGAGAAATTATAATATTTGGCCACTATTTCTCATATCGATCCCTTCACGAAGGAAGCTTACAGAGAGGCATATGCCTTGGAAAAATACTTTGGGGTGACATTTCAGCAATTGTAGTCCCAAGGGGCTGAAATGATAGGGTTTTAAGATCTTTATCCCAAAAACGGGCTACTCTACCGATGGGGAAGATTTGTGTGCCAAAAGATGAGTGAATTCTATTAATGAGGGAAGCACATACCTCAAAAGTAGTGAGACATTTCGGTGTTGGTAAGACCCTATCCCACTTGCAAAGGTATGTGTATTGGCCCAATATGCAAGAAGAAGTATCAAAATTCATACGGGGATGTAAAATTTATTTTACTACTAGCAAGCCTAAGACTAGGAAGGAAGGTTTGTATATGCCTTTGCCAATACCTACTCATCCATGGGAGGACATTTCTATTGATTTTTTAGGAGGGTTACCTATGTCTAAACATGGCCATGACTATCTCTTTGTTTCTTTTGATAGATTTAGTAAGATGTGTATTCTTATGGGATTTGAAAATATAGTGAAAGAACATGAGGTGGTAGATCTTTTACTTACTAATGTATGGGTTCATTTTGGTTTCCAAAGTCTATTGTTTTAGAAAGGAATTCCAGGTTCTTGGGGAAGTTTTGGACTAGGTTATGGGACAAGATGGATACCAGATTATAGAGGAGTAAAAATTTCCATCCACGGAGAGATGGAAAAAAGAGGTGGTAAACAGGACTTTGGTATGGTTCATTAGAGGGTATAACAACAAATACCCAAGCATTTGGGATGAGTTCTTAGCCTACATTCAATATTCCTATAACCAGAAGTACACACATCCACTATGAAGTAACCATTTGAAGCATGCATGTGATATCCAGCTACAAATATGCTAGACATAACAATTGGACAATAAGATGAGAAGGATATGAAATACATAGAGATGACTAGAGAAAACAAATTCGTTGAGAGGATTTGGAAAATCCATCTCAAAGTCAAGGAATAGCTATAGAAATATCAACCCAAGTAGAAAGATAAGCACGATTAACATAGAAGTGAACATAAGCTTCATGTTGGAGATAGAGTTTGGATTTACTTTAGAAAGGAGAGACTACAAGGTCAATCACGAAAGCTCAAGACACTATGTTATGGACCCTTCACCATATTGTAGGAGGTTGGAGAAAATTCATTTTGACTTGATTTGTTCTCATTCATGAAGATGTACTCTATAGTAAACTATGAGAACTTACACCTATATGAGCTATCCATGCTAGATGAAGATGAAGAACTACATTTGCTACCTTCCATTAAGGATTGCATCTTGGAATCACAAGGAGAATAAGAGGAGGATGCAAGACTATAGCAAAAGGTCAAAGAGACTAGGAGAGGTCCGTAGGAGTCTTGATGCAGATTGGATGACACGGGGTAGGCTTGGTGGTACCCAAAGGAGCAAGTGAGGGAATTATTTCCTCATCTAATCCCCCAATAAGATTTTTTGGGACCAAAATCCTCCTAAGCAGGGGAGGTGTGATCCATACGGATCCAAAATGACTCTACTTTATCAAATCAACCAACACGAAGAAGAAAAAAATGATACACAAAGGTTTTGTCTATTTAGTGATAGGATCATCACCTTGTCCAGGGTAGTAGTTACAAACCCACTGCCCCACTAGAGCAAGTGGTCTTGGGACCACCGGTCTACATTGGGCAGCGGTCCTGGCTCTTACAGATAGAAAATAAAATATGACGTGAACAGTCCCAAAATTCCAAAGGGTGTCCATATCTCTTCTTCTGCATGACCTTTCCCATTCTCCAATGCATGGGAGAACATGTGAAAGGATATAAATGGATGTTATGGAAGAGAACAAAAGGCATCAAACCATGAAGTAATTGAGTAAAAATATATTAGTGTTGGAATTGTGATTTGTAGAAACAAGTAGTAATTGAGACAAAGAAAGCAAGTAACTGGGATGAAGTGTGAGATATTATCTACTTCTCTTTCATACTTATTGTAACTTGTGTACTTACTATTGAATTGGCCAATAAAAGTGGGAATAAAGAGAAATTTCCATTCCGACTAGTTTTTCCTCCTTTGCAAGTTTTCTAGGATAAAATTGTTTGTGTACAAGTCTATATTCTTTCCCTTTCTATAAATTGTTGATTCTAAGAACAAGTATAATTCATTCACTAGATATCTCTGTTATTTTCTAATAGAAATTAACATAACAGTGATTAATTGTGATTTTGTGGATAATTCCAAAGTTGAAGACTTTAAAGATCATATACCCATATTTGTTTCTCTACTTGGCTTGTTGATGAGGCTAGATTATGTCTAACTAATGTATAATATTTGATCTCATCTTACTCTCTTTCTTATTAAGTTTGATTCCATTGTGTGACTTTTAGTTGATTTGATATGAATTAGGATGTAATTGCTCATTTTTTGATTGATTGTGATTCTAATGTTAAAAGCTATAGAATTCCTAATGAAGTGTGTGTTTGAATTTAGTTTTCTAGTAAAGAAGGTCTAATCATCGAGGAAATGAATAAGGAAGCATTCAAGTATGTTTTCAGAACATTTTTCCCACATGCATTAGTTCCGAACTTCAAAGCTAGTTCGGAACTCCATCACATAGTCATCACCTAGTTCTAGAACTTTCAAACTTAGTTTCAAAATTCCAGATTTAGTTTCAGAATTTTTGGACTTAGTTCGAAACTCCTGGGGATAGCTACAAAACTCTCATAGTTTTGGTCCTTAACAATTTCCTATGGTTCTGAAACTTCACCAAAGTTTTGGAACCGATGGGAGTTATCTATTCTAACCACATCCGGATATTTTGAATCTACGACCCTTTTAATCAGGAAAGGATGAGAAGATTTCTTAATTCAGATCAAGGGAGAGTTATCCTATAGCTATCGACCAACCATAATCCGAATCAACATCTATTCTCGGGCGTGATTCAATTTCATCGAATCGTTGAGACAATTGTGATCAGTAAATCGTATATATAAGTAGACTGCATAGAGATAGATAGATATATAGAATATTATATGAGATATATATCGAATAGAGAAGATAAATAGATTAAGTAATATGATCCAAGATGTTTGTAATACCAAATGTTTTATCCATAAAATAGCCATTCTTATTTGAGAGAATTTGAGTTGTTAAATCCTGATTTGAGGAGGAGCAAGGGTTCACTCCCCAAGGACCAGGATATTTGTTTATTTTGTATGTATATTTTTGAGAAAATAGCTTGGATCTCTTATTTTTTTATTTTTTTAATTCTTTCATTTCAACTCTGTTGTATACTCATTCCCGTAGGTGTTTAGATAGATTCTTATATTTCTTGCAATTGTTTTCAAGCAATCTAGATTGAGTATGTTTATTTCAATAGCAAATGTGTTTACTTTTAGAAGTAAGTGTGTTTCCATTCTACACGGTGTGTTACCTTATAGCGAAGCTTTCAGTTGTTTTTACTTTCAGCAAGTTTTCATAGTTATATTTAAATAAGGTTTTACCAAGAAGTCCTTAAGACATTAAAGAGGTCCCCTAGAAAATACAAAAATAACTACTACAAATCAACTACTAGATCGATAAAATGAATCTTGTTGCATATAGATTTAGACACACCCCTATTTTTATATGACATCAACAAGAAGTGTATTAAATGAAGGGAATAATGACACCGATCATTTTGGCGCTACTACTCGGGATCACTAGTGGAACTTTCCAATTAAGTGTTAACAAGAGAAAAAAAAACATCTAGTAGTTGAAGGATTTTCCTGCTATATCACAAAATATATGAGTAGACCAAGAGACTCATAGGGTAGATTCCTCCAAAAAACATCTTCACAAGAATTCATAACATCATCTAGTCAAAGTAAGCAAATTGATCAAGAATTGGAAGCACCAAACATCCTGTCATATAAGAAACAAAATTGCCATTTTGGAATTCTTAGATCAGTCACTGAAGGAAGTGGAACTTTTAGGAGAAGGCTTACCACTCAAGATCCATTTAGGGTGAGTTTTGATTCTTAATTGAGTAGTGAACCTCCTAATCCTAATTTTTCACCTTCCCCAAGGCATACCACTTACCACATTGATTCGAAGGAAAATTTAGAAAATATTTTTAAAATGGCATGAGAAGCTGAGAGAGAACCTGATAGGACCTTTACCTATCCAATCCAATTAGGAGATGATGATACATCAATGAAAAATATCTCACCTGCACATTTACCCACATTTAGAGGGATGTCATCTGGAGATCCTGACCAATTTCTATTTGATTTCAAGGTATTATGTCATACCTATGATTATAAAATACATAATAAAAACTAAGTTGTTTCCATCTAGTTTGAAGGATGCAGAAATGAGGTGGTTCATGGGATTACCATCAAAATATATTAGCAATTAGGTAAAAATGGATACTGCCTTCCTAGATAAATACTAGGATTATTGTAGAGGGAGAAATAGGAAGAAGAAATCTTCAAAATCAAGCAGGAGGATGATGAAAACATAGAAGACTAGTTAGATAGATTCCTCTTTATTAGGAAAAGATGTGGATTTTTGCTTCCTAAGGATTTAAGTAAAACCATTTTTCTTAAAGGTTTGGATGAAAATCTAGAGAATCCCTTAACTTGATAGGAGGTGGAGACATTGATTAGATAAGAATGAATGGAATTAAAGAGATTTGTAGAAGCTATCCCAAAATGAGAGGTTGACCTAGAAAAGGAAAATCAGTGAAAAGTATGAATCCAGATATGAAAAAACTAATGGATGAGTTAGAAAAATTTAAAATAGACATTTTAGTGCAATTAACCTCTACTATGGATGGATTACAAGCTAAAGAAAACTCCAAAACTAAACCATTGGCTATGTATTTTCCTAGATGCAAGAAGAAACATGCATTAAGAGATTGTCCTTTGGATAAAATAGAAATGTGTCTTATCTGTGAATCTAAAGAACATGATATTGATGTTTGTTCTTTACTTCCCCTTATTAATAATCAACTTTAAAAAACCAAAGGCCTTATCCACAATAAAATAATTGAATTTTGTTCGAGACAACCTAACCAAGGAAGTTTATGCGAAGATCAGCTCCTAATCCCTTGATGATGCCATGGGCTACTCGGTCGACTACCAAAAATGTGGGACAACCCCCTTAGGTACCTCAACCAACTTGGAACCCTCAAGATTGGGAAAATCAAGCTTGGTATGCTCAGGGACATAAATAGCCATGGGCTCGTCAAGGAAATCCTTATGCTTGGTCATAACATAGATGGAACCCTAGTAATTATTCTAAAGGAAGAACATATCCAAATCAGAATCAGCAGGCCATCATGGGATCTCCCGCACAAAATTCACAACTTGAAAATGTAGTCCAAATGCAAATGCCAATACACCCAATAAAATCCAGAAACAAACAAACATCTCCTATTTATGGAACAAAACTAGAAAAATCAGTTGATTTACATGCTATGGATTGCAAATATATTCAAAATGGATCTCGGGAAAATCATTAACAATCCACCCCTTATAATCACTAAAATGACAGAAGAAAATTAAATCCCTAGTAATGTTGTTCCAAAAGAGGATATAGAAAGAAAATAAAAGGATTCGGATAGCAACACTACTAGAATCCATTTCCAAAAAGATTCAAAGAAGTTATCAAAATCAAGGAGTCCAATTGGTAGAGGAACTAAGGAAATTGAATAATGAAATACCATCATTACAAGAAATTAAATATATTCCATAATTGAATAAATTAATCAATTTTTTTATATGAAAAATCCTGAAAGGAAGAAACAGTACCCCAATACTAACAAAGTAGATGGGAAAATTGCTGATTTATTAGCAGAAAAATTTTACTTCCCAAATACAAAGATTTTGGAAGTCATTTTATTTCGTATCTATAGGAAATAAGTACTTACATAATGTTTTGATATATTTGGGAGTTGTTATCAATGTAATGACAATGGATACTCGAAAACATTACCATTAACGGATATACAATCTACTAATACCATATCGTGAGACAGAAGACTAGTCGTAGAAAAACCATAAGGAATCATTGAAGATGTGGCGAGTTATGGTGGAGTAATGAGAATATCCAGTTGAATTCCTTATACTACAGCCAAAAGGTAAAACATTTGGTTATCCCATTATTTTGGGTAGACCATGGTTAGCTACAATTCCTAGTTTAATAGATTGCAGGTTAGGTGATATGAAAATATCGAATGGAAAGTACTCTAACCAAATTTCCTTATATCCTACTGTAAAACCTTTTACTGAAAATCATGAACATTTGTGGGTTGATTCTCTTGAAATTGATAAGCAAAATTTGTTTTCTTTAGCTATGATCACATTGGAGGATCATGTAAGAGAAGTAGAAGAGATGATTAATCCACCATTGGATGAGAACATGTTGTCCTCAAAGCAATTAGAAATAGTTCTAGAACCTATGAACTTAGTTCCAAAATGCATGAACTGAGTTCTAGAACACTTGAACTTAGTTCCGTAACCTTCACCTATAGTTCCATAACCACCATTTTTAGTTCGAAGCACAACAACAACAGTTCATTTTGATTGAAAATGATTTCTTTCCGGAGGAATGATATTTATCATTGGGAGAGGATGAATTGGTAGCATCAATTTCAAGTACATCAAGAAGTGGTGAATAATTTCGGGAAGTAGAAAGAATAAATAATTTGGCCTACAAAGAGATAAGTATCATAGTTCTTATTACATCGTATTTTTTCTAGTATTTTGTCTTAAGAATTTTTGGAGATGTTGTTACATACCATATGTTGTTACGACATGCATGTCCATTAAATACTTTAATAAAACCCTTCCCACAAATCAGTTCATCATATATTGGAACCAAGCATGTTGAAATTCAATCGGGCAAAACATTAAACATTAACAATTGGTTGAAGGATGATGTAGAAGCTAAATTATTTGATGTTCTAAAAAATCATACTAAAGATTTTTCGTGGGATTAAAAATACATGAAGTGGATTCATCCAACTATCTACAATCATCACATCTATACTAAAAACATTAAACCAGTTAGGTAGCCTCAAAGAAGGATTAACCTAGCTTTAAGGGATATAGTCAAACAAGAAATTGAAAAACTATTACAAGTAGGTTTCATCTACCCTATCTCAGATAGTCGGTGGGTATCTCCTCTTATAATTTTTCCCAAAATTAATGGAAAATGGAGAATATGTGTTGACTATAGGAACTGGACAAAGCCACAATGAGAGATTATTTTCCTTTACCATTCATAGATCACGTCCTAGATAACCTTTCAGTGTAAACAATATTTTTCTTTCTTTGATGACTTTAGTCGGTACAATCAAATCATAGTTTCTAGTGAAGATTAAGACAAAAATACATTTACATGTCCATGGGGAACCTTTTCCTATAGGGTGTTACCATTTGGTTTATGTAATGCTCTTGTAACTTTCTAGAGAGTTGTACTTGCAATCATTGCTGATCTAACAAATTATTGTGTTAAGGTATATATGGATGACTTAATTATACATGGAGATACATTTGAAGATGATTTAAGAAATATGGATAAAGTGTTAACAAGATGTGAACAACGCAACCTTTTCTTTTAGTGATGATAAGTGTTTGATGATGGTGGATGAGGGTTTATATTATGACACCATATTTCAAAAAAGGAATTTAGGTGGATCAAAATAAAATTAGGATCATTTCAGATTTACCTATTCCTCAAACCCCCACAGATATCAAATCATTTCTAGGACATGTGGGTACTATAGGTAATTTATAAAAGATTTTATTAAATTACTTCCCCCATGTTTAATTTGCTAACCAAGGACTATGAATTTCTTTGGGATGAAAAGTGCTAGTATGATTTTGAAGAAATTAAGAAAAAATTAATATGTACCCCAATATTGAGAGGACCTAATTTGGAAAATCCATTTCATATCCAAACATATGCCTCAAATTATTCCATTGGTGCAGTATTGGGATAGAAAGATGAGGAAGGAAATATGTATGCCATTTATTATGTTAGCAAGAATCTTACTCCCACATAAAATAATTACATGACCACTATAAAGCAATTTTTATTGTGATTTATGCAATCAATAAATTCAGACATTACATTACAGGGTACAAGATATTTGTACACATAGATCATTTAGCAATTAAATATTTAATGAATAAACCAGGTTTATTGGAGGAATAATAATTAGATGGTTTTTACTTTTGTAAGAATTTGATATTTCCATTGTGGACAATCTAGGTAAATCTAATGTGGTAGCTCATTTTCTGTCAAGACTAACCACCATAGGGGAGAAATATCTAGTCAAGGATAACTTTCCAAATGAACAAGTATTTGCAATATCAGCAAGAACACCATGGTTTGCTGATATGGAAAATTATCTTGCAATAGGGAAGTTTCCTCCTTTCACTAAGAAACAAATAAAGAAGTTAATTAAAACTAGTACACAATTCAAATGGTTAAATGGAATGCTATTTAAATGTGGTCTTGATTTTGTCTTACACAGGTGTGTAAGAGAGTATGAAATATTTGACATCCTCAAAGCATGTCATGATGAACCAAGTGGAGGACACTATTCCATGAAAAAACAACTCATAAGATACCTAGCACTGGTTATTATTGGTCATATTTATACAAGGATGTGAAGAGATATATCAAGAGGTGTGATCCTTGTCAGAGGATGGGACAACCAACTTTCACCAATGAAATGCCTCTTCAGCCTCAAGTTGTGGTTGAACCATTTGAGAGACGGGGATTGGATTTTGTTGGTCCCTTTAATCCTCCTTCACAAGGGAAGGAATATATTCTTGTGTGTATTGACTATGTGACAAAATTGGTAGAAGTGCAGGCATTAAAAAATGCCACTGAGGTAGTAGTTGTTGATTTCCTTTGGAACAGAATTATGATAAAATTTGGAGCACCAAGGAGCATAGTTTCATATCAGGGACCACAATTTATGTCTAATATGATCCAAGCTTTCACAAGGTATTACCAAATAAATCATAGGAAGTCATATCCTTACCACCCACACTGTCAAATGGAAAACTAAATTAACTAACAGAGAATTGGAGAACATCCTTACCAAAATATTTGAAGTTGGGAGAAAATATTAGGTAAAGAGATTACATGAAGCTATTTGGGCTTATAATAAAACATGGAAAACTACAACAGGGTTTTCACCATATGAATTAGTCTATGGGAAAAATACCTTATTTCCTATAGAATTTTAAATTCAAACATTGAGGATAATAGTGAAGGTGGGAATTGAGTTGAATGCAGTGCAAAAAGAAAGAATTCTTCAACCCAATAAGTTGGATGAATTAAGGTTGGAAGCACTTCAATAGACGAGAGATAGTTCAAGAGAAAATAAAACAATGGCATGACACACATATCAAGAAAATGTAATTCAAAGTAGGGGACTGGGCATTGATATTCGATTCTAAGTACAAAAAATTCAAGGGAAAATTGAGAACTAGATGGTTAGGACCCTATCACATTGAGTATATCTTTGAGAATGGTTCTATTGGTTACTTCACATTTATGGCAGCAGAGTAAAACTCTTGGTCAATGAGCATAGGCTAATTTTTTTAGGAAGCCTCCCACTAAGAATGAATTCTTGAGGAATATTGAAGTAGACAAAGAATTTGATCATATGGAAGAACTCGGTTCTTCCAAAATGATCAAATAACCGATGATAGATCTAGAATAAAGGGAAGAAGACGAAAACTAGTAAATGGCATTTTCTTCCCCTCAAAAAATAAACATAAATAACTAAATAAAAAGAAGAAATTCTCTCAAAGGTCAATTGAAAACCAGCAAATTTTGGTTGACCTCTCTTTTGGCTAGTTCAAATAAGGGAATTCTTTTGAATTCTAGCTATCTTATCTAATCATGTTTTGTTTCACTTGTAGGAATGACGAGTCATCATAGAAAAGGGTTATATCATCAAGGATGGTAATTATATATTTTAACTTATTTAGGGTTCATTAAATATTTGCATGTGTGATTTGACTTAATTTAAAAGTAGCTATGATGAGTCATCTATTTATACATTATGATTACAAGTGTGTAATCATGAAGTTGATTTGGATGGAATAAGTGCCAAAAGTTTATCACTAATAATAATTATTGTAAATTCAAGTGAAATAAGTTTACAGAGATTTTGAGGAAGGGACATCGAATTGAGTTTTGTTCCACGAAAAGAATAGAGAATTCAAAGTAGCTAAGAATAGAGGTTCCCTAGCTAATAGTAGAGGTTCTGTGCAAACTAATAATAGAGGTTACAAAACCAAAGTCGTTAGTTTTGTAGCTAATAAAAATGGCCTCGCAACCGGTTCACACAAAATCAAAGGAGACATTACTCAAGACGATATGGGGATTAAGAAGAAATAAAAACCAAAGGATGATTCCCGATTGCTCACGAGATGAAGAAGTGGCATCTATGTTTGAGCATGCGGGATGGCTAGAGTTCTGAATAAATTTTCAAGGCATAATGATGAATTGGTAAGAGAATTTGTCATAAACCTAAAAAAATCCTAGAAAAAGTTGGGAATATATTTATTCCTTTTTCTCGTAAACATTGTGAGTAATGTGTTTGGAGTGCTAATTGTGCATGTCCCACAACCTACCTAGGGAATCTAAAAGAATTGGTTGAATTCTTACTACAAGAAGGAGAAATTAAACCCTAGTACATTTATAATACAAATAAAATCATAAAAGGGGTTAGAAGGGTAAGTTTTCCCAAACCCTTTGACAGGGTAGCATTTTGGATAGTGAAATATTTAACCTATGATGGTAAATTTAGGTATGTGGGAAAAGAAGTCCTAAAAATGATCATATATCTGAAGTATGGAGCCACTAAACCTTAGTACATAATAAACCTCTAGGGTTTCCTTTCAATTCTATCTAGACCATGACTCAAAGGTATTTGTGGGGTGTTGGGACAATTAGGCATCATATTCTAATTCATTTAATATGCCAAAGCACAATTTTTCATCAAAGAAGAATGGAGAAGTAAATTGGCATAAGTTTTTGGTAAATTCAAGAAAAACCCTAATATTATCAGGGAAATTCTAGCTCCATTCTCTCCTTCAACTAAACTAGAAATTTATCCCCTATTAGAAAAACAAAGGGAAATGGAAAGAGAAAAAATACCAAAAAGAAGAAGGTGGGTGAGAAAAATTAAAACCCCGTAACCTCTCTATAGTCATGTGAAAGAAATTCCTTCTTCTTCGCAACAACTTCAAGGAGCCAATATCTATCTATGGCATTGATAGCTCACCCAAGCAAGAGAAAGAAAGAATAGTAAGAAGAAGCTCTACAAGAAAATTCACTACTGGCATGTTGAACTTCCCGGATAAGAAAAATTCATAAGAGGTCAAGGGAAACCCCGGAGGGAATGAGTGAGCAAGAAAGGATGGAAAAGGAACTGTTGATATTTTGTGTAGTATGACCATGACCCCTTGAGCCAAGCCAAGCTGAAATGGACAGAGGAGAAGAAATATTTGAGGAGCATGATTTTTTGGAATTGGTGACCATCAAGTATTGCCACATGAAAAATAAGATTTAGCATCCAGGATAAGAAAAGGAAAATTTCCTTTGATAGAGGAAGAATCAACAACTCCTCAAGTAATTTCAGAGGAAGAAGAAAGATAGCAAGTTAAACAAGATCTATTCTTCTCTAGAGCAGAGCTCATGATCATAGAAAAAGATGAGGAATTGGATTTCCTCAAACTCAAATTTAAACAAAGGGAAATTCTCATTGGAGAGCTAACAACTTAGTTTGCAGCCAAGACTAAGGAATTATCAACAACCAAGAAACAACTGATAGAAAAAGAGGAAGAATTTTAGGCTTCCAGAAAATAGGATGTTGTGTCCATAATCTATACATAGACTAATTTAACCTATTTTCCACTTAAACAACTATGGAATGAAACTTGCAAGGAACTCATAGAAGCCAAAACATCAAATGAAGAATTGAAGACCAAGATGGAAGAAGAGATGAATGAAAGAAAAGAATGGGAAGTAAATTTTTATTAGGAGGAAGGAAATAAATATAAATGTCTTACAAAAATTCATATGGTCTATATGAGTAAAAATTTCTTTCCCAGGAGGCCCTCTCCTACATATAGTTTGTTTTTAGAAGAGCAGTTCATTCACTAGCAACTGTTAAGGATTGCATGTGGGTTTCCACATGAACTAAAAGATGAATATAAATTCATGATAGCTTACTCTCTATCCAGCCCCGGGAAGAAAAATCTTCTATGTGAATTTTATCTTTGCAATTTTATGCTAGAAAAAAACACAGGATTTATGATCAATTTGTGTGTAGGGAGAGCTAGCTCAATGAATTTGTATCATTTTTACAAAACCAAATTGCATGGAAGGAAAGGGAATCTGAATTTTTATTGAAAGTTAGCTCAACAAGTCTTTGTATGAGATCTCATTATGGTAAACCCTCTGCCTTTCTCACACATTTTAGAACTCATGCATTTGATGAGAGATTCAAGACACACTATCTTACCATTCTACAAAATATTATTGATTCCTTCACCTCCTATGAGGAGGAAAAGTTTGAAGACATTTATGAAGGATGCTCAAAGAGGTGGGAACTCCTTGTTGTTTCTTTGAGAAGAAGGGAAGTAATTTCCCCAACAAATTTGATCTCGATTTTAGAAAGGGAAAAAGCATTATATATAATAATTCCCCAAGTCAATGAAACCCACTGGCATATATGGATGGGAATGTGAACAAGGCCCCCTCTACTTCTCACCCCCATGTCTCCCTGGAAAATAGATAGCCTCAAGACCCTACTAAGTTTGAATAGTGGGAGAGAAAAATAGAAGCATGAGTAGGGTACAATATATCTAAGTTTAAACAATAGAAAATCTAGTTTTAGAAATTTGATCTGAGCAATCAAATGGAATGCAGAATATACAACCCCACTTTTGAAGAATGAAGCTTGTAAAGGGAATTACAAACAAGTAAGTTTGGGGGAAATGATGAGGCCAGATTATGTCCAATTAATGTATAATATATGATCTCATCTTACTCTCCTTTTTATTAAGTTTGATTGCATTGTGTGACTTTTAGTTGATCTAGTATGAGTTCGGATGTAATTGTCTATCTTTTGATAGATTGTGATTCTAATGTTAAAAGTCTAGAATTCCTAATGAAGTTGTGTGTTTCAATTAAGTTTTGTAATAAATCAGGTCTAGTCAGTTGAGGAAATGAAGCAAGAAGCATTTAGTATGTTTTCAGCAACATCTGTTCCCACACAGCTTAGTTCTGAGAACTTCCAAGCTAGTTCCGTAACTCCATCACACAGTCATCATCTAGTTCTGAAACTTTTGGAATTAGTTCTTGAACTCTAGTATTTAGTTCTGGAATTTTCAGACTTATTTCTAGAACTCTTAGGGATAGCTCTAGAAATCTCATGGTTTTGGTCCTTAACAATTTCCTATGGTTCTGGAACTTCTCTAAAGTTCCAGAACCAATGGGAGTTATCTATTCTAACCACATCTAAATAATTTGCATCTACGACCCTTTCAATTAGGAAAAGATGACAAGAATTATGAATGCATATCTAGGGAGAGTTATCCTACAACTATTTGATAAACCACAATCGACTCGGCATATATTTTGGGCATGATTCGATTGCATCGAGAATCGTTGAGACAGTTTTCATTGTAAAATGTATATAAAAAAAAAACGTGTAGTAGAGATTGATATATAGAATATGATATGAGATAGATATAGAATAGAGAAGAGAAATAGACTAAGTACTTAGATCCAGTACGTTTGTAATACCAAATTTTTTATCAATAAAATAGCCATTCTTATTTGAGATAATTTTGAGTTGTTAAATCTTGATTTGAGGACGAGTAAGGGCCCACTCACCCAAGGACTAGGATATTCATTTATTTGGTATTAATATTTCTTGAAAGAAATAGCTTAGATCTCTTAATTCTATATTGTTTTAATTCTTTCAGTTCATCTTTGTTGTATACTTGTTCCTACATGTGTTTAGATAGATTCTTATATTTCTTGCAATTGTTTTCAAGCATTCTAAATTGAGTGTGTTTATGCTATATATATATATATATATATATATATATATATATATATATATATATATATGTATGTATGTATGTATGTATGTATGTATATGTATATAGATAAATGTTTATTATTATAAATAAAAGAAAATAATTTAATAATTATATATTCTTTAAATTTAAGTGTTGGGGGCCTTAATAAACCGACGACCTATGTTGGGTTGGTAGGGAAATTGTAGGGGAGGCACAAACCCACCACCCCATCCCATATACTATGGGATGGGGGTGAGGTTGGCAACCTCACCGCCAAAAAAATCAAACCAAAACTTTTGATTATTAAAAATTCTTGTGTCAAAAACTACGGCCATTTTTTTATTTCCACACTCACCCTTTTTGGTCTATGTGACTCCCATACGTGACCATGGTAACTCTAAAACTGCATGATGATAAATATAATAATTTAATATATACTTCTTGCCCATTTTTATTTCTAGATTTATTAAAATGAAGTTTTAATAAAATGTGTGTGTGTGTGTGTGTCCCTTTTACCAAGTATATTCATACACCATTATTCCTAATCCAGTAAAATAGGGTAAATACACATAAGCCCATTTGAGAAAATACAAAAAATAGTAAGATGAAAAATAAATAAATACATGCAACCCTAGAAGAGCATCTAAATAGAACTAGATAAGAAAGGAAGAATGTGCATCCTTCCATTGTCTTGAGCTTGCCTCTCATGGCTTCCACCTCCCTCTCCACAAATCTGCAAAACAAAAGGAAGAAACAATAAGTCAAATGAAAGGGAAAAGAGTTTTCATAAGCATGCTTAGGGTTAGTTGGATCCCTAAATCTAAGGGCTCTAAATGAATCCATCCAATGGATGAGATTCATCCCTACAAAAATTAGGTGGGAAGTGGGTGAGATAATTTTTAAATTTAAAATGCATGGGTAGACTTTATTTTGGGGCCACTCTAGTTTGTGTAGGGGGTGTTATTACTTTTCTAACCCAAATGTCTTATTAGAGACATTTTTAATTAATGCAAGCTTTGACCCCTTTGTGGGTATAATAAAACTTTATTATTTAAATAAATAGACCACAATACCTGGATATTAATTTGAGAAAGTTTAATTAAGGTTGAATTAAATTGTATTAAAACAAATGGTAAGGGAGTCTACGTGTTACTTTAGACTAATTAATTTATTTAATGGTATTGAAATATTTTTATTATTATTATTTAAAGGGAGCTTAGGCGATTGTCGACTCTCATTCAGAAATTAATAATATTAATGTAATCTATTTTTAAAATGAGAAAGTGTGATCGTAAATTTTAACCTATTGTTGTGAATAATTTTTACATAAAAATATATTCCATAATTTTCTAGTTTGACATATGTTTTCCTTGGGTTTCATGTGGGTAAATTTGTAGGCATTACTCTTGGTATCACAAATCATGACTTCAAAGATTGGACCCTTAGGCACACTTGAAAACATGAAACATGAACATTAAATAGGTAGCACAACTCTAAACCTAAAAACAACAATATATATTATTTGTAAAGTATAAAAACTTAGAAATCTGAAACAAAACCTATAACGATGAACTAACTCTTGCCTTGGTACGTGTGGGAGGTGCGAGACAAATGAGGGGTTCTTGCACATAGACCTAGACTTTCCACCTCTAGATTAGGTTGTAGCAGCTATTTTACCTTAGATATTACAGATACTACAGGATGTTAATGCCACTATACGTGGAGGATCCTTAGGAGGAAGACCTACCAGACATGATAGAGAGCCATCAATAGAGGCTTGTGCATCTCCATGACATAGTGATGAGCATAGGGAAGAGAAATCCCACATGGAGTCAGCTAGAGCGAATTCACCTCAGAGGGGACATGGAGATAGGATTTTAGGACACAAAGACAAATCTCAGAGCCCTAGGCTAAGGGAGGAGCATGTAGAGAGACCTAGGGGTCGACAGTCATCGATTGCTAGATCATATCAGGGAGATCTTGAAGCTATAACCATCTCATTATTCTAGAGATACATGTTGTTTTTAGGAAGAGGCTTGGTTAGTGAGATTAAGTGGGTGCTTCAAGATTTTCCCATGTACTAACAACACAAAATATCGTGTTGTGATTCATCTTCTAAGGGATGGAGCAGGTGTTTGGTGGAGGACTAAGGAGTAGAAGCTCCATGTAGACTCAGAGATAGTTACCTAGGATCTCTTCAAGGAGTGGTTTAGGAGAAGATACTTATCTAAGAGGTTTATTCAGCAGAGGATAAATGAGTTCTATAACCTATGTAGGGAATCCATGACTGTAGTAGAGTATGAGAGTCGATTTATGGACTTATTGTTATCTCTCAAAAGTGCACCATATAGAGAGATGGTTACAAGTGTTCGAGTTTGAAAAAATTATATCTCAATTTTGAAGATACAATAGAAACACCTTAGGTCCAGTGGGTATACACAATACTTCAAAATAATTTTAAATGCAGAATATACTACTCATTCAAAGGGAAAAACTAGAAAAATATTCTTTAGTAATCTTGTATCTCGAAATTCCCCCCTTGTGTTTTTCGAAGGCACACAATATATAGAAAAATTATTCACCCACCCTTCCTAAAAATAGGCTAAAATTGTACTCACCCATACATCCTATTTCTATAATTTGTTTAATAAATAAAGGAATAAAATAAACATGTTAATACATTAAGGCAATAGCCTTTTGGTTACAACAATACAACTTAGTCAAACCTGTAGTTGAATATTCTATTTTTAATAAAGTTGGGTCAATAATTGGTTAATAATTTAAACCTTGCTTGATGAGCAAGCCTTCTCCAATGCATGTAATATTTGTCCTTGTTTCATAGTTGATGATTAAATAATAATATTTAATCCTCTGATGTGACACTTCCATATTCATCCACTTGCAAGGGCATTTATGTCTTCTTCTAAGTTTTGTCCTCTAGTGATAGCATGTAAAATTGACCTCGTAATGCGAGAAAAATAATGCCTCGATTTTCAATACCTAGCAAAGTAACTCAAAATTACCTTTTGGATACCACCTATCCATGTGCATACTTGGTCTTCATTGGATTTTGACTCACATTAGGCCCATCATTACACATATAGTTTATTGGGGTTTTCTAAAATAAACATTGCATTATAAGTTTTCACCCCCTTTGATGATTCTTCGGCATTTGACCATGGCATATGTGTATGTACCAACTCACCTTTTGGTGCCATCATTTTCTATTTTTATTTTCATGGTATTAATGTTTTTAGACCTTAGAAAGGTCAAATGCAATGATTTTCAACTAATTTGGCGGTCCCCTCCACCATGATGATCAACCCTTTATAATTGTTGGTGGAATCTTTAAATCATGGACTAATTTGTGGTGAGTTAGGTTTTTGGATCTATAGCTTTAGTTGGTGGCACATATTGTACACTAACTCATATTGATTTAATTAACTCATCAAATGAGTTATGGAGGCCAAAAGAGTCAAAACCCTATCATTTTGTATTTTCACTTGTAGCTCTACTCGAGCTAATGAAACTCTATGGAAATATTGTGACCACCATTGATAAAGCTTTTGATCTTGATTTTTGGGTGAATATGAACTTTTCTACTTCTAGTTCTCTACTCATGATTTTATTTCTTCCGAATCAATGGCTTGAGGCTTAGTGATAATTTCATTCCCCTCTTCATTTCTACTAAAAAATGAGCCATTCTTAATGGTTCTTCTCATGGTCGTTATTTTTTAGCATCTGAACACTATGTTCCGAGATCTCTAGTTCGATTATTCTGGGTATTCAATGGAGTTGGGGTTTCAATTTGTTCTATATTTTCTTAAGGGGAAATTGATATGGGTTTTTTTCTTTTTACGAGATATCTTTGAGATCTTTTTCTATTGAAATCCTACCAATTGGAGAGCTAAAACGTGACCACCGTTAATGAGTTTGAAAACTCTCTACTTGATGATTGTACTTGATCTTTGGAGCACTCTCGTGAAGTCTTATGTCCAACATTCTTCCGGTAAGTGGAGCTCCCTTTTTCTCTTTGATGGCATTGTACATGTTGATCTCTAAAAATCCTAGTGGGTTTTTCCGTTAGCCATTTTACAGGATTTTTTTAGCACACATTTTTTCACTCTGAATTTTCTTTTAAAATTGTTGTAGCCTGGTGAAAATATTTTGGTTTACTCCTAAGATTATACATGGTATTCATGATTTGGTTTTCCCTTGCTAGATATGGTCTTATAAGGTGAGTTGTGATTTGATTCCTTGTGACCCAAATTTGGGTATTCATTTTTCACTCTTCAATAGTCATCATGACTAGTCTTGCTTATCTCGGTTCATTGATTTTTGAAAACACGAGCTCATTTGATTTGGGTATTCATATTTTTCTCTCGATTAGAATGGATATTACTTTCTAGTCATTATTATTTGAAATAAAGTTTTAGTTTTGTCTCTCGATTTCCAAAAATAATGAGTTCTAGCTGACTTTTATCATCCCGGGAACCCTTTAATTATGCTAGAAAAAGATTTTGTGTACTATGCTCGATTCATTTAGTGATATTCTCACTTCTACTTTAAGTTGGGTTGACTCCCATTTCATTTGTGTTTCATTTATGAAAAACCCTTAAGATAATTTTTCTCTTACATAGTTAGCTTACCATTTGGGCATTTAACACAAATTTGGGTTTTTGTCGAGTAGATGTGCAAGTTTACTCTAAGCTTTGTTCTTTTTTACATGTCATCTTTCTCTTATGAGAAGACTCGTGGCATAGTGTATACTTTTATATATTCTTTGAATCTTATTTTTCTACATTGAAGATGACCTCTTGGAGTCATTTCTCTTAAGATTTGAATAAGATAAAGTTTCAACGTCTGTTTTCCTTTAGATTTACAAATTCCCTAGTATGGGTTTTTATGGTATAGCCACAATCATTGAAAATGTGAATTATATGTTTTCATTCAAAACCCTATGAGATATTGTATAATCATTAAAACCTACTTCGTTTCTTGAAAAATAACATTTAAATAGCTGCATGGCTATTGCAAACTGATTGTAATTTGATACTATGATCTCCTGTCTTGATATCTAAATTCATTGGCATGATATAAGAATGACCAAAGTTCACCAACTGAGTATTAAATTTCCCATTTCATAATGTATTGTGTTTGTATCAAATGGAATTTGTTCTCATCTTTAGTTGTACAACTCTCGGAGGTATTGTTAATGAAGGAAATTTGTTTTAGCAAAGCCTTGTAGATCTCCTTTTGCAAGATATGTGGTTTTTTAAATGTTGATCTATTTTGCACTATATTCTTGTGATGGACATTGCAAGAAAGAGCCTTCCTTTAATGTTGATTGAGTATTGTATTGGTAAACATGTGACTGCATCTCATATTTGACTATGATTGTTTCAGATCTGCATCATCTGCTGCAAAACTACTTTATTCATTTCTTTCATTTGATTGTTTGCTAAATAGACATTCTACTTATGAATTCATTTTGTACTTGACCATGATTCAACTGTACTATGAGATTCTCCTTTTGATTATGTATTTCATGTATCTTGCATGTTCTTTCTTTAAAGGATTTAGTTACGTGAAACTGTAAACACATGGATATAGACCAAACTCGAGCTCTAACAATATATACTATATGTTCATAGGTACCTACCTACTGGGAGGCTGGAGATGAGGATGAAGTAGCTTAAAATGAAGAAAATAAAGAAGCAATATAAGACCAACCCAAACAGGCAATGATGGGTTTCTTCTCTCTCCATTTGCTTATAGTTTTAAGTATATGCATCTTTTATTTCCAGTACATACAAGTTATGTCCCATGAATTGTGCGGGTTCTGTTGGTGTAAATTTGCAACACCCCAAAATGACATATAGATCTACTTTTCTAAGGCAATTCCATTTGGTGTGAATACACAACATTGAATTTTCTCCAAGGTGTGCGACCTTACAGATGAGAAAATTCTCTAGAGAAATCTTGTTCTTACTCCTTTTTTTAGTTGTATTCATGTAATTTAGTAGAGGTTCTAGTTCAAAATTCCTACTCTAAAACTACCAAGGACAGGGTTCGAGAGAAACATGGAAATGGAAACAAAACTAAGTAATAACAGATAGGTGATACACCAAAGGAGTGCTGAACTCCTTGCTTTACAAAAATAGACAAAGATCATGAAGGATGAGGCAATAAAACATGAACAAATTACCAAAATGCAATGAAGGATCAAAAGACTAATAATTGCATGAGAGGATTGAAAATTGATCACAAAACATACATTATCATGCTCAGATTTGATACAATACATTGCAATAGCAAGGAGGAAAAAATGTGTTACAATCTCCATGAGAGGTATGAAAATCCTTCAAATCCACCTACTAAGGAAGAAAGAAGATTTTTGCGAAGCAAGAACATCTAACCTTTTACAATTGAGCCAAATCGGCTTTGAATGGCGGAGCGAATAAGGGAAAGTAAAAATGTGGGAAAAATGATTTATGAGTTAAAATACCAATCAAATCCCTCTAATTTCTCTTGTAAGGTGATGGGATTCATGGAAAAACCCATACGCCAAAGTACATTGCTCTGCAGATCCAAAAAACGACCCATACTTCATTAAATTTGGTGGTTGAATGTCATTTCTATATTTTTCCATACGAGATATGTTTTCTCATTTTTATCACACAAATCTCCATAAATATTAAAATATAAACACTCCATCATGTAGATAATTTCACCATCTTTCCAATGACATAAAGAACATGAAAACTGAGCTCTAGATCAAAAGATATGCCCCTCTTAAGATTTAGGGCAAAAATGGCAAAAATAGGGTCAAAATTAGGTCATCAGGGTCAAACTTTAAAATTTCCCCCCTTGGAAAATTTTCCCAAAAGCCTCCATACCTTCGCTGCTCTAAGAAACTCATCAGCCTCCAATTCGATGATGGGAGCATGGGCTAAACTTCCCTTTTTCTCTTTTGATTTCATTTTGGGAAAAATTCCCCAAACACCCTCGCATCCTGCTCCTTTTCTGTCACGTGTCGGCCCCTAATTCATTCGTGGGATCAAATTTCCTTTCTCCCACCGCACCTCTACCAACCATTCTCCTTCTCCTTAGTGGGCCCATGGGCTATTTTTTCCCTTTTTCCCTTTTTGCAATTTTGGCAAAAAACCCAAAATTCCTCCATGGCCCCAACTTCCACCACCATGGGGACACGTGTTGCTTCCACATTAGCCACGGGCCTTTGCAAATTTCCTTCCCTTCTCCTCAACAAGGCTATGGGCTAGTTTTTCCCTTTCTCCCTCCACTAACTCTTTTTCAATTTCTTCAACTTCACTCCACTGTCCCAACCCCGCCACCATGTGGCACATTCTCATTGGCCGCGGGCCTGTCTAGGGAAATTTTCCCCAAAAAACTCCACTAGGCCATAACTTGAAAAGTACAAGGAGTTAGAAGGAAAATTTTACCTTTCTAGAAAGGTGAGAAAATTCTCTATCTGATGAAGCCATTTCTAGATAATTTTGAGTCCCTGGAATGTGTAAAATTTGATATTGAAGCACAAGGAAGGAAAAAATGAAGGCAAGTTAGCCAAAATAAGGGGGCTGATTTTAGATAATAATTTTGGCGACTCAGAGGGGTCATCTACCTACCAGATGAAGTTTTTAGCTACCTTGAAAGCATCCATTGGGCATAGAATCATGATTAGTAGCTCTACAAACTGATCTAAACTTTGAAAACTTCCTCTAAGCCACTTTGAAATGCACTAAACCTGGAGTTGTTTTCACCAAAATCCATTGAAATGGACTATACAAGGAAAAAACCAACACCGCAAAAACTATGTACAAAAATGAAAATCATACATGCTCTAAATGGAACATGTAGAGTGTGCACAAGCACTTCTTCTACTGAAAGAAAACCTACCTACTCTACTCTAACTAGAAGCAAAGGTGAGCTAAACAAACCCTACAACTGGTTGTGCAAAATAGCTTCCTTTCTTCAAAATTGGCAGCCATGCAAATGATTTGGAGCTGAGTATGGCTGCTTGGATGAGTGGAAAATCAACAAGAAGCTGGTCTTCTACCCAAATTAGCAAGGTGTTAGCTGAAAGCAAATTGAATACCTCTTTTAGTTGCTCTGCATTTGGATTGAAGAGGTATGGCAGCTGATCCTTGGTACTTTGTAGCTCATCCTCATGCTTAGAAGCAAGCATGACTAGTTGTGACTTCTCCTTTGGCTCCAATGAAGCCAAATACCTTATTGGGCAAGGTTTGATCCATTTGATATGCCCATATCTTTGATTTTCAACTCCAAAAATGGAGTCTTCTTGTAGACCTTCTTGAATGGATGGTGTGGAAGAAATGATGGAACTCTTCTGTTGTTTTCCTTCCTCTAATGAAGAACATGGAAGACTTAAATATTCGAATCTTGATTCCAAAGAGTTGTTATAAGATGCAGGTTGTTGCAAATTAAAGTTCTCCTCCATGAAAATAGGCTCAATTTTTTGGAATGTGTATGATGAAGGAGAAAATGGTGTGATTTCAACCGGTTCCTCTTCATCAAAAATTCCTCTAAATATGACAGATAAATTGCCTCATTGATGTCCTGTTGCAAATGTTCAACCTCTCCCATGATGTTCTCTTAATCTGCAACTTGATCACCATGGTTTCTTTCATCCTCCAACATTGAGTTTGAGAGATCAAACTCTTCTTCAACACTAGAACTTGAGAGAGATGAAGTAGAAATAAGAACTAAAGGTTCTTCTATAGCCTGCTTTGTGCTCAAAGATTTTGGATCTGCACTTTTCTCCCCCACAGTTGGAATGTGCTCCTCTTCTTTTGGATTTGGAGAAGCTTCTCCTTCCTCTGCTTGAAGGAAATCTTGCTCTTGATTGAACTCTTCCTCTAGCATGAAGTTTTTCAAGTAAAACTCTTCAATCTATTGCTCTAGAGGACAAGTTGGGGCTACAAGATCTCTTTTAGACTTTTTTCTTCCATGGCTGATTGTGCAACTTGAATTGGATCAACATCTTCTTCAAGTAGAGTGCCAACATGGACACTACATTCTGAGAAAATTGATTGTTGATCTACCTCTTCTTTTTGCTCTTCTTCTGCTGCAACAAAATCAATCCTAACCACCACTTGTTCTTCAACCTTTACCTCCTCTATAGGCTTCACCAGTAAAGGAATTTTCTCAATCCCATATCTAAGAGCCAAACTTACTAAGCTCTTAATCATTCCTTATTTTCTTGGTTCTTCCTCTTGCTGTCCTTCATGACTGATTTTTGCAATTTCTTCTTCCCAACATGGATTTGGGAATGCAAGAGGAGGGGTGGGTTGTGACTTTACCATTTTTTCATTTTTGTGTGGTGGTGGAAGAGATGAAACTTCTTGTTTCCTTGGAGTGGAAGGTATTTATTTTTGCTCTTGTGGAGGGGATTTGGATTTAGAAGGGAAAAGGAGAGAAGAATTGAGATGAGGTGGAAGACTAGGAGATGGAGAAATGGGATCAACATTTGGGGCAACATATGGGAAACTTGAAGCTTGACACTGCTGAAATGATACAAATTGAGAAAGAGGAAAAGAAATAGTATGAGATGGTGTGGTCGTTGGTGTAGGTTATTTTCCATCTATTTATTTTAAATACATGGAATACCTTGACATAGGTGATTCACCATGCTTAGGTGTCCTAGGGTGTTATTATGGATCTTACACACATCATAGAGCATCATTATAGTTACATTTGACCGGCTATTTCGGGAATGTAACTCCCACTTCTCGACAGCTACATTTGTGGGGGAGTTACACACCCCACTACTATTTGTACACCCTTTCATCTTGAGCAACACATGGGGAATGGAATAGAGTTTATTTTTTTAGCCTTTTTCCCTCAATACATGCACATTGCTCTCATGGATGATTTCTTTCTTTGATCTTGAAGCTACATCATTTTGCGGTTGAGTGCAATATTTTTGTGCTCATAGATTCCCTCCAGATATTCATCATTCCTCTGACATGGTATAAGAGCTCAGGGATTAGAATCGTGTTGCTCATATCAGTTGCTTACTACTCTTTGCCTTGTAGTTTCTTGTGCAAGTTCCCATTTTGTTTTGTGCTCTACTTGCATTTTTAAAAGGGTATTTGGTTGGTTTTCTCTTTCATGGGTTGTTGAGTTCATGATTTCCTCTATTCATGTGAGCTTGGTTTTGGCTTGACATGGACCTATGGGTTATTATTGTGATATAGATTTACATTGGTTTAGTTTGTTGCTCTTATTGTTTGATTGCTGCCCATGCATGGTTTGGACGTTTTCCTCGTGAGCTTGTTTTCCTTCACTGGTTGTCTCTACGTTGAGTCTTGCAAAGCTCTGCCCATGGCACCATTCATGATTTACAAATCCGTTCATCACTCCACAAATTTGCAAAGTGTGGAAATATAAACATGGATTTTTTTGTTATTGGCATCATGATCACCTGGTTTTCTTGCTAACTTCTCCTTACTCAGCTTTAGCTTGGTTTGACCATATTGGTTGGGATTTATTCATCGGGTGATGAGTGGTTGGTTCATACCTTGGTTCTGCGCTTAGTAAAATTCTTGTTCGCATTCCATTGTTCCTTCTGCTCGTGATTGGAAGTGCCTTTAGGTCATAGCTTGTGGTCTCACATTTAAGCCCGTGCTCGTGATTGTTCTCTAGAATTCTATGTGGCTACTACGTGTGGCCATTTTCAAAGCATTTTTTTCCCGTGTTCAACACAACACCTACCAGGATCACCTCCTGGCACCTCTGTAGTCTTCTTTTGGTATTTTTACCAGCCATTTTAACTTTTCGACTATTCATCATCATCCTTCACCGACGCGTTCAAACTTGAATTTCTCTACATGGCTCGGTTAGAGTTTACATAGTGGTTACAACTTGCATTGGTGACCGACAAATCTATGCCCACTTAGCCTTTGACTGTTTGTGGTGAGTCCTCCATGCCTGGCTGTTTGAGAACTCTCAACCATTCCACCCTTGGCATCTAGCTCTCCACATGGGCCTTCCACCTTCCTCCTCACGTTGTGTAGACCTGCAACACCTCCCATCTCGGCACAATCCAACAATAGCTCGGTCCAATAACTTCCACCACCTGGATTAGCATGTGGGCCCCCACATCCTTCCTTTTAAAATTTTTGTAGGTTAAAACAATCATATTTTAATGTTTTAAGGATTAAAACATTCAATTTTGGTATTAAATAATTTGCAAGGCTATATTTTTCTTATAATTTGACCTTCCTACATTTTTCGAAGACAGAGGGTGAGGTTTGGGGTTGGCAGGTGGCTAATCCTCCTCGTAAACAAATTAAACTATACCTGAAATTTGATGCCGTTTCCAACGAGTAGTCACACGATACCCTTTGCACTCATTTTGAGCACTTTTTTAATCATTTTACAGCATTTATTGACTTTTTCCATCAGTTGTGGGAATTGTATTTATTCCATAACTTTTGACTCGCTACTCATTTTTGAGCACTTCCCTAGTAAAAGTTACATTATTTATCACACACTACATGATGGAGTTGTCAATTTTGTAAATGCACTACTTTATAAAGTGCCGCATTCTTGGGGTTTACTGTACTCTTGGACTTTCACACGTAGATGCATTATCGGCCGAGTCCAACATCTTGCTTTTGTGCATCTTGCATTTTTCATCATGGAGAGTGCTCTTTCCAAAATTGAGCATCATAAGATCACCTTACAGCCTCCACCACTTCTCACCGGGAGAGGGAACTATTCAGCTTGGCATGCTTCCATGGAACATTATTTTTCCCACGATGGTCATTTACCCTTCTTGCTTGGGCCAATTCCTATACCCACTGATCATCATCATCTAGAGGACTTCCTTGACACTTGTGACCATGTCCTTGGTCACATGATGATGCATGTCTCTCGATCTCTCTAGTTTCATGTGGTAGACTCAGATCCACCTCATCATGTCTTGAGCATTCTTCAGTCCCTCTATGCAGACCCTTCACATACTGCAGTCATTGTTCCTACTACTAATTTAGGTGTCTCCTCTTCTTCATGTGATAATAGTTCCACTGACATAAGCTCACTTGATTCTACTTCGATGTCGAGAGTACTACAGAGGACCCTTCTCCTCTTTCTCTCACCATTCCAGAGAGTATTGGCACATCTAACATATCGGGTTGTCTTCTACTCAGCCTCATACCACCATCACACCCACCTCCTTTCCACATCTAGTGTGTGAGGCCCCTTCCAAAACATTGACTTCATTGGATGACTCATACCTATCATACTATTATCACCAAATCACAAAGCACCCCTATGCATGTATATGAACTCACAAAGTGTGATTGGATAACATGGGTACTATCTCTAAGTTGTGGGACTTGCTACTTGAGATAGACCTCCAGAGAAAGCTAGTTCTTGCTCCTAAACTACCTGCCACAATCTACTCTAATGCAGGATAAGCTAACTGTTCTAATCTAAATTTCCAAGGGACCAGGGAAAGAGAATACATAAAATGAAAGCCTACACTAAAGCGGTGATACACCAGAAAAGGAGGATGGGAGAGTAGTCTCCAAATGTGTGAAATACAGAGGCAAAGTGCACACTAGAAGAGGTGATGACAGTTCTCCATAATCTAGCAAAATGCATTCACAGTAATATTTCAAGCACACACAATGATAATGAATTCCTGCAAGGACATAATAATAGACACAATATTCTTGTATAAATATAAAAGGGGCAAGAAGAATGCAAGAAAACACAGCAGGGGAAGATACATCCACAAACTTGTATTTTATTGCTTCCTGGTATGCACAGTTCAGTCTATTACAAGATAAGGGCCTGGATCACCATGCAAGGAGTCCACTACAAGGGCCTGCAACACACTAGCTTCACAAAGCAATTTTGACAGAGCTTTGTTACCCAAAAACTCCCCCTTTACAATGAGCCCAACACTCCAATTTATAGAAAAATGAGAAGGAAAAGAGAAGGGAAAATGGAAATCCCGAAATCTGTCCTTCAACCACCTGTAAGAGGCATTAAATTGAGTGGAATGGGTATACATTACTTGAAAAAGGCTCCCCATACTGTCCCATGTGCTGCAGCAGAGAAGGAATGATGACCATGCCTCTTAATTGCACTCCCAGCTACCAAATAAAACACTGTTCTGAACCCGGCCACGTTTCCTTAAAAAACTCAATCAATTTCTGATCAAATCTGGAATTTCTTGATTTTTGTGCATCGGGCTCAGAACCACGATTCCAACGGTACCAATTTTGTGCGATTTCGTTGAGAAATGCAAAAGTTATGGCCTTCTGAGTGTGGGCAGCTATTTTGGGCCTGGCAGGCGTTTTCTGTCATTTGATGGGAAAGAGCATTGGTCGATGGAGCTGAATATGTTTATTTTATTTAAATATATCTATCCTCATTAAAAATAAGAAATCTAGTTTTTGTGGCGTAGAGGACATCGTGCTCATTCCAGAAAGTCCAATTTTATGAAAATCGGAGCTCGGAGTCAAAAGTTATGGCCGTTTGAAGTTTCCGGACCAAACGTTGACTTTTCTTCCCTGCCTTCGGCCATTTCGGCTTTTCGCGTCCCGGATGTCCCTTTGTCCCATTTGGCATAGTGCTGAAATTTCCCATTTCGGCCGATCCGGCCGGTTCGCGTACTTTTGGCCCGCGCGTCCCATTTGCTTTTGGACTGTCTGGGACAAATTCACCGGTTCGCGCCTTTTTGTCCCAACTGTCCCGGGACAAAAGTTCTCATTTCGGCCGATCCGGCCGGTTTGCGTACTTCGCGTACCTTCGGCCCAACTGTTTCGGGCCACCTTGACTCATTTCGGCCGATTCGCCCGGTTCGCGTACTTTTGGCCCGCGCGTCCCTTTTGCTTTCGGGCCGCCTTGACTAATTTCGGCCGGTTCGGCCGGTTCGCGCCCGGATGTCCCATCTGTCCCACTTGCATTTGGACTGTTTGTGCTCATTTCGGCCGGTTCGCGCCTTTTCGTCCCAACTGTCCCAAGCTGCCTGGTCTAGGACTTAGCCATTTTTTGTGATTTTTCCTGGCCCGAGTCTGTTTTTTGCAATTTTCTTACCTTTCCTCAGAACTTGCTCTCTTCTACTTGGACAGGGGAGTTAGAAAAATATGATGGGACCTTAGAAACATGACCTTTCACTCTGAATCAACATAATTGCTTGGGATTAAAGAATTTGATGCATGTTATCAAAATTACCTTGAGGGGTGAATTTTGGATAACACATACATCGCTCTTCTATTTGTTGAGCCTCCTCATTGGGATGAGTATTTTCCCAACCTTAGTCATCTTTTCGCAGAGTCTACTTTTGATGCTCTACAAGTCCGTCATCCATCTACGGGGTTTCAAAGGAGTTCATCATCTTTGTTGTTGGGAGTGCCCCTTCTGGGACTTTTACCACTTCCACTTTTTGGAGACCTTCATTGATCCACCCTCTACTGTGGATCCCATTTCTATTATGGAGGATGTTTTATTCCCTTCACATCACTTGGACATCCTTTCTGCAAGTGTTCCTCTTTTTCACTTTGATAGTTCTACGCATGTGGCATTACCTTCGGTTCCTTGGCACTCACTCACTAGACTTATGTCACACTTCCATGCACCAGACTTAGATTTCTTCATGTTGCTACCTTCAGTTTCCTTTGTGGAGTGGGCAAACTTCCAAAGCATGTTATTTCTTTCCTTCTTAAGGGCAAGCACATAGGTCATTACGGGTGGCTCTTCTTATGTCTAGAGGTAGAGGATATCGTGATCTAAATTCTTTTGGGAGACTTCCTAGAGCTGCATAGTTCAGATCTATCCATGGCATCTTTTGCATTCCTCTCATCTCCCTCTTTTTCTTTCCGAGAGATTGCCTCTTTATACATGGGTACCTTTACGAGGAGCTTGATCGTGGCAGGACACATCCTTGTCATCTTTCTTATATTAGAGAGTGGACTTGTCTCTCTTCTGGGTGGAATTTTTTCCCACTGGGTTTTCTCCTTTTACTCCATTTTTCGATAGATTCTTGTATGTGGGTGCCTCATTAGGCTTCTTACTAGGACCCACTTCTCTCCTTGTAATCATATATTTCTCTACCTAAAGATATGCTTCGAGGGGTGTTGGTGTAGGTTATTTTCCATGTATTTATTTTAAATACATGGAATACCTCCATATAGGTTATTCACCATGCTTAGGTGTCCTAGGGTGTCATTATGGCTCTTACACATGTCATAGAGCATCATTGTAGTTACATTTGACCAGGTATTCTAGGTATGTAACTCTCACTTCTCTCGTGACTACATTTTTAGGGGAGTTACACACCCCACTACTATTTGTACACCCTTTCATCTTGAGCAACACATGGAGAATGGAATAGAGTTTATTTTTTCAGCCCTTTTCCCTCAATGCATGCACATTTCTCTCATGGATGATTTCTTTCTTTGATCTTTAATCTACATCATTTTTTAGTTGAGTGCAACACTTTGGTGCTCACGAATTCCCTCCGGATCTTCGTCATTCCTCCAACAGTGCTAACCCATTGAGAAGGTTGCTAAATACTCCTCTCATACACCTCTATTCCCTCAGTCCACTTTGCAAGTAATGGTAGCATTGCAATCATGAAGTCAAGCTTCTCTTGAGGGTTGTAATGCCTTGGAAAAGGTCCCACCCATGGACAAGGTGCTCCACAACCGATTCCAAATGCTTTCATTTGTGCTTGAGCCCTAGATTGCACCATGCCAATCTCCATTTTTTGGATTTTCTCCAACAAATCAGCATCTTGCATTTGATTGTCTTCATTATATGCATACCCCTTCTCTTGGAAAGAACCATCATCAAACTGATTTTTTCACTACGCTGCTCATATCGGTATGCATGTTGATCTTAAATCTACTCAAAATGCTAATTTAAAGGAGCTATAAAGCATGTTGGAGGTGGATTTGGATGGCACTTCTGTTGTAAATGTGAATTCCATGATGGAAATGAAGTCATGATTGCATAACTTCTTGGGCTGAAAGAATATCAAAGAGATGGAAGGAAGAATGGATGAAAAATGAATGAAAATCAAGGAAAAGGAAGGTCTCGCAACTTCGAGAGATGGGTTATTTACTGACAAATTCTCCGGATGTGTTTACAATTGCCTCTAAAGGCTGAAATCTTGACAAGAACACACCAACATGAAGGATGAGGCACTAAAATATGCACAAATTACCAAAATGTGATGAAGGATCGAGAAGACACTAATAATTGCATGAGAGGATTGAAAATTGATCACAAAACATACATTATCATGCATGATTTGTTATAATACATTGCAATAGCAAGGAGGCAAAAAATGTGTTACAATCTCCATGGGAGGTATGAAAATCCTTCAAATCCACCTACTAAGGAATAAAGAAGAGCTTTCAAAAGCATGAACATCCAACCTTTTACAATTGAGCAAAATCTAGCTTTTAATGGCGAAGAGAAGAAGGGAAAGCAAAAATGCGGGAAAAATGATTTATGGTTTCAACTACCAATCAAATCTGTTCAATTTCTCCTACAAGGTGATGGGCTTCATCCAAAAACACATACGCCAAAGTACATTGCTCGCAAATCGAAAAAAATGACCCATACTTCATTAAATTTGGTGTTCGAATGTCATTTCTATATTTTTACATGTGAGATATGTTTTCTCATTTTTATCACACAAATCTCCATCAATATTCAAAACTAAACACTCCATCATCTACATAATTTTACCAGCTTTCCAATGACATAAATAACATGAAAACTGAGCTCTAGATCAAAAGATATGCCCTCTCGAAAATTTTGGGCAAAAAGGTGAAAATAGGGTCAAAATTAGGTCGTCAGGGTCAAACTTTAAAATTTTCCCCCTTGGAAAGTTTTCCCAAAAGCCTCAATGCCTCCACTACTCTAGGACACTCGTCACCTCCATTCGATGATGGGAGCACGGGCTAAACCTACCTTTTTCTCTTTTGATTTCATTTTGGAAAAATTCCCCAAACACCCTCGCACCCTTCTCCTTTGCTGCCATGTGTGGGCCCCTAATTAATCCATGGGCTCAAATTTCCTTTCTCCCATTACGCCTCTACCAACCCTTCTCCTTCCCCTCGGTGCACCCATGGTTTATTTTTTCCCTTTCACCCTTTTTGCAATTTTGGAAAAAAACCCAAAATTCCTCCACGGCCCCAACTTCCACCACCACGGGGACACGTGTTGCTTCCACATTAGCCGTGGGCCTTTGCAAATTTCCTTCCCTTCTCCTCAGGCTAGCATGTGGGCTAATTTTTTCCCTTTCACCCTCTACCAAATCTTTGGCAATTTCTTCAACTTCACTCCGCCATCCCAACCCCGCTGCCACGTGGCACATTCTCATTGGCCGCGGGCCTGTCTAGGGAAATTTTCCCCAAAAAAATGCCCTGGGCCATAACTTGAAAAGTACAAGGAGTTAGAAGGAAAATTTTACCTTTCTAGAAAGGTGAGAAAATTCTCTATCTGATGAATCCATTTCAAGATAATTTTGACTCCTGGAATGTGTAAATTTTGATATTGAAGCACAAGGAAGGAAAAAATGAAGGCAAGTTAGCCGAAATAAGGAGGGGGCTAATTCGGGATAATAGGTTCAATGTACTTTCTTCATTTGAATAAATGAATTATTTTCATGTAATGAGATGTATATCCTTCTTTTCTATATTTTCTTCATTTGAATGGATAATAATGAACTTATATAACTTAACACACTTAAATAATTCACTTATGTATGGAAATAAATTAAAATCAAATGTACCTTTTGATGTTCAATGGATGACTGAAATTTATTCTACACACTTTTATAGCTTCAACACTTCATGTCTGATACATTATGCCCTTCGTTCCTTCCTCAAGGGCCTTGCAATGGTCATTTACGGTTGTTACGTAGTTCTGACAAGGGTTTCAAATGGAATGCCTGCATCTATGAGGAATGGTGTTCTATAATTGTACCCAAGTTGTAGTTTTGATCAAAAATGACTCCCAATGCTCAAAAAAAAAACAATCAAAACATGTGTGGTATTCTAAGGTGGCTGTCCCAAACATATCCGGACCTATGACTCGATTAATCTAAGAAAATTAAAAGTATCGAGTTAACCCTTTTCGAGACAGGGTGCTGAAAAAAGTCAAAAATTCTAGCAATTATGTGGGGAAAGCTGCCTGCTAGCTTATAGACCGGTACCTTGTTCTTATCCATTGGGCATGGAGTCAAAGCATGCACGAAAGGATCTCGTGAACCAGATCACGTGCACGAGTTCACTTATTGAATTGAAAACTGTAATTTACATGAAATACACTTATTGAAAGTGAAATCGTAATCTACCCTATTGTAACAAGATATAAATCAAAGCTAAATAAAACTTGAGACAGGAAATGAAAATATCTTCCTTTTCTCTAGAACTAAGATGATGAGTTCAGCTTGTAAAACAAGTACCACAACATAGCTGAAAATGAGATGTGTACCATGAATTTGTTCTAAAACTTAGCCCAAAACATGAAGAATCTTTCTAATTGATCTAGAAATTATTTTTAAGGGATTTGGAACTAATTCTTGAGTATTTAACACTCATTCTTAGGTTGTAATGCCAAATTTGACATGGCCTCCAAATAGCTAAAAATCTAATCTTGTCTTGTACTAAAACTTGAACCTTATTTTTTAACAAGGGTTCATTATGAAGCTATTTTGAAGGTTGTTTCAAGAGGTGATCTACCTCTATAAACTATTGCATATTCTTTTTGACAATCTGAAACTGATCTAAGTTTTTTTTAGCCTCTTCAAGTTGTTGTATTTCATCAATCATAACATCGTGAAGATGATGAGATGGTTGTTCTAATTCTTTAAATTATTTTAAAATATTTTAAAAGTTTTCAAATTTTTTTCATCCTTTTCAATCTACTGATCCACTACTATGTAAAATGACATTTGAACATCACTTTCAATTTTTTTCACTCTATACCTTCTTACAATGTTCTTTGAACATTTCATTCCCTCCTCAATAAAAAATAGCTACTCTCGAATACTTACAGTACCATCTAATAGTCCTTGTGAAACACTTCAAGTCCCTAATAACACAGCTATCTCCATACATGCAACACAATGAGGGTCTTCACACTCAACTGTTTGATCATGTTTATTCTGAAACTAATTTTCCTTTTGGTCATTAACCATGGAAATTGATAAAATACAAACTGAGTGTTCATCCCTTATATCAGGTGATTTATCTTCAGAAATTATTTACGACTTTCCTTAAGGTTTTACCAATTGGGAGGAATTATAATTTGTAGAAGTATGGTGCTTTCATGCACACTATTCTTGGAACAAAAAGATTGTTGATCATCACTAATCTGTTGAAAAATTAGACTATACCTTTTGAATGGTAGATCCTCTAATTTTGTGGTATGATCAAACTGAAATTTAGAAGCCCATTGCTCTATGTTCTGTAAAAACTCCAACCTATTGTTTTCTTCAGTTGGTTGTCCCTCCTGAATGATATTATGATCCTCTTTTATGGTTACCTTGTATGGAAGTATGAGTAAAGGAGGAATGGGACTATCCTCATCCTTAACTAGAAATGTTTTAAATAGAGGTGGGGTACAAACTTTGTTTTTAGGACAATATCTAAATGCTAATTTGCACACTTTATTTAGGATTCAATGCATGACTATAGGGTAGGAAAAGAAGGAATTACAAAAACCTAATAATTTTAAATTTGGTGAATGGGTTTCTTTCGTTGATAAGGGAAATATATTGGCATTAAATTTTGATAGGGAAGGTAAGTTGGAAAACTCTTTTGATATGGTTCCGCAACATGATGCTTATCAATTTTCACTGTTAATGATTTCTTGTATAGCTTTTTGACACTAAAACTTATTTCTTAAGTTCATTAAGTTCAATTTTAAGATCTATTTTCCTTTCACAATCAACATAACCCTCTGCATAAATTTTACCTTAAACAAATTAATGATCATCATATTGACAATCATACTGATTTCCAAGGTTTGGGTCATAAGGATATTCATTCTAATAGGGGTTATAGAACTGGTCTGAAGGTGAAATTGGATAAAAGTGCTACTCATTTGGGTGATAATACTACTGAAAATGAGGGTTCATGACTACAAGAACCTCATAAAATATTGAAACTATGAAAAACGGGTTTTGTTGCTCATAAAAATGACTTATAATAACAAATAAATAGTTGAAATATTTAATGCCATTGAAAAGTGTTGTACTGATCGGAATCAGATTTACAAAGTCGCAAGATGAGTTCTTCTTAGATATTGAATCTTAGGAATGTACCAATAGTAGTTCTCATCCTAATCCCCCTTTGGGTGTGACAAAAATTGGTATCTCTTAAAAGTGCACCCTGTAGAGAGATGGTTACAAGTTTTCTAAGCTTACAAAAATGATCTCTCTCTTTCATAGATATAATGGATACACCCGAGGTCCGTGGGTATACATATTTTGAGGTGAGTCTCTAGTATCAAGGTCGGTTCCTTAATTATGTATTCTAAACTAATTTCCTAGGATTTTGAAGGTAAGAGATGGTTGTAAATGAATTTAAAACTGAGGTGATACACCAAATTTGTATGAGTTCTTTAACCGAGTAAATACACAATTGATATGAGAATGAATTCTCAATGCACAAGTTAATAGTTTTCTAGATAATAATAGGGAAAACACTTTGATGTGTTGAGGGAAAGTATCAAAAAAATATTGTTAAGTTATACATGCACATTAATATCATGTAGAAATTACTGAATTTGCAATAGGGTAAGATGATTAATCAAGGAATTCATCATTCACAAGGATTAATAAAACATACACAAGACTATAAAATAATTAGAAAGGTAGAATACACTTTTCATTTAAAGGGAAAAATTGGAAAAGTCTTCTTCAACATCCCCGTATCTAAAATCCCCCGCCCTCTTGTGCTTTGCCAAGGCACACAATATATAGCAAAAAATATTCCCCTGCCCTTCCTAAAAATAAGCTAAACTTGTACTCACCCATGCATGCTGTTTTTATACTTTATTTAATAAATAAAGGAATAAAATAAACATGATAATACATTGAGGCATTAATAACCTTGTGTTACAAAAATACAACTCAAGAAAAGCTGTAATTGACTATTCTATTTTTAATAAATTTGGGTGAATAATTGGCTAATAATAAACCTTGCTTGATGAGAAAACCTTCTCCAATGCATGCAATCTATTTCCTTTTCGTAGCTAATGATTAAATAATAATAATTTATCCTCTGATGTGACACTTTCATATTCATCCATTTCTAAGGGAATTTCTCTCTTCTTCGAGTTTTGTCTTCTAGTGATAGTATATAAAATTGACCTCTGTACAAGTAAAAATAATGCCTCTTATTTTCAATACCTAGAAAAGTAATTCAATGTTACCTTCTTGGGACCACCTATCCATGTGCATATTTGGTCTTCATTGGATTTTGACTAACATTAGGCCCATCATTGCATGTATAGTTTATTGGGGTTTTCTGCAATAAACATTACATTATAAGTTTTCACCCCTTTGATGATTTTTCGGCATTTGACCATGGCATATGTGTATGTACCAACTCACCTTTTGGTGCTCTCATTTTTGGTTTTGATTTTCATGGTGTTAAATTTTTTAAACCATATAAAGTTCAAATGCAATGATTTTTAGCTAGTTGGATTGGTCTTCTTTGCCATGATGGTAGGCCCTTTATATTTTTCGGTGGAATCTTCAAATCATGGGCTAACTCGTGGTGAGTTAGGGATTTGGATCTGCATCTTTGGTTAGTGCCACGTATTGTACATTAACTCATATTGAGTTAATTAACTCACCGAATGAGTTAAGGAGGCAAAAGGGTCGAAACCCTATCATTTCATATTTTCACTTGGAGCTCTACTCGAGCTAAGGAAACTCTGTGGAAATTTTACGGCCACCATTGATGAAGCTTTTGAGCTCAATTTTCTGGGTGAATATGAAATTTTCTACTTCGGGTTCTCTTCTCATCTTTTTCTTTCTTCGGAATCAATGGTTTCATGCTAAGTAATAATTTCATTCCCCTCTTCATTTCTACTAAAAATGAGCCATTCTCAACGGTATTACTCATGGTCACTATTTTTGGGATCTCGAACACTCTATTCCGAGATCTCTCATTCGATTATTTTTGTATTCAATGGAGTTTTTGGTTTCTAGTTGTCTTGGAGTTTTGAAGCGGAAATCGATATGGGTTTTCTAATTTTTGTGAGATATCTTTGAGATCTTGTTTCTATTGAAACCATCCCTACTTTGGAGAGCTAAGAAATGTTACCACCGTTAATGAGTTTCAAAACTTTGTGCTTGATGATTCTTTTTAATCTTTGGAGCACCTCCATGATGTCTTATGGCCATCATTCTTCCGATAACTGGAGCTCCATTTTCCTCTTTGATGGCATTATACATGTTGATCTCTAAAACTCTTGGTGGGTTTTTCTGTTAGCCATTTTACAGGATTTTTTTTAGCACACATTTTTTCAATCTGACTTTTGTTTTAAAATTGGTGTAGCCTAGTGAAAATCTTCTGGTTTATTGCTAATATTATACATGGTATTCGTGATTCATTTTTCCCCTACTAGATCCGGTCTTATAAGTTGAGTTGTGATTTGATTTCTTGTGACCCAGATTTGGGTATTCATTTTTCGCTCTTCAATATTCATCATGACTCATCGTACTTATCTTGTGAATTGATTTTCTTAAAACTTGAGCTCATTTGATTTGGGTATTCGTATTTTTCTCTGATGCATAATGGATACTACTTTCTAGTCATTATTATTTGAAATGAAGTTCTTGTTTTGTCTGTGATTGCCAAAAATAATGAGTTCTATATCACTTTTATCATCGTGGGTACCCTTTAACTATGCTAGAAAAAGTGTCTCTGTGGACTATCCTCGATTCATTAAGACGGTATAAGGCTTCTCATTGCTACTTTAATTTTTGTCCATTCCTATTTCATTTGTGTTTCATTTTTTAAAACCTTGAATATATATTTTTATTTTACATATTTAGCTTACCATTTGGTCATTTAACACAAATTTGGGTGTTTGTTGGTACAGTGGAATTTTACATCGAGATTTGTTTTTTTACATGCCATCTTTCTCTTCTCGAGAAGACTCGTGGCTTAATAGACTTTTATATCTTCTTTGACTCTTATTTGTCTACATTGAAGATGACCTCTTGGAGTCATTTCTCTTAAGCTGTGAATAAGATAAAGTTTCAACATCTGTTTTCCTTTAGATCTGCAAATTCCCTCATGTATGTTTCTATGGCATGGCCATAATCATTGAAAATTTGAAGTCTAATTTTGCATTCAAAACCCTTCGAGCTCTTATAAAATCATGAAAAGATACTTTGTTTCTTGATAAATAACATTTAAATGGCTACATGGTTGTTGCAAACTAACTGCAATATGATACTATGATCTCCTTGTCTTGATATCTAAATTAATTGGCATGATATGAGAATGACCAAAGTTCACTAGCTAAGTATTAAATTTCCCATTTCATAATGTATTGTGCTTGTATCGAATGGATTTTATTATCATATTTAGTTTTAAAACTCTCGGAGGTATAGTTAATGAAGGAAATTTGTTTTAACAAATCCTTACAGAACAAGATATGTGGTTTTCAAAATTTTGATCTATTTTACTCTGTATTATTGTAATGGACATTACAAGAAAAAGCCTTACTTTAATGTTGATTGAGTATTTTATTTAAACATGTGACTCCATCTCATTTTGATGACTATTTCATATAAATAACATTTAAATAGCTACATGGGTTGTAATGAACATTACATATGATAAACTATGATCTCCATTTGCCTGATACTTTAATGTATGATTGAGTATTTTATTAGCTAAGTATTAAATTTGGTTTTCCATCTATTTTTATCGTAATGGATTTTATTATCATAAGTATTTTATTACTAAACATGTGACTCCATCTCATATTTGTCTATGACTATTTCATATCTACATCATTTGAGCTACTCCAAAACTAACTTTTTTTCATTTCTTTCATTAGATTGTTTTCTTAAAAGACACTCTACTTATGAATTCCTTTTGTACTTGACCTTGATTCAACTGTACTATGAGATGCTCCTTTTGTTTTTTTCTTTCATGTATCTTGCATGTGCTTTCTTTAAAGGATTCAGTTATGTGAAACTATAAACACATGGATATAGACCAAACCTGGAGCTCTAACAATATATATTATATGTTCATAGGTACTTGTTGCTAGGAAATTGAGATGAGGATGAAGCAACTGATTTGAAGTAAATCTAGAAGCACGAGAGGACCAAACCAAACAGGAAATGATGGTTTTTTTATCTCTCCATTTGCTTATAGATTTAATTATATGCATCTTTTATTTCTAGTACATACAATTTATGTCCCATGACTTGTGTGGGTTCACTATACATTCTTCATTTGAATAAATGATTTATTTGCTTGTAATGAGATGTATATCCTTAATTTTTGTACTTTATTCATTTTAAATGATAATAATGAACTTATACAACTGAACACACTTAAATAATTCACTTATGTATGGAAATAAATTAAAATCAAATGTTTCTTTGCATGTTCAATGGATGAATGAAATTTACTCTGTACCCTATCCAAAGCTTCAAAACTTCATGTCTGATACATGATGCCCTTCCTGCCTTCCTCAGAGCCTTGTAATTGTCGATTAGGGTTGTTGCACAGTTCTGATGAGGGTTTCAAATGGAATGGCTGCATCTATGAGCCATTTTATTTTGTAATTGTACCCAAGTTGTAGTTTTGATCCAAAAATGACTCCCAGCTGTCCAAAACCAAACAATTAAAATTTATATGTTAATCTGAGGTGGCTGTCCCAAACATATCCAGACCTCTGACTCAATTTATCTGAGAAACTTAAAAGTTTTGAGGTGACCCTTTTCACACGGTGTGTGTAAAAATGTCAACAATTCTAGAAATCATGCAGGAAAGCTTCCTACTATATTTTAAGATTTTTTCCTTGATCTTTTATATTGGGCATAGAGTCGAAGCATATAACCAAACTTTTCCTTTTCTGAAAAAACAAACCAAAACTAAGAAGGATCGGAAAAACCTGGATCACGTGTATGAGTGCACTTATTTAATTGAAAACTATAATGTGCATGAACTACAATTTTTGAAAGGGAAATCCTAAAATACCTTATTCTAACCAGATGTAAATCGAGGATAAATAAAACCTGAGACAAGAAGTGAAAAATAGTTTCCTTTTCTCCAAACGAGATGATGAATTCAACTTGCAAAACAAGTATCATGACAGAACTAAAAGGTTATGTGTACCTTGAATTTTTTCCAAAACATAGCCCAAAACATGAAGAATCTTTCTAATTGATGTGAAAATTGTTCAAAAGGGCTTGGAACCAATTCTTGAGTATCCGACGCTCATTCTTAATCTCTAATCCAAGCAATAATTCCGATATTCCCTGTGGCATGTCATGAACTAACAAGATATGTGTAACACCCATAAAAATGACATTTGAGGAACATGCTACAACATTAAACACTATCCCGTAAGTTGTAGTAGTTTTTATTTTATTTATTTTTAAAGTTAAAAGGTTACGAGGATAACAACCCCTTGGTACATTAAATTCACCTACACCAAAGTTCTCAACCTTACGATTGGGGAACCAGGTCTAGTTCAAAGATTAAATATTTTTAATTTATCTCTAAAGTCAATTAATTAACATTCGTCTAGGAAGGTGCCATAATTTAGTTTGCTTGGTTAAATTATTTCTTCTCTTTAATAAATGATTAATCCCAACATGGTCAACCTTATACTTAGTTATTTTGTTTCACTATCTTATTAGCTTTAATATCCCACATTTCATTAATTTACTAAAACATACTAGGAACTAGGAAAATTACTTGCACACCAAGGTAAATAAATGGCCCCATTCATTCATCTACACATACCTTTAATTTTATTTAAACATCTATAAAATATATTCCTACCAAATAAATGTAGGGTTGATCCTCGCCCTGGATCAAATCAATCTTATCCACTAAATCCTAGGGTTCCAAACTAACCCTAAAAATCCTTATGAATTTTTATTAAAACCTTTCCTTTATTCTAAACTCCTCATTTGGTCTATTTTCTCTTGTTTGATTTGTAGGTTGGAGCAAAGGAAGCCATGGGAGAAAGAGAGGAAGAACTATGGAGGATTTTCTTCAAGATCAAGTTTAGATTTGTTTAGATTGTAGTTTTATTGTTGTAATCTATTTCATTCAAGGATAGAAGGAGGTTTTCCTTTCCAAACTGGTTTTATTTCAAGCCATTTGTATTTGGGGTTCTCTATTTGGGGCAAACCCTACCCCCATTAACATAAATGAAAAAGAGTGATTTTAATTTACCATTTGAAGATTTTATTTCTTAAAACCATGATATTTTTCATTGTTTGTTTGCTAGAGGTGTCCTTAGTAAATTTACATGCTTAAAATTTTAGTTATTACAAGTTATAACTTTCACAGATGTAGTACTAGAAGTTTCCTCCTGTAAGTGATAGAATCACCACCAAGAGTAGGCCAACGGTCTTGGGACCACCACTCAAACTGAGTGACAAACCATGAACCTCCGCCTTATGGAGTGGTGGTTCATACATGATCACATTTTCAGAGTGGTGGTTATGAGACCACCGCTGCGCATTGGTGGCGGCGGTCCTACTTCTTAGAAACATAATCGCCAACCCCGAGTTTTCCTAAAAAAGTTACAAGGATACTCAAATGGTCATTCAGAACTTACTTTTACATGTCTAAGTTATTCATTTGCAAGGTTTAAATTCATTTACTCATTTCTTTGGTATCAATTTACTCAATTTAAACATTTCCTATTTTGATAATAACAACAACATCTACAAGAGTCAATTTCCATTTTATTTACAAACTTTCTTCCAACAATGCAAGGGAATGAACAAGGTAGTCTAACTTTTTCCTTTGCATGTTTTTCAATTAACACAATGGAATATACTATTTCTTTCCTCTTTCAACTACAAGTTTCAACCATTCTCACAACCAATTTTAACAAGGTTTTTAATAAGTTTTGAAATGAAAGTTACTAACTTTTCAATAAGGTCTATACACTTTGGTGAGAAATGGAACAACTACCATGAGATAAGTTGTTTCCCCTTTATAGCTTCTTTTCTATTTCAACAATACTAACTTTACAAACACATTTATTTCTTTCCCTTTTCAACATACAACTACAACAATGAAGGTAAACTTCCTCTTCCCACAATACAACTTTCAACTAAACTTTTACATATGAATTCCATTTTGATTCTTTTCTTCCATACCGCTATTTTTTTAGAAGAAAGGAAGTTTTACCACTCTTCAAGGATATTTCACCAAAAACTATTACAACTTACAATACAACATTTCCATTAAACCAAATATAATATTACAATCTTCCACCTTGAGTGGGAATAACAAGAAGACTCTATCACAAGGAAGGATTTCTTTTGGACACCAACATAGCTCTAACTTTCACATCACCAACAAGAGCTCCACCAAGCTTCATTTTATCACCACAAAAAAGGGGGAGAGGCAACACTCTCGACCCAACAAGAATTCCAATGAGGAGAAGAATCCATCCTTCCTCATTGGGCCCCAAGCCCCAACCAAATTGAAATGGAAAATGGATTCAACTCATGGCAAAAACAAGCTTCCAAATCACAATCCAAGATTTCAAAATCAATCCAAAGCACATTCAACTCATACTACAACACAAGAAGGAAAAACCAAAAAATATACAAGGCTTTAAATATGAAAATCCAAAGGAGCAAGAACCTATGGGGAGGTCACTTATGCCTCCCAATGGGAAATGAGTTCCCACCTTAAAACCTCCAATAAACATCTCAAAACCCCTACACACTCTTATGCCTCCCTCAAGAACCTCTTATGCCTCCCCATTCTCTTATGCCTCCCTACAATCTCTTATGGTTCCCTCAACAAAATAACCAAGAAATGTAAGAAATTTCTTGTCCAAGGTGGGGTACTCAACCAAATATGCCTCTAAAACATGAAATAAACTCTTATGCCTCCCTACATGAAATCTCCCATTAGTCCCCTCCTACACCACACTTAGGAAATCTACCCAAGCACCCAACAAGTATAGAAAAACACTCAAAACAAGCACATATGCATACAAAATAAAAGAAAGCATTTAACAAGAGTTTATCTCCTACCTTTCCATGGTAGAGCTTGATCCAAGAGCCATACACCAAGCTTCTTCAAGCCCAAAAACACCAAGAATCTCCAAAAATCCACAATCACTTCCAAATTCCTCTAACTCCCAAAAGTAAGAGCAAAAATAATGAAGTAACCCCCAATCAAGCAAAATAACTTGATTAAATAGAAAAGGGAGAGAGGAGGGTGAGGTGGCTCCATGTAGGATTCCACATCACTCATCCTCAATCAACTCCAAAGAATAATTAATAAGTGGGTAAAGGAAACACATATTACTTGCACACACAATCCAAGCCCACACCTCCTAAGGAAAAAATTAATTACATGAAGGGGATTTAAATAATATTTTACCTTTTTGTGTTCCCAAAACACCTAATGGGGTCTAATTTTTACCCCCCAACCCATAGTTAGGGTTGGCATAGAAATTTAAGAGGTGTGGGACAAGTTTGACTTGTCCCACAAGCTTTAAAAATTGGCCTCTAAGGCCAAATTCGAATTTCCATGAAGGGGTAGAGTGTAAAACACTCAAGATCCCCAAGCATTCAAATTTCAACACACAATCCAAAAGAAAATCTTGTCTAATAAATGAATTCCTTTGGTAACATCTATAATTAGTTTAGGACAAGATTAAATTAGCTCTAATTAAGACACTACAACTCATTAATAATAAAGGTTAAAATACATACCCCAAATTCCAAATAATAATACAATGAATTACATCACTAAAATCACATACTAACATCAATTAAAGGAAAATAAATAAACCAAAAACATAACCCCTTGGTCACAATTTCCCCTAACAATAATTCAAACACACACAAATACATGTTGCCATGGTGACCCTTGTTGAATTCACCTAGAATTCCAATGTGGTTGGTCTCCAATCCCCCATAGTTTTTTGTGATATGTTTTCTGCAAAACACACAATACCCCTCGACCTCATGGCCATATTAACAATGTCGAAGTAATAAAACACTTACATATAACTATCAATTTCAAACATCAAAAATCATAACTACTATAGCTAAGACCAAGTAATTTAACAATTATTCCCATTTTCAACATTTCAATTCTACTCATACATCAGTTTGCAACTAAGATCAAAGACCAACTAGATCATCAAATTAAAGCAATACTTTCACTCATTCACAATTTTACCAATCTCTAATATCAATTAAATCACAAAAAAACTTTGAACATCATAATAAAAACCAATTACGAAAATGATTCAAAATATCAACATATATTTATCTTGAAAACACATCATTTTCTTCCATACTGAATGTCTATCAAAATTTAATTAGTTCGGTTACAATATGTCTATCCTTCAATTCCCATATCACAATGTGTTAGTGTCATTTGTCTATTAACATATGCCAGTAATAAAGCACAATAGTGTCTATGTGTCCCATCACAGAGATAAACCAAATACAAAAAAACAATATCAAAGAGTAATGCTATCATAATCAAATTACGACCATGCAACCATTCTAGCTAATTTTTTTATCCTTAAAATCCCATCAGGGTCCACAATGTGACATATATTTAAAATAAAAATAACCAAAACATAACGGAGTCATGATGCCCACACAACTTATTAGTATGCTAATTAGAATAAAGCAAAAATGTTTACAATTATAATAATTTGGAAAAGATGATCATATTTCATTTCTATTGAAGAGAAGTGGGAATTACAATATCGAATAGGACATGGCCTCCAAATAGCTGAAAAGCTAATCTTCTTGTCTTGTACTGAAAAATGAACCTTATTTTCTATCACGGGTTCTTTCTAAAGTTGTTTTGAAGGTTTTGAGAGTTGATCTACCTCTATAAACTATTGTATATTCTTTTTGAAAATCGATACTGAGATCTAATTTTTTTCAACCTCTTCAAGTTGTTTTATTTCATAAATCATAAAATCATGAAGATGATAAGATGGTTGTTCTACTTGTTTAAAATGTTTGAAAATATTTTTAGAGTCTTCAAATAGTATTTCGTCATTTTCAATCTGTTGATCCACTACTACTATTAGTGAGAATCAAGCACCTAGGAATGTCCGATGTAGAGTGGGGCATTTGGTGTGATTGCATAACATGGCACCATCTCTAAATTTGTGGGACTTGCAAAACTTGAGATGGACCTCTAGAGAAAGTTAGTTCTTGCTTCCTAATCTACCCACCATAAGCTACTCTAGTGAAGGAAGAACCTAACCTAACCATTCCAAGGGAAAGAGAGAGAGAGTGGAAGATCCTACACTAAGTGGAGATACACCAAAAAAGGAAGTGGTTGATCACAAATCCAACTGCTGAAGTGGAGAGAGGAGAGTAGAGAAGAGAGTGGACAAGATGCACCATAGACCAGACATAGTTTTCACATAGAACACCAATTCAAAATCCATTAAGCACAACTCCCAAAACCTGCAACAAACATCAGAGTATGCATAGTATACCTTGCAATGATGAGAGGTAAGAATAGACAACAAAATAAGCCAAGGATGGACATATGCATCATGAAACATATTTTATTGCTCCAAAATGTTACACGGTACATCATCAGTGGGTAAGAAGCAAGAAAATACCATTATAGAGCCATGGGAGGAGGTTTAGACTCGCATTCTACCCTAAGGGAGAAAGAGAGATGGGGTAGAGGAGAGATAATGACCAACCCCTTGAATATTCCCCTTCATTACAATATATAGGAAGAACAGAGAGAGAGGAGGAAGAATTTGAATCCTGCTTCAACCACCTTGAGATATACATTGAATCCTTCTTTGAAAGCTCAACCACCTGTTAATCAATGCCCCTCTTAAATCCACCTACAATCTATTGATTCTAGTTCCCTATGTCTACTTGGCATATTAAAGAAGGAAGAACGGGGATAAAAAATACAATCCGAGTAGTTGAAGAAATTGGATTCTACATTAACATCCTTGAATATGTTTTCCCATTTTCACCTACTAAATCCTGTTAAGAGTGATATTTCATGTGCCCATGGCATAGATCATGTCGAGACATTTCAAAAAATTCTTCTCCCACCCAAATATGAGTTTCAAATAAAAATATATGGCCATCTCAGGATTAGGGTCATAGGTACGCCATTTTTAAAAAGTGTGTCTCGTGCTCTGGTCCACGTGGTAGCCTCACGCATCTTGGAGATTTGGCTCCTTCCCGATGCTCTTGAAATTACCAAACTAAAACATGGCAACCTACATGAGCTCCTTGAGATTATTTATATTTTTCCTAAGTCTCCTTACTTGGTGGGGCAAAAATTATGACCCGTGACACATGGAGGTTTGGCACTTGTTTGGAATCCCGCCCCAAATATTACTTTTGAAGTAATGTCAAGCTAACACTTGGCTCCCTTTGCTTTCACTTGGAATTTTCAACGACCAATATTTATTATTTGGGCCCTAAACACATGGTGAGCCCACACTCATTTAGGGACAACCTCCACACTTTTCTTTTGAAATTATGCCAATGAGACACGTGCAAAGCTTCCGATGGTTCTCTATACTTAGTCATTTTGGGCTGCTCTTTCTGTCCCATTTTTAAACTTAGAATACATGGAGATCCTACGCTTGTTTGGGTTTCAACTTTTGGACTAACCTTTTGAGATGTGTCGAGCTTACACGTGGAAGCTTACTGCTAAGCACCTTTATACTTTATCTTTTAGGCCCACCCTATTTGCTTTTTGAATTTTAGCTATTAACTTTGCCCCTCTTTGGGCTTGGGACATGTGGAATCCTGATGCTTATTTGAGTATGCCCTTTTGGATTCAATCTTTGGAGGTGCACCATTTAGACACTTGGTAACTTCCATGACTCTCTATACTTAGCCAATTTTGGGGCTCGTTCTAAGTAATTTACAAAACCCAAAGACTTTGATCCTTCTATGTTTCCTTTTGTTTTAGCCTATGGTTTCTTTGACACTATCTTCTCTTCCCCGACCCTGCTATTCCATTTTCAAGTCCCGTTGTTTCTTGATTTTTGGTTTTAAATGTGAGTTATTTGGTTTCTTCTATGCGGGGTTGTGTTTTCTCAATTTTCTTGGGGGCATAATTGAGATAACAATTTGCTTTGAATCACAAGGACATCTTCCTACTAGATGAAGGGACTAGTAGCCTTGAATCATCCATTGGGCATGGAGTCAAGAATAATACCTTGATACTGATCTTGTATTTAATCCATGAGCCTAACCATTTGTAGTTAGTGACCACTGAGCCTATCACGAATAGATTGTCTCGAAAACATTTTTTCTAGTTGGTCTACATTTGTTTTATTTTGAAATTTACAATTGTTATAGGAAATTATGGGTCTTACCATTGTGAACATGGAATGGCACGGCCTTGGTATCCACGGGAGCAATGTAAACAAAACTTATGTACAAAGACAAAATCATACATGCCTCAAATGAGATTTGTAGAGTGTGCTCAAGAACTTATTCTACTGAAAACAAAGTCTACTCCTACTCCTACACTAATCACAAAAAATGAAGATAAACGAAGCCTACTATAAATAGGGAGAAGTAGCTTCCCATTCTCAAAAGTGATAGCCATGTAAATTATTTGACTCTAAATATGGCTTCGTGTATGAGTGATAAACTAACTATAAGTAGATCCTCCACCCAAAACATCAAGGTATCTACATCAACCAAAAATACCTCCTCAAGTTGATTAGTATTGGACTCCTATAAGTTCTTATGGTGACCCTTGGTGCTTTGAAACTCATCCTCAAGACCTAAAGTGGGCATGAATGGTTCTGGATTCTCTATTGGCTACAATGAAGCCAAGTACCTTATTGGGCATGATCTTATTCTTTGAATGTTCCCTCTGCTCTAAAATTTAACTCTAAAAATAGAGGAATTTTGTGGACCTTCTTGGATGAATGGTGTGAGAGGGATGATGACATCCTCTTGTCATTTCTCTTCCTTCTCCTATGAAGAACTTGGAAGACTCATATCTTCCAACCTTAGTTCTAGAGGCATGTTGTTATACATAGTTTTTGTTCTTCAATTCCCTTCTTTATGGCGGCAGAATCATATGCTTGAAAGGTGGGTGATAGTGGAGTAAATGATTTAATTTCCTCATGCTCCTCTCTATCAAAGCAATCCTCCAAGTTAGATTGATAATATATCTCCTTTTTTTGTTATATGTGCTCAACCTCCTCCACGATGTCCTCCTAATCGTAACTTGCTAATAATGGTTCCCATCATCCTCCAACATGAAGTCTAAAAGTTTAAACTCCTCTTCAACATTAGAGATTGAAGGGGATAAAGTGGGAGGAAGAACAAAAGGTTTATTTTATAGCTTTCTCCACACTGGAGCGTCCGGAACCATATGGTCCTCCTCCATCATGGGTTCATCAATCAAATCGGGACCTTGAAATGAAAGAAAAGAATATTCAATGGTGCTTTCTTCATTGAGTGGCTTCAAGACTAATTTGATCTCTCCTGGCCTACTCCTCTTCAATGGGGCTTAGAGATGATTGTTCTTCCTTTTCAACTAGTTGTGCAACTTATATTAGATTAACATTCTCTTCAAAGAGAGTTCCATTAGGGACGCTTTATTCGAGAAAACAAACTGTTGATCTTCTTCTTGTTGTTTTTATTCCTTCTCGGCTATAAATTCAGCCTCAACCACCCATGACTCTTCAACCTTAACCTCCTATATTGGCTTGACCATCAAGGGATCTTTGTAAACCCAAATCTTTAGATCTTCTATCATTTCTTCTCTGTTGGGTTCCTCCTCTTTCTTTTCTCATTGATTTATCTTTGGAATATCTTCCCCATATGGATTTGGGAAGGCAAAAGGAGTGGGAGGTTGGGGTTCAAACAACTTTGTAATTGTTTGTGGTGGGGGGAGGCACAACTTCTTATTTGTTTGGAGGAGGTGACTGTCGGGAAGGAAAAAGGTTAAGGTAGGAACCGAGGTACGATGGGAAATCAAGAGATGGAGAAAATAAATTAATAATTGGGGCAATAGATGAGGGTTTACTCTTAATCATGCTGAAATGATAAATTTTGAGAAAGAGAAAATGAAGAGCTAGGAGGTGGTGGAATTACCTATTGAAAAGGTTGTCTTGTGCCCATCTCATAGACCTCAATGTCCTCAATCAATTAAGCAAGCTAAGGCAACATTTCAACCATGAAGTCAATCTTCTCCCGAGGGTTGTAATGTCTTAGAAAAGCACCTCCCCATAGATACGGTGTGCTAAAACCAATCCCAAATGCCTTTATACGTGTTGTCTTGTCATCACCAATCGGCACTATGATAATTCTTCACTGGGAACTCCTCGTGCTATGATTATTTACTAATGCATAGCCTTTAGTTTGGTGGATGTAATCTGGAAACAAAACAACAAACATAACACAAGAATACCATCGACTATGATAAGACGGAATGATGACAAATCTGAAATATCAAAGTAAATTATAATATTAACATGAAATTGTTACAATCTCACCCATGAGGTACTTCAAGTGTTATTGACTTCACTTGCCTTCCACCAATACTGTGGGAGAAACTTTACAATTACACCTCTTGATGACTTCTTCAACACACCTTTAAACTGATGGCTTCCTTTACACACTTCATACAATATTTCTCACTACTTCTTTCTATGCTAAATGAGGGGGGTGGCCTCTCTATTTATAGAACTTCCAGGCTTATCCATCTTATCTCTAAGATAGGATAAGAAATCCACTCTGATGAATCATATTTCATACCTTAACTCTTATCTGTACATGTAAGCTTATCTTTTAAGATAAGATAAACCTTATCATTTTACATGGGTTCCACATTTTTAGACTTTTTACAAATAAAATACACAAAATATTTATGACCTCACTCCTTGTCCTTATTACCAATATAATATTTCTAATTCCTAATCATGTAGACCCTACTTCTCTAATTACCAAAACTTTGACATTTTAACATTACCGGACCACTTACGAAAAATATTTACTTTTTACAACATTCCTATTGTACTTTGACTGTTACCGTACTCCACATTATTGGCGGCACCATACTAATGGCGCCGTTATCTTCTATCAGACGCTACTACTAATTATACTTAACAACATCCTATTCCTAATACATACATTAATGAAATAGAAATTACGGAGGAAAATTTTAGTGTCGACATCTTCCCCCTTTCACAAGCTTCTACTCCGTCCTCGGAGTAGACTATTCTGGTGCTTGGAAAATCTTCAACTTGTCGTGGTTGACCCATTTCGTAATGGGAGTGCCATCCAATTCCTCCAGTCGGTACATACCATTTTCATGCATAGCTGCTATTTTGTAGGGCCCCATCCATTTTGGAAGAAATTTTCTCTGTCTTCTTTTTTTGTATCTGGAATCATATACTAGAACCAAGTCATTCACATGAAATGGAGACCACTGGATCTTTTGATCAAAGTATTCCTTCTACTTCATTTTCTTCTTATAGCTTGTATCCTTAGCTATTTCCCTCATTTCCTCTAACAAATGAAGATGTACCAACCTTTCTTTTACTGAATCACTTTCATCCATTCTTTCATTTTTCATTACTCACGATCGTGGGAATATCAAACTCAATAGGAAGAAGCTGGATCAATGCCATAAGCCAACCTGAAATGGGGAGTATCATGTCGCTGACTTTGATGTTGCCCTATATGCCCACAATGTTGCATGAATCCTTTTATCCCACTTATGTACCTGCAAGGCTGCATCTTTTGCTAGAATTTGACACAACACAAAATTTGTTCGTTCCACCTATCCATTTGTACTTGGCTTGTATGTTGTTGCCTTCCTGTGCTTAATAGAAAACTTATTGACTAGGGCTTCTACCACCTCATTAATGAAGTGGCTTCCTTGATCTGCATTACAATTTCTAATGGACAACCAAATCACTGGTGACAATGCGTTCATATATGAACCTTGCCACTTCATCCATGGAAGCTATTTTCAATGGCCTAGCTTCAACCCACTTGGTTAAATAATCTGTGGCAACTACAATATACTTATTTTGGTGTGAGGTAGTTGGAAGTGGACCTACAATGTCTATTCCCCACTTTTCAAAGGGACCAAGTGGAAGAATAGGACATAATGGAGTTGATGAAGTCTTACGGTTACCATGTGTTTGAAAAATATCACATGTCTTACAATAATTAAAACAATCTTTAAAAAGAGTAGGCCAGTGATAACCTACATCCAAGATCCTTCTTGTTGTAAGTTGTCCAGAGAAGTGCCCTCCACATGTACCATTGTGGAATTCTTCTAGCAGTTCCTTCCCTTGATCACGTCCAACTACCCTCTTGTACTGTCCATCAGGTCCTATTCAAAATAATACTCCATGCAGAATAGAATATGGATGACTGGCTTGAGTAATCTTTCTCCTAGTCTTTGTATTAGCACCATCAGGAAACTTGAATTCATTCAGATAATTCCAAATATCTATGTATTCACTAGGGATTGTGTCGAGGATAACAATGCTACATCGGGAAATCATCATCATCACAAGATGATCCTAAACCATTATGGGCTCGAGAGAGTGCATCTGCATTGACATGCTTCTTTCTTGGCCTATCTATAATATCAAATTATTCAAATTCTTATAGCAAAATTATCCATCTTGCTATCCTCCCTGATGGGTTAGGCTTATTTACAATATATTTTAGAGCACGATGATCATTACAACTAGAAATTTTTGCCCTAAGCAAGTAATTTCTAAACTTATTTACAACAAAAATGATAGCTTGAGGGCCTCTTTTTCAATTACTGGTATAATTTACCTCAAGATCAGCCATTTGCTCATTTTCTGCTCCCAAAGTAGATTGGATGTTCATTCCCATTTTCATTCTTTTGGCTCAAAGTACTTCCTAGTGCTGCATCCGAGGCATTAGTGTACACAATGAATGGCTTGCTCCAATCTGGATTCTCAAAAGCATGAAGACACTGGGCTTCCTTGATTGTCTAAAAGCTTCATGTGCCTTATTTCTGGTTTATAAGTAACATCCTTCTTCAAGAATCTGGGTTAGTGGGTGTGAAATCTTTGAGAAATTCTTGATGAACCTTCTATAGTAACCCACATGGCCTAAAAATGATCTCAACTTACTTCTATTCATAGGAAATGGTAAATCTTTGTTTTTGAAACTTTATCGGGATCAGTGCAATACCATCTCTGGACAACATGCCCTAACAAAACACCTTTAGAACATCCAAAGACAAACTTTATAGGGTTTAGTGAGGCTTTTGCTTCATCTAACCTTTGAAATGTTGTCTCCATTCAGTGCGGGTGGTCCAACTTGCTCCCATAGATGCAAAAATCATCCGAAATACTCGATGAAGGTCCCGATGTAGGGTTCGAACACCCTATTCATCAAACGCTCGAATGTTGCTTTGGAGCATTACACAACCCAAAAGGCATAACTCTATAAGCAAACTTTCCCCAAGGAGTGGTCAACATGGTCTTTAGCTAATCTTTCTCTGCTATACGAACTTGGTTTTAGCCACTATATCCATCAAGCAGAAACTATAGTACTCTTGGCCAGCTACTTTGCCTAAGATCTGATATGAAAATGGAAGAGGTTAATGATCCTTCTTTGTTGCCTTATTGAGCTCCCTGTAATCAACACAAATGCGTAGCTTCCCATTCTTTTTATTGAGATCACAATGGGAGAAACCCATTCTAAATTCTCCACAACAAATATGAATCCTGCATCAAGCAACTTATCTATTTCTTCTTTTACAGTCTTGGAAAAATTAGGATTCATTCTATATGGCATTTGCTTTATGGGCTTAGCACCATCTACCAGCTCAATAGAATGTTCTACCCAACTTACTTGACGGAGTTCCTTGTAATCAAAAGTGAATATGTGTATGTACCTTCGAAAGAGCTAGAGGTAGAATTCCTTCTCACTCTCCATCACAGCATCACCAATCTTTATTTGTTGGAGACGATCATCAACTTCTTCTTCAGATAATTTTATGGGGTCATGAGTCGGTGTGACTGGAAGGATATCCATGACTGAAACATCAACCTCACTTTCTTCATCTTCAGTGTCCACTTCACTGGTACTAGAGTAATCAGAGGATGTCCAATCATCAGTTTCATCACTTGAATCCACAGGTTCTGCCTTATGATGTCGAGGGATCACGTTTATCTTCACCCTCTCTCTACCACGTCCAAGTGTCATGAAACCTTCATTCCAGTAGTTTCTTGCATGAACTCTCCTTAGCCATGGTCTTCCCAGCAACATTGGGTATGCAACAGTACCATTTTTCATCACCGAAAGTCTACCACACATACAACACCCATAATGAGATATTGCCACATTTGAAACTACACCTTCTGGTTTAGTTTTTCCTTTATTTAATGACCTTAACATAAGTGTTGAAGGGTGATCAATTTTTAAACCCAACATATTCATTACAGACTCGGTCATTACATTAACTACAACACCTCCATCAACTAAGACATCATGAATTGAAATACCATTACATAATACCTCAGCTTGTGGAGCATAGGGATCCGCCTCTGCCTCCAAAACAGGGACCTCAACCTCCTTTCTTCGTTGAGCATTGAGTCCACTTTGCAGCTCCCACCTCTTCTCAGAAGACATAGCCAAGAGTTGACCATATGTAATATTTGTAGGCCTTTTGGACAGATCTTCCAAGATGGAGTATGGTCCTTGCCCCTGTGAAATCAAGAAAATCCGCACACCCAACTTTCTTCTCCTATGTTTCTTACTAGTTTCTCCTTTCATCTTCTTAGGATCATTTCCATCTTGATTATCTTTTTCTTTCTTTCTTTTTGTTACAAACACATCTACTTCATTATTTCTGCTCTTATCTACTACATCAAAAGAATTCACAGGTGCTTTTCCTTTATCATTATCTCCTTTACCAGATGTAGAAGCTCTATCTGGACAATTATACTTATAATGACCCTTTTTATAACAACCATAACATACAACTTCAGAAATATTTCTTTTTGGACCTCTATCTCCTCCCTGAGAACTAAATTCTTTTCCTTGAAGAAGATTAATAGTTAACTGACCCATCTTTTTGAGCAGATCTTCATACTCAGTAGATGTACTAGGAGAAATATTTGTGCTCACCGAGAGTGGTTGTGGATTCTAGACCAAAGGTGCTAGTGTAGGCTCTACTTTAGCAACAATTTCTTTGGGCTCCTCTTCCATGCTTTCTTCTTGCCTTCTTGCAATCTCCTTTGCTTGTTCAATGGTAGCTAGACGGTCATACTTCACTCATTGTTTGATCTCTGGCTTCATCCCAAGAATGAAGTGCTTACAGAGGAGATTATCCACGCCATTCATCAACCCATCCGCTAATCCTTCCTTCCGGATCTGGGCATCGAGCTTCCTCCTTAGCTCTAGAACATGAGCATGATAATCCCTTATCTTCTCCTTCTCTCCTTGGGCTAGCTTTGTGATCTCGATCATGAGATCTATATATTTTACATTGCTCACCAAATTCTTCAAGAAAACTTTCAGTTAATAAATCCCATGAATTTTTCACATTATCACCTAGTGTTTCAAACCACCTAAGTCTTTGAACCATCCAAAAAGGTAGGAAAAAATTTAGTCCATTGTTCCCTTCTTATGAGGCCATTACAAATACAAGATCGTTTAAACTCTTGAATGAAAGAAGAAGCATCTTCATTAGATTGAGCTGAAAAAATAGGAATCTTTCCCATTTTCAAAAGTAACCACCATGAAATACCAACCCACAAGTACAATCAACAAGACTTATGTGCACAAATAATTGGAATCACTATACTAGAAAGTGACTTTACACCTTTCTACAGTAAAATAGAAATGACCACGGTAAACTATGGTAAAACTTGACTTACTGCGGTAAAAACTGACTTTACTGTGGTAAACACTATTCACGGTAAAAGTGAAGTTTCTTTGCGGTAAATACTATTCACAAAGTAAAAAGTGACTTTCTTATGCAAGTAAACACTATTCCCAGCAAAAATGACTTTACCATGGTAACTACTATTCATGGCAAAAATGACTTTACCATGGCAACTACTATGCACAGTAAAAATAAGGTTACCCTCCAATTGATTTTTGACTAAGTGGGAATATCTCTCCAGAAAATCCACCAATGAGGAATGGTCCCGGCAACAGAATCAAAATGTCATCACCAATCAAAGCACTATGATAATTCTTCACCGGGAACTCCTCATGCTATGATTATTTACTAATGCACAACCTTTAGTTTGGTGGATGTAATCTGGAAACAAAACAACAAGCATAACACAAGAATACCATCGACTACGATAAGATGGAATGATGACAAATCTGAAATATCAAAGTAAATTATAATATTAACATGAAATTGTTACAATCTCACCCATGACGTACTTCAAGTGTTATTGACTTCACTTTCCTTCCACCAATAGTATGGGATAAACTTTACAATTACACCTCTTGATGACTTCTTCAACACACCTTTAAACTGATGACTTGCCTTTACACACTTCATACAATATTTCTCACTACTTCTTTCCACGCTAAATGAGGGGGTGGCCTCTCTATTTATAGAACTTCCGAGCTTATCCATCTTATCTCTAAGATAGGATAAGAAATCCACTCTGACGAATCATATTTCATACCTTAACTCTTATCTGTACATGTAAGCTTATCTTTTAAGATAAGATAAACCTTATCATTTTACATGGGTTCCACATTTTTAGACTTTTTACAAATAAAATACACAAAATATTTATGACCTCACTCCTTGTCCTTATTACCAATATAATATTTCTAATTCCTAATCATGTAGACCCTACTTCTCTAATTACCCAAACTTTGACATTTTAACATTACTGGACCACTTACGACAAATATTTACTTTTTACAACATTCCTATTGTACTTTGACTATTACCGTACTCCACATTATTGGCAGCACCGTACTAATGGCACTGTTATCTTCTATCAGATGCTACTACTAATTATACTTAACAACATCCTATTCCTAATACATACATTAATGACATAGAAATTACGGAGGAAAATTTTAGTGTTGACAAGTACCCCTAGATTATACCATGCTAGCCTCCATTCTTTGAATCTTCTCCAACAAACAAGAATTCTCCACATATATGTCACCATTGTATGCATCCCCTTGTTCTTGATAAGCTCCATGGCCAAACTAACTTTGACTCTGCTCATATGGGTAAGCATAATGGTTCTAGATTGAATATAGTGCTAATTTGGAGGATTTGGTAAATGATTTTTAGGTGAAATGCACTATTGTAGGTGTGAATTCCATGAAGGGAATGAAGTCATGATTGCACAACTTCATGAAATGGAATAAAAGGGGAGATGTGAGGATAAAAGTGAATGAAGATGGGTTGAAATGGATGGAAAAGGTCTAAAACTTTAGAGATGGGGTTGTTCACCGAGATGCGATCACTAGTTGTGCTTGCATGTGCCTTAAAAGGCTGAAACTTAATAGGAACACACCAACTTGCTAAGATGAAGTGGTAAGGTGCTTCATACCTATCCAGTGCATGCCAAAAATGTTAGTGTGTAATCACAACAACCCCGAATGGCCTGATGTGGAGTGGGTTATTTTTTGTGATTACACAACATGGGACCATCTCTCACACTTTGTGGGACTTGAAAAACTTGAGATGGACCTCTTTGAAGAAATCTGGTTCTTACTTCCTAATATAGGCTGCTGAAGTAAGCTACTCCAAAGTGCATGAATAACTTATTCTATGCTAATCTAACCATTCAACGTTTCTAAAAAGTCTACTCTTTTCCAAATATGACTTCCTAGCTCTAAAGATATAGCCATCTAAAGGGGATATATATAGAGAGAGAGGAATATCCTCACACTAAAGATGTGGTGATACAGCCTCACGAGATCTTGGAGATTTGGAGCCTCCTTCATCTACTTGGGATTATTTCTAAAAGGAAGTGGTTGATCACAAATGCAACCATGTGGCTGAAGCCCATGGTATTTTAGGAGAAGCCTGCCTTTAGACTTGAGAGAGGTGAGCGATTTTTTTAACTTACACTATGAGGGTGGACAAGATGCACCATTTATACTTAGTCTTTTAGGCCCGCCTATCCACTTTTTGAATTTTAGATGTTGACTCAACCCATCCTTGGGAGATAGATTTAATATTTTTTCTTAGCCAATTTTAGCTCTCGTTCCTAGTCATTTGTAGAGCACATAAAAACCTTTGTTTCCAAAATCCATTAAGTCCCATTACTAATGATATTTTGTGTTTCCATTGCATAAAGGGTGTTGATACATTTCTGAAAAAGTCTACTCTTTTCCAAATATGACTTCCTAGTCTAAAGATATGGACATCTAAAGATTAGGGTCACACGCGGGCTATTTTAAAAAAATTTCTCCATCCTCCTGGTCCACGTGGTAGCCTCACGGATCTTGGAGATTTGGATCCTTCCTTATTCTCTTGAAATCACACCTTTTGAAGACTAATGACATGATAAAACTGAAATTTGCTAGCCTCCTTGATCTACTTGGGATTATTTCTATTTTTCCTAAGTCTCTAGAAATATTTTAAAGAGAGGCTGGGGTACAAACTCTTTTTTAGGACAAGAGCTGAACACCAATTTGGACACTTTATTTTGGTTTCAATGCATGATTGTAGGCCAAAAGTATGACCCAAGACACATGGAGGTTTTGCATTTATTTGGAAACCCACCCCAAATTTTAATTTTGAAGAAAATCCGCATTAACACTTGGCTCCCTATGCTGGAAATTCAAATTTTCAATGGCCACTCTTAGCACATAATTTTTGGGACCTAACCATGTGGCCATTATGGAAGCCCATGGTTTCATTTTTGGGACTACCTTTAGACTTTTCTTTTGAAATTGCACCGATGAGACATGTGGAGGCTTCCGCTGGTTCTCTATACTTAGTTGTTTTGGGCCTGCTTTGTCCAATTTTTAACTTACACTATGTAGTGATCCCGCACTCATTTTTGTCTCGCATTTCGATTTATCTTTAGAGATGTGCCGATTTTGTTGTATTAACCCTAATGATGAAACTTCCACTAGCACATTTATACTTAGTCTTTTTAGGCCCGCCCTATCCACTTGCATTTTGAATTTTAGATGTTGACTCATGGTCTTCCCATCCTTGGGCCTGGGACACATGGAGGCATCGGCACTTATTTGAGTCTCGTGCTTTTGGATTTAATCTTTAAAGGTGCTCCATTTGGACACTTGGATACATCTCGTAGTGGATATGGAACGACCATCTTCATGGATTTCATAATACTTAGCCAATTTTGGCCATCATGCATTAGATAAATTGACAAATGTGCTCTAGTCATTTGTAGAGCCTAAAGAATTTGAGCCTTCTTTGTTTCTTTTCATTTGAGCATCTTGTTTCTTTGATTGAATTTGTCTTCTCTTCCTATGTCATGGACCATCAATGAAGATGGTATGAGTACTTGTATTTGGTGGAGTTTTCCTAAAAAATAGTTTTAAAGTCATTGATATTCCATTTTCAAGTCCCATTGTTTCCTTATTCTTGGATTTGAATGTGATTTCTCTAGGTAGATATTATCTCTAAATTTGTCAGCGGAGGTCATGTTTTATCAATTTTCTTCATGGGGAAAATTGAGATAAAACTACCTTTGAGAAGCCCTTTGACCTATCATATATAATTTCTACCCATTTTCTGACATTTCATGTTTTTGTGCTAAGGAGGTACATTAAAGATCCTTCTCGTGTATTAGATTTTACCTCATTACACGTAGAGGATCAATGGCAGGTGATGATGGAGACCATCTATATGTTAGAGCACAGGACATTGGGCCTTCAAGGTAGAGATATTGATTAGGTTCGTGTTCATTGGGATCGATACAATGAGACAACAGCTACATGGGAGGATCCCATGCCTTTGAGAGCACAATTCCCACATTTTTTCTAGTGACTACTAGGAGGAATTCAGGTCTCCGAAGAGGGGGATGTAGTGTCCACTCTTCTTCAACATTTATATGATTATGATTCTATTTATTATAGATTACATTTTTGGACATTTCTATTATAGTTTAGATATTCATAGATGGACATTGCTATTTTGATTAGTTAATTTGTAGACAATCTAGTGTTAGACTTATGACATGATTTAAAGGACAAATTATATGCATATTTGGATATATCAAATTGTTGATTTTGAGCTTATATTGGACTAATACATTTATTTCGATAATTATATGATGCTAGATGATGTATTTGATGTCATGATCTTATTGCTAGTTGATAAAGTAATGAAATTGAAATAATTGGAATTGTGAACGATGACAAATTACTTGTCTTGGTTTAAGTTGCGATAATGAATATGTGTATATGCATGTATATTTTGTATTTGATGTTGTTAATATTTCCACTAGCCCATAAAGGTATTGTATTTACTTTTGTAGGTATTCATAACATAATAAACGAAAGAGGGATAGGAGACCAACAATGAAAGAATATGGAGTATTGGCAATAAGTCACCATGGAAACACATGTATTCATATGTTGTATGTTGTTATAGTTTGTTAGGAGGTCCCCATTGGGGAGTGATCTCAAAAGTGACCTTGGGAATTTTTTTTATTTTGTATTATTGATTGTATTTAATTATGAGTTATAGTATTTTTATGTGCATGTGGAGTCACTTTTATTACTTGTGTTTACACCCATCTTAATTTAATTTCAAAGTGTTAATATAGTGTTAATTAGGATGTGACAAATGTAGGGGGTTACAAATGTGAGTTGGTATCCTTAATGTGTGTTGGCTTGGAATAATTTTAATTTGTTTTGGGTAGTGTGTACTCAATATTCCTTGTGAAATATAGATTTTGAGCTTAGGGCTATTTTATAGACTTGTGGGACAAGATAAGATTATGTCACAACTCTTAAAGTCACCCACCCACCTAACCTATGATGTGAGGGACTTAATTCAGGTCCTATTTATTGTTTTAATGAAGGGAAAGGGAATTTAATTTCACTTTTCTTACATGGTTAATTAATTTTGTCCTTAAGGGGTGTGGGTTGGGTTGAGTGTGTAAGAGGGTGGTATTTTCCCCAACCACCAATTTATTATGATTTTGGGTATGGGTTTGACCTTGGTGATGTGGGATGGAGAAGAAATTATGTGGCATCCTACATGGAGCCACATCATCTCCCTCTCCCTCTTTTCTATTTATGAGATTTTTGTGAATTTTTGGGGGTTACTTGCTTGGTTTTGGGCTCTCTCATTTTGGAATGCTTTCTTTTTGGAGTGCTTGTTAGAGTTGAAGATTTCTTGGAATTTCTTGAGCTTGGAGGATTTTGGGACTTGCTTTTGGAGTGGATTCTTGCTATGGCAAGGTAGGGTCTCCACCCTTTTTTCTTCTCTTGCCTTGTATGTTTATGTGTTGAATGAATGTGTTTTATTTCTTGATGTTGTTGGGTAGTGAAATTTCCTTAGGATGTGTATGAGAAAGTGAAATGGGGATGAAATTTGTTGGGAGGAATAAGATTTTCTCTTGGGTATTTAGGAGGGAGTGGTTTGGGTGCCCCACCTTGTTTTCATCTTGTTTAGTTTGTTCATTATGGATACATAAAAGAGAAGTAGGCATAAGAGTGAGGGATGCATAAGATATATTTTTATCGTGGGGAGGCATAAGTTAATTTGGGGTTGATTTTTTTTTTTTTTTTTTGGAGGTTTTGGGGTGGGAATCTAAACCCTTTGGAGGCACAAGGGTATCCCCTTATTCCTTTCTCTACTTGGCTTGTTTTAGATCCAATTTGTTTGGGAAGTTTGTTTATTGAAAAATGAATTTTTTTCGTTATTTGTCTTGGGTAAATGTTGTTTGAAAATAAAAGTGGAAGCATTGTTTTCTTTCCATGGTTGTCAAATATTCCATATTATCTCATTGTTGGGGCTAGGGGGCCAATGAGGAAGTAGGTTTCATTTCCTAATTGGAGTAATGATTGGGTGGAGAGTGTTGCCTACTCCCCTATTTTTTGTTTTTTTGATCTTCGAAGAAGGTGGAGCTCAAAGGAGAAGTCATGTTTCTTTTAGAATTTGGAGAAAGAATAAAAATCTCTTGTTATATTTTATCATGTTGTCTCCATTGTATATGGAGGGCTTGTAAACTTGTATTTGTTTAAAGTGAAGTTTTTAGTTGTTTTATTATCAAAATGTAATCTTAGTTGATATTGTAAATGAAAGAAAAAGTTTGAAAATAATTTCATTACTTGTTGGAATGAGGGACTATAAGATTGTTAAATTGAATCAAGTTCATTGAAATGTGATTGAAAAGGAAACAACTTTGTTCTCATTTTAGTTGATTTATTGTCTTCAATAGGTGTGTTGTTCTTATTTTAAAACTATGGGGAAATATTCCTACAAGTTATTGTTTGAAATAATTGAAACTTGTATTGTGTGATGAAAGAAAATAGTTACTTACATTTCACTACTTGAAAATCTTATGATAGTAAGTTGAACTATATTTGTTCACCTTTTTGTATTGATTGAAAGAAATCTTAAATTTTACATGTGTAGATGGAAAAGCCTTAAAATTCTAAATTTTCATTTACCTTGCCAATAAATGGATTGATTCTTTGAGTCTAGTAGAGTAAATAATTTGCATGGTTACCATAAGAATGTAGTCTCAATTAATTGTGCAATTTTATCATCAAATTACTATAAGTTTATACAAGGATCAAATTTGAAATAAAGTAATAATAATAAAGGGATTTTTTTGACATCATACAATATTACTACCAAATTAAAGAAATGTTAGGTAAAATATTAAGATTTATTGATATTATCAATAGTATGAGTATTATTATTTATCGATAGTCGTAATAATATTAAAGTATTATTAATAGTGATATTAAGAATATTATTGCTATATTAAACTATTTTATTTTATTTATATTAACACACACACACACACAAATGTTTGTGTGTGGGTGCGTTTTATTAATATAAATAAAAGAAAATATTTAATTTTTTTTTTTATAAAAGTTAAGTTTTCGACTATGTTGGGTTAATAGGGGGAAATGGTGGGGCGGAGATTACAAACCCCACATCCCACCCCATATACTATGGGATGGGTGTTACTATGTGATGGATGTTGGGATCCGCAAAGTCCCCCCACCCCCCCAACACAAAATCAAACAAAAACTTTTAATAAATAAAATTTGCTGTGTCAAAAAACTGAGAACATTTTTCTTATTTCCACAGTCGGCCTTTTTAGTCTGAGCAACTCTTTTTTGCAGCCATGGTAACTCTAAACTACAGGTATGCATGTATGTGTGTGTGTGTGTGTGTACACACACACACACACACACACACACACACACACACACACACACCTTTTCTTAAGTATATGCATACACCATTTTTGTATTCCACTAAAATAGGTAAATACCCATATGCCCATTTGCACAAATACAAAATAAAAATATTGAGATAAACAAAAAAATAAATACATGCAACCCTAGGAGAGGGTGTAAATAGAACTAGAAAAGAAAGGAAGAATGTGCATCCTTCCATGAGCTTGAGATTTCCTCTCATGGCTTCCACCTCCCTCTCCACAAATTTGCAAAACAAAAAGAAGAAACAATAAGTCAAATGAAAAGGAAAAGAGTTTTTCATAAGCATGCTTAGGGTTAGTTGGATCCCTAAATCCAAGGGTTCTAAATGAATCCATCCAATGGATGAGATTCAAACCTACCAAAAGTAGGTGAGGACTGGGAAAGATAATTTTCAAATTTAAAATGCATGGGTAGACTTTATTTTGGGGCCACTCTAGTTTGTGTAGGGGGTGTTATTACTTTTCTAACCCAAATGTCTTATTAGAGACCTTTTTATTTAATGCAAGCTTTGACCCCTTTGTGGGTATAATAAAACTTTATTATTTAAATAACTAGACCACAATACCCTTGATATTAATTTGAGCAAGTTTAATTAAGGTTGAATTAAATTGTATTAAAACAAATGGTAAGGGAGCCTAAGTCTTGCTTTAGACTAATTAATTTATTTAATGGTATTGAGATATTTTTATTATTTTTATTTAAAGGGAGCTAACAAGATTATGGACACTCATTCGGAAATTAATAATATTAATTTCATGTATTGTTAAAATGATAAAGTGTGATTGTAAATTTTAACCTAGTGTTCTTAATAAGTTTTACAAAAAAATTATTCCATAATTTTTCTAGCTTGAACTATGTTTGTCTTGGTTTTCGTGAGGGTAAATTTGTGGGAGTTACAAATTCTAACATATGTATCAAATGTATTACAAATATAAAGTTTATAATGAATTTAAATTTCATAAGAAAAAGCTAATTAAGTAATAAATTTGAATTTTTAATTTATAAAAATTATTTAAAAATTTTCATAAAATTTTAAATGTTAAATTTTAAATTTAGTCATCATAAAACTATATATTTTTAATATTAAATTTATGAATAAAATAAAATTTACAATGTATATATAATTTTTAACAACTTTTAAATTTACAATAAAAAAATTAGATTTAGGATTTTTTTAAAATTAAAATAATATTGATGATAATTTTAAATTAATAAAACGAACGAAATTTAAAAATAATAATTAAATGCTAATTGGTAAAATATTTGATATTTGTAAATTTTAATTAAAAAAAAAAACCAATTTCATTATAACTTTAAACATTTTAAATGAATTATTAGATTTAGAATTATATATATACATCTCTTAGATTCTAGTTTTTAAGATAAAATTTCAAATCAATTTTGAATATTAATAAAGATTGATATTTTGAATATATAATAAATTATAATTATATAATAAATATTAAATTTATAATAATTGTTGATTTTGTTGTAATTTTTTTATTAATAGTAAAAGTGGGTTGATTGGAACACTTCTCGTAACAAAATGATTCATATGGAAAAAATATATAACAATGAGGATCAAGTGATGTTGCATGTATAGCGAAAACAAAATGAAACAATCATGAAAAAACAAACAACATAATAGAAACATAAAAACAAACTACAAGCTCATCCTTAAGATCCATTCCCCGCTGGATCTTAAACGTGTCTTAATGGGATAAGAAACAAATCCCCCTTTCTTGTTCTTCCTCACAGTAGTCTAAATTTCACCATTATTCGAATTCATATTTTTTGATTGTGGAGCGAGATGATAATTTCAAATTTCACATTGTCCTCATGAGATTGCAGTCCTTAGAGGAAAATAAATATGAACATCAACGTTAGAACATCGAGGGATAGTCTTACCTAAACGTGTAGAAGATAGAATAAAGTACATAGTTAATGGATCAAGATTAGCTTCATTTTTTTATTCAACTTGTGAATCACTATCCAAATGACCTGTCACCTACCTACCTTGACATGGATCTGAATTTCTACAACCACGTAGATCTACTTTTAACTTTTTTTTCCCGTCTAAAAATCCATAGTGATGTGAGAAAGAGAGACACAAGTTCTCAGTATCTAAAAGGAAAACTTTCCAAATCTAAATTTTGAGTCCTAATTTGGTCTTCAACAATCAAGTCAATAGAGGGTTGATAATCAACAAAAGTATTCATATCTATAAAAATACGGACATATGTGATAACATCACATGAATACATTTTTCAATGAATAGACAAACATTTACCCAATGTATATCCTATTAAAACTAAGCATTTCTCACTCAAAAATTAGGGAGGCAAATATGGAAACCATATCCATACACGTTTTACATGAAATGTATTGGTGGTGACAAGATTAAACAAGGGGAACTATAGTTTATAAAGTAAATTTTATATCCATAATAAAATTTAAATTTAATATAAATGTGAAATTAAAAAATTAAAAAATTATCTTCTAAATAAAAAAATATATTAAATTTATAATAAATATCAAATTTCAATAAAAAAATAACTTCACATTTGTAATTAGTTATAAATTAACTAAGTATTATGTAAACTTAAAATTTATGATAAGTGCCCGATTTTAGTTTTCCACAACAAAATTTAATAAAATAATTTTTACTAATTTTCTTTTCCATAATTAATTTTATCTCTATTATAAATTTTAAATATATGATAAAATTTAATTTTATAAAATATTAACATCCATGATGGAGCACCTTTAAGGAGAAGAAACCGAAGACGGAGATATGCAAATGTTTTGGTGGTAAGAACACAAAACTATCAAACAATAAGATATAATTTTGTAAACTATAGTTATCATATTCGAGATTGTTTTGGATTAATTACCAGTACAAAGGCATACTGAAAATAGATTGGAAAAATTGGGCAACCGTGCTACAAATAGATTGGAAAAATTAAATATGTAATATATACTACGCAATCTGAAAGCGAAATTTGACAATATTTGTCGAAATCTTGTCATTAGTACCATATGAAAACAAGTAATGAGTGAGAAAACACAGTTCACTATGTTGGTACAAAATATGGTGTAAAATAAGGAAGGAAAAGGCACAAGTAGCCGATGCGAAAAAGGATGTCAAAGATGTAGTTTTGAAATTGTTGTTGTATGTTACCATGCTATAGTAAGCAATACGATAACCTAAACAATTGATGTTTGAACTTCTAAATTGGAACACACACTTGGAAGATATTATGTTCGTTTGTAAGATTTTTGAAATCAAAGAACAAAATTAAAAAATTCAAATGCAATTTTTAGTCCCTAGAGAGATGTTTTTGGCCTCCAAAAAATATTGAAAATAGTTATTATTTGGTTAGTTCTTCCTCTTAATAGGGCATAAATATTCTTTTAGATATTCCCACACAAAAAAAGTAGTAGTTTTAGTTCGAGATAAAAAATTATGTCGTCCGCAAGTTGACCACAAAATTGACATCATTTTCCCATTGTTGAAAAGAACCTAACTACAGAAATTTGATATGATTGAATATCTTTAGTTTTTGTATAACTATTTTCTTCAAATGATATTCTTAAATTTTTATGTTATCCTACTACCAAAACATTCTCATTGTCCAAAATATTTGTTGAAACTTCATTTACTTGTACCACCTTCACTCTCATATTCCATGGAATACGTTCCTTCCGATCCACTCCTGGTTCTCTTCCTTTATATATTCCTCCACACGAAATCCATAGATCTACAACAGTAAATAATGGAAAGAGATCGAAATTCTGTGGAAAACTTTCCTCACATGAATCATTGTTTATATTCTTCAGTATCTTAAAATATATATAATCTAATATTGTACTTAATATTGTTTAATGTTCCTTTTAAAAATATCTCATTCCTCTAATTAATCATTATGATGTCTCCTTCATTGAACATATAATGACTTGTCGTAATATCTTCTTCCTTTTCGTTTCCTAAAATTTTCTAATATGTTCTAAAATAGCTTCAGCATTATCACTCACTCTTCTTCAAACATGTATTTGTAAAAACAAAGAACAACATTGGCAACTCTTCATTAAATAAATTGAAATGCTGACTTACAAATTTATCTATTCAATGAACTACTATAGGAAAATTGTCCTCGTTGTAATTCCAAGTCCCACTATTTAGGATTTTCATTAAAAATCACATAAACAAAATTCTTTAAAAAAATTAAAAAATTATTTTTTCTCATCTATTTGAGGATGATATGTACTAATAAATTGTAAATTAGCTTCTAAATTTATCCATAAGATCCTCGAGAAGTTTCTTAAAAATTTGGTTTTCTTTATTTGATGTAATAGATATTGGGATTCTATGAAACCTAAAAAATTCCCTGAAAAGCAAATATGTTATCATTGTAGAATCATTTATTGTCTTACACATAATAAATTCCACCATCTTAGAAAATGTATCCACAACAAAATTAAGTTTATTCATTAAATCTTAATGTCTTAGGAAGTGAAAAAAACATGCACATATGTACATGGTTTTGTTGTGGTAACAACATGAATTATTGTAGTGCCCACTTCCCTTCGACACCTTTTTGTTATTGATTTTGATATTGTTGACTATACTTATGGATATTATTGTAGCTTTTGATTTAGCATGATGTTAGATGTTAGAGATATTGGGTGGTTGTTGATTTGATTCATATATGATGCGTGTGGATTATAAGAGATATTTTAGATTGACGTTGATATGTTGTTGACGTGATTATATATATATATATATATATTTATATATATGCATTATTTCGACATGCATATTGAGTCATATTGAGTAGACCTAGACAATTGAACTAATCTTATGATCATATGGATATTGATGAAATGTAGAATCAAGATGTTAAAAATTGTAAATAATATTGTCACTTGCCTAAATGATATTTTGATTCATATATAGATGATTGTGTAGTTATATTGTATATTTAATTTGGATTTTTTTATGGAGCCACGAGGTCAAAAGAGATGTTATGTGTTTTGCAGGTAAACATGTCACAACAAACATCGAGGGGATAAGAGACCAACCACATTAGAATACACGATGAATTCATCCAAGGTCACCATGGAAACATGTATTTTGCTATGTGTGTGTGTTTGAATTGTTGTTAGGGGGTCCTCGTGGGGGAATCACCTCCAATTTTGACCAAGGGGTTATGTGTTATTCTTTCATTTAATTTCCTTTATTTAATTTTAGTATGTGAATTATACGTGATTTATTATCCTTTTGTTAATTGCTTGATTTATGTCTAGATTAGTAAATTAATTAGTTTACTAAATTAATTAAGAATGGGTCAAAATAATTCATTTATTAGAATTGATGACTCTTGGTTTATGTGTTGTAAGTTGAGTTCTTGTGACCTTGAGTGTTGTACACTCTACCCCCTTTATGAAAATTTGGATTTGGCCTTAAAGGCCAATTTTGGAGGCTTGTGGGACAAGTTAAACTTGTCCCACACCTCTTAAATTGATATACCAACCATACCTATGGGTTAGGGGGTAAAACATAGACCCCATTATGTGTTTTGGGATGAAAAAATATAAAATATTATTGCACTTTCCTTCTTGAAATTAAAGTTTGTCCTTAGGGGGTGTGGGCTTGGATTGTGTGTGTAAGTAACTTGTCATTCCTTTCACCCACCAATTTATGGTGCATTGTGGTTGAGGTTTGAATTGTGAGGTGGAGTTGAGAATGAGTGATATGGCATCCTACATAGAGCAACCTCACCTCATCTCTCCATTTTCTAGTTATTAAGGTTCTTTTACCTTTTGGGGCTACTTCATTTCTTTGTGCTCTTACATTTTTGGGAGTTGGAAGATTTTGGAGTGTTTGTAGATTTTTTAGAGCTTCTTGGTGTTTTTTTACGCTTGAAGAAACTTGGTGTGCGACTCTTTGATCAAGCCCTACCATGGGAAGGTAGGAGCTATACTCTTATAAAATATCTTCTTTTTATAATTATGTATACATGCATGTTTTTAGTGTTTTTGTAATGCCCCGCTAGACATTGAAGCTTTTTTTTTCTACCTGCCACCTTGGCCGAATGTCTTGGTGCCACATTTTCCTTTCTGTCCTTGCGTGAGGAATGGATGGAGTCCCGTTTTTCTTTGCCATAATCTATTTTTTTGGATTCTTCTTCAATGCGTGCAGGTGGGTGGTGGGCGCGTTTCCTTCTTGGAAGTTTTTTTTCTCTTCCCTATCTCCTCATTTTGACCTTCTCCTCCTTGGCGTGTTCTGAAAAGTGGATGCATTAATGGTGAAATGAAGGTCTGTCGCCCTGATGTTGCGTGGGTTCTCAAAATCATGTTGTACATGCAGCTTCAATGGAGCGCAGAACTGAAATTCTCCTCGGAAAGTGCCGTGAGGAAGTTTTGGTGGTGCACGGCGAGCTACGGAGGTCGAGAGGTAAACTTACCTCAGAAAATCAGTGGCCTCCAGGGAGAGAAAGTGCGACAGCTGCTGCAGGGTGATCCCAAGGAACCGTTGGTGCCGAACTTGATGTTCTGGTTGCACGCGACCACAGTCATGATCAGTTGTTGCAAGATCTTGCAGCTGTAGCAGAAAAAACGAGATAAAGTTTTAGTCGAGCTGTCTTGCCTTTTCATTTTGGAAAGTCGCTTCTGTCCAGGTGGCGAATCTAACATGGAAGAAGCTCGATCAAATCTTGAGGCAAGTTTTGCAAGTGAGGCTGAGATTTGCGTTCACTACTGTTTCTTTTGCTGACCGGAAGTTTTCCAGTGCCTAGCCATGGGTTAGATATGGTGGTTTTAGATGAAGCCGCAAGCTAGTGTAACAGGCGTGTTACCTCCTTTTCCCTTGGGTGCTGCGAGGCATGTTCTTGTCAGGGATCCACAACACTATCCTGCAACTGTGATTAGCCAGGCAGCAGGCATGTTATAGAGTAGTTGAGGTGTTTTTGAGCGCTTCCAACAGGTAGGCTGTCCAACTATGTTGCGTTCGGTTCAGTGTCGACTGCATCTTCAAATTCAGGATTCTCCTTCAAGACATTCCTGTCAAAATCGACCTTGTGACAGTGAGAGAGTTACCAGGAGACCGGATGAAAATTATTGCAAGGATTCTCTTTTGAGACCTTACTTGCTGTTCGATGTAACTCATGGAAGAGAACCTCATAGAGGCCGATCTGTTTCATATCAGAATATTCATGAAACATAATTTGCTCTGCTATTATATGAGCTGCTTCAACAAGTCACTAGGTTGGCAGGCATAAAGTTTGCTGTTGGAATAATCACGCCTTACAGACTATAGCTGAAATGTTTGCACCGAGAGTTTGATGATGTCCCCAAATCTTATGAAGGAAAAGGATTGTGTATCAATACGGTAGATTCCTTTCGAACTGGAGCGATGAAATCATTATGCCTTGTGTCCGAGCTTCAAACCATGGTCGATGTTTAGCTTTTTAGCACAAGTGCTCTCGGACTGAGTGGTAAGCAGTTTGACTCTCACCCCCCCAAAGCAGCTGCATTGAAGCAATCTAGTGTTTGGATAGCCACCTATTGCATTATTCTTGTCGTGCCTTCAAAAGGAATCTGGTGTGATATATTACAAGAAAATACCAGTGAAGCAGAGGATAAAGCGGAAGGCGTGTGGCTGTAGCAGTCCCTGCTGGATGTTCACGACTGGTGGATGCGTTAAAACAGGAAAGATAGACTAACCATATACATAATATGCTAGTATCTAATAAACCTCTTGAAATGAAACTCTTTCTTTCTAGAAATTGGTTTAAATCTGTGATTTTGTGGATTTGCGTTCAGTACATGGTTAACAGTTGTTACTTCTAGATTTGCCTCTGTTGGTTGTTCTTGTTGACGTGATCAAACCCTTTTATTTATAAAACAAACAAAGGTTTTCAGTGTATGCTTTGATTGATCATATGAAATATATATATATATATATATATATATATATATATATATATATATATATATATATATATATATATATATATATATATATATAATTTTAAAGTTACTTCCTTCTGTAAAAATGTCATTGTTTCTTTGTGAACCTAGGTATGTAATCACCCCTAGAACGTTGCAGAATTGACTAGTATTGGTTTCCTGTTATGTTGTTGCCCTAGAGGAAAACATATAGTTAAATTATTATTATTTTTTTATGATAAGCGTGATTATGCACTTCGTGTATTGTGCAAATTATTAGGGATTTTGGAAATTAGAAGTTCAATATATATGCTTGTTAAGAAGGAAGTTTTTGGCCGAAAATATGTCCTGGGTTGATAGAAGGGCATAAATTATTGATAGAACCCCATTTTGATTCTACTCTTTCTATGAGTAAAATTTGATAAAATTAATGACCTTTATGGTGTTAAGATATGGTATGTTGATGATTCCTTGTGTGATCGATTTAATCATGTATAGACATAATGCCTTGATGGAGTAAGGTAATATCTTTCACGGTTCGTGAAAGTTAAGGTTTTCATCAACTGCTTAAGGTAACATGAAGTTCCTTAATTTAGTCAAACTTGTTTTGTACTTCCTTCTTGATGAGTGACCTTTCATTGCAAATTTAGAATGATTGTGATGGAAGGTCGTGAATATATTTTGTTGTCAAAAAGGGAAAAGAAGCTATGGAATAGTTTGTTTATGTGTCGAGCGTAATAATTGTAATTACATCGTTATAGAAGTTCGTTATTGGAGGATATCTATCTTCAATGGTATATTATGTGTTTAATCTCTGCATAGGTTACCATAAACTTAGTGATGAGATGTAAATTAAGGAGAGTTGAGAGACCTTTTTTTTGTATACATCGTTTATGATTTTAGAAAGTGAGTTGACGTCGGAAAATTTCAACCAAGTCTAGATTCATGGCTATGTTCCTCTAGAACGGGAGGGTTATAAATCTAAGGTATTATGAAAATTGCAAGGATGTGTTTAGAGTACTAGATTGCCTACTCAACTTGGGTATTAATGAGGCTTTTCACTATTCCGGCCCTGGTTATGTTCAGGAGGTAGGCTGTTAGACAATGCCTATTCCGGACATTCTTATCATCATTTTCCACTCATCCTTTTAGCTATGAAGTCACTTATTACCTAAGATATAATGGTTGTGGGTTGAATATAATATTTTCACCCTTTAAACTTTTTGATTACATGATGGAACTTTGTTATTACCCTCGTTGTTCGTTTGTAGCCTATTAGGCCTATGGCCCTACGGAACGATTCCAAAACTATATTCTTTTTGGCGCCTAAGATCGGGTCTGGTTTTATCTTTTGACTTCACCTTGAGAATGTGGATTGATGGGTTACACTTTAGATTTCAATCACGTAATCTACGGGATTATATGATTGAAATCCTAATACTCTCAACCCTTGTGTCTATTCATTTAAATTTCATAGTCTTGCGTAATTGGTTGTCAAACTTTTGTAGTTTTAGAGGTATCTTCATAACTAAAACTTATGGTTTTCTTCTTAGTTGATATGTTGAAAATTATATCTTGTTTCAAAAGGTTGTTAGAGGTTAGAACTTTGATCCATTTTCTGAAATAGAATGTTTCCTTTCATGGTATTGTTAGCTAGTAGCTTATTGTTGCTATGTATAGTCTTATCTTGCTCAGTTCTCGCGAACTGACTCAGGTTATTAATTGTTGCAGATGGCTTACGTGGTTAGATGATGGAAAGACTTGTAGATTATTGCATCAATCTTGGTTATGATGTTCCTTTGTACGAATGTGTATTATGTTATAAAATTTGGAAAGGGCCTTTGGACATTTTAGAAGAAGGGTCAGTGCCTAGTAAATGTATTGTAGAGTATTGTTGTTGTAACTGTTGAAACTTTGGCTTGTTTGGTTATCATGTGAAAGATGAAATTTGATTACCGCTTGGTTATGGGATATTCTAGTGAACTTTAACCCTTAGTATAGTAGTGGGGCATGTCCCATGTTATTACTCTCTTGCTCCCTAGTCATGGTTCAATAGAGATGGTATGTCCCTTTGATTTGTGCATCATGTTGGAATGAATTGATATAACCTTGTTTTGTTTCCGCAAATGAGTACTGTTAAACTTTGCTCTTGAGTTAAAATGTTGAGTTGTAAATCCTCCTAAGGCTTAGTAGCAATGAGTTTGTAAGCACTATAAAGTGAGCTGGATAGTCCTGATAAAAGTTAAACTAAAATTTATATATATGAATATATTAATGTAGATGTGATCTACTAGATAACCTTTGAGACCTGGAACAATCAAGAGGAAACTATCTTTTGTAATGAAAAATATGATTATTATTTTTTTATTTTCGAGCCAAACTAATAAACATTATCCTTTTATGGTGAAATCTTAAATGACCTCATGGTGAAAGCAATGGTTAGATTTTAGAAGATGATAGGATTTAATAAGTAGGAGGGAAATCGATTAATTAAACCTTAAATCTCTCTCTATCATTTGGAATGTCCTCCTTTGTCAAACCTAATTAAGTAAAGTCTAGATGGAACATTTAACCAATCTCGATAAACTCTTAACCTCAATGAAAGATTGATAGTAAACAATGTGACCCTGAAGCTAAATTCTGTTGTCCTGTTCTGTTAACCCTTGCCTTGATTCATGGTGATATTTCTTAAGCAAGGTCAAAATTTGATCCTTAAACAAGAAGGTTATTGTTATGAAACCCTAAGCGGTACTTTCCCTCAATCGGAACTTATGCTTTCACCTGTGCAATAGAGGTATGAAACATGTGTTAGTGGCTTGAGTAAGATTAATTAACCTTGTAAGAAATGGAAAATGTTCTAAAATCAAATGAATAAGAAAGATTTGGACATAAAATTGATGATCCTAGTTTAGAAAGCTTGGCCTTAAGCTATTTAGTCAATAGTTGAAAAGAAAGAAGTTCTCCCTTGTGAAAAGAATTGTGTGAATCATTACATGAAATTTTATAAGAACGTAAGTTAAGAATTAAGAGACACTTTAGTAAACAAGAAAATTTAACAAGAAATTCCTCATGGGATGCCCTAGCTGTGAGTGTGTCATGTGGATTGGACTTCCATGTTGTCTTGTCAAAAGAAGAGTACATTGTCCTTGATAGGTGTGAACGTTTCCGTGCTGACCTTGTGGTCTCCCCCGTAACAAGTGGTTCCTGGTGTTGGTTGTAACCTTGTGACGACATGTTGTGTCGTGTTGTGTCAAAGCAAGTCAAAAAAAAAAAGTTATCCTGTATTTCACTGTGTTGTATTTGTGTGTGTGATTTTTGGGTCGTTACATTTTGGTATCAGAGCGAGGTTCATGCTCTCGAACCTATGGGCCGGATTGGTGTTATATGATGATGTTGCATGGTGGTGGTGGTGTTACATGATGATACTGCATGATGATGATGATGTTGCATGATGATGATTTATATTGGAAGAGTAATGTGCTTTAAGCGTGATGTGATTATTGTCGTAATTGTGATATTGTGAACGCACGTGATGTGTATGTCACTCAGTGCGTATTTGTCATCATGTTGATGTGTTGGGGATGAGAGTATTCTCTCTCCTTCTTGTGGATTCTATGAAGAGTTCACGTGTGAATTACTGTTTGTGGCATGTGAAAAGAATTATAATGTGGATGACATAGTGTTGGAACATTGTGACATGTTGTGATATGTAAGTGTATCAACGTGTTGTATGACTAGATTGATGTTAAAAGAAATGAGTTGTATCATGATGTTTTTACCATGTTTTGAAGAAATGTGTGTACCACCTTGTTATGAAGCAATTATTGTTATGTTGTGATGTTATTATGTTCATCGTATATATGAGTTGTGTAATATGTAATGCTTCATGTTGTGATTTTGGGTCATACGGTGAGTGTATGAACCCTATTGTATGGTGCTTGCACTTTGGGTGCAGAATGTGGTAAAGTGACGTGTTACACTCAGTGAATGTATGATCGTGATCTACCCTGTATATGTACCATACATAAGACGTTATGGTAGTTATGTGTGTGCCACCATTATGTTAGTGATGTTAGTTGTATGTTATGTTGTGAACCTTACGCTAACCGATCCTGAGGGAAATCGGTAGAAGTGTATGTTGAGAGTGAGGAATGGTGTACCATGGGTCAATAACTCAAGCTAAAACTCGGTTTAGTAGATAACATGTGATTCTTTCCTCTCTCCCTATGTGGTTGTATGTATGCAACCTTAGTGTATCTATGACTATGTTTAGCCTTGTCGAAGGGTGGCGGGATGATTCAGATGGAGGTGATGACAGTTGTATTATTGATATGTATTTTACGAGCTGAGGCTCGATGTTCCGAGTGCTAGCAACTCGTTGAGTACCCCTTTGGTGGCTAGATAAGGCCACACAGTTATCGTAATGTGACATTATTATAAGTTGATTTTATTCGTAAATTGAGCTTTTACTTTATTTTGCAAGGACCAACATCTTTTCTTGATTGCAATGCTTTACAATTTTGGGCATTTCCTTGGTTTGTGGCACTAACATGGGGATTTTGATACTAACTTTGGCTATTTGGCCATTTATTTTAGCTTGATTTGGGGTCTTCTTTTAAATTTGGAATTTTTACCGCCTTGCCCAAGGCTTGTACTTTGCCACTTGGCACTTTGATTGGATTGTTGTGCTGGTTCTATTGTCGTGATGTGTGGAATAGGGTCATGGGATGCACCATGGATTGGTTGGACCTATGGACCCACTTCATTGTATGGGGGTACGCCCCAAGGGGTATATATAAATAGCGGGTTGTTGAACCACGTTATTATGTCACTTGGGTTAGGAGTGTTCGAACTCTATGTGTCTTGGACCATAGGGTCAACCGGCCTCCTTGAGGGAGGCATAAGAGTTTGAGGGAGGCATAAGAGACTTGAGGGAGGCATAAGAGTTTGAGGGAGGCTTATGATATTTGTCTGTATGGTTGATGTTTCAAGATATATGTTGAGTTATTGTGATGTTTGGTAGTGGTCTTTTGATGTATGTGTTACTCATGTCAGATGGATATGTGTTGTGATGTTGTGGTTATGTCATTGATTCCCTTGTGGACACTATGTACCTGTAGCATGGTTTGGTGTTATGTGAGTCTTTCATTGATGCAAATTGAGGAAATGTCTGGTGGATTGTAGTACTCTTTTGTTTGAGTATTTTTTGTGTCAGTCATTGATGTGTGATGAGTACTATGTTATGTGGACTGTGCCTATTCTATTCCGTATTTGAGTAACCTTTTTGTGGTGTAATACAATCATGAAGTATATACTTGTGCTTGTGAATCTGTAGGGTCTTGTGAACCCGATAGAGTGTTGTGTTAGCAGTTCATGTTGGGCACCCACAATAAGGAATAAATCAAAACTCTTCAATGATGATAATTTTAAAAAAAAAAAAGAAACTAAAACTAGAAATAATGATAATGGAAAGAGACTAATGAAATGATGAACAAGAAAGAACTGCCAATCTTCACAGAACATTGAAAGTTAAAATTTCTACCAAATGTTCCTAAGGCTACCCTATGGTCATACTTTAATCAACTAAAAATTTAAACCATAAAGTGTACTTTCTCCTGTACCTGTTCTTGGTTGCGAACCATTTCTTTTCCGTTGTGTTATGTCACATCGAGGACGATGCTTTCTTAAGGGGAGGAGAATGTAATGCCCCACTGGACATTGGAGCTTTTTTTTTTCTACCTGCCACCTTGGCCGACTGTACTGGCTGCCGCATTTTCCTGTCTGTCCTTGCGTGAGGAATGGATGGAGTCCCGTTTTTCTTTTCCATAATCTATTTTTTGGATTCTCCTTCAATGCGTGCAGGTGGGTGGTGGGCGCGTTTCCTTCTTGGACGTTTTTTTTCTCTTCCCTGTCACCTCATTTTGACCTTCTCCTCCTTGGCGTGTTCTGAACAGTGGATGCATTAATGGTGAAATGAAGGTCTGTCGCCCTGATGTTGCGTGGGTTCTCAAAATCGTGTTGTACAGGCAGCTTTAGTGGAGCGCAGAACTGAAATTCTCCTCGAAAAGTGCCGTGAGGAAGTTTTTGGCGGTATGCAGCAGCTACAGGGTCGAGAGGTAAACTTACCTCAGAAAATCAATGGCCTCCAGGGAGAGAAAGTAGACGAAATTCTTTGCCGCAGGTGATCCCAAGGAACCGTTGGTGCCGAACTTGATGTTCTTGTTGCATGCAACCACAGTCATGATCAGTTGTTTCAAGATCTTGCAGCTGTAGCAGAAAAACGAGATAAAGTTTTAGTCGATATGTCTTGCCTTTTCATTTTGGAAAGTCACTTCGTCGGTGGATGGAATATAACATGGAAGAAGCTCGATCAAATCTTGAGGCAAGTTTTGCAAGTGAGGCTGAGATTTGCGTTCACTACTGTTTCTTTTGCTGACCGGAAGTTTTCCAGCGCCTAGCCATGGGTTAGATATGGTGGTTTTAGATGAAGCCGCAAGCTAGTGTAATAGTGTGTTACCTCCTTTTCCTTGGGTGCTTTGTGAGGCATGTTCTTGTGGGGATCCACAACACTATCCCGCTGTGAATCGTGATTAGCCAGCAAAGCGGGCATGTTGCAGAAAAGTAGTTGAGGTGTTTTTGAGCGCTTCCAACAGTAGGCTGTCCAACTATGTTGCGTTTGGTTCAAATGTCGATCGCATCTTCAAATTTGGGATTCTCCTTCAAGACATTCTGTCAAAATCGACCTTGTGACAAAGTGAGAGAGTTACCAGAGACCGGATGAAAATTATTGCAAGGATTCTCTTTTGAGACCTTACTTATTCATTCGATGTAACTCATGGAAGAGAACCTCATAGAGGCCGATCTGTTTCATATCAGAATATTCATGAAACATAATTTTCTCTGCTATTATATGAGCTGCTTCAACAAGTCACTAGGTTGGCAGGCATAAAGTTTGTTGTTGGAATAATCACGCCTTACAGACTGCAGCTGAAATGTTTGCACCGAGAGTTTGATGATGTCCCCAAATCTGATGAAGGAAAAGGATTGTGTATCAATACGGTAGATGCCTTTCAGAACCTGGAGCGATGAAATCATTATGCCTTGTGTCCGAGCTTCAAACCATGGTCGATGTTTAGCTTTCTAGCGCAAGTGCTCTCGGACTGAGTGGTAAGCAGTTCGACTCTCACCCCCCAAAGCAGCTGCATTGAAGAAATCTAGTGTTTGGACAGCCACCTATTGCATTCTTCTTGTCGTGCCTTCAAAAGGGAATCCCGGTGTGATATATTGCAAGAAAAGACCAGTGAAGCAGAGGATAAAGTGGAAGGCGTGTGGCTGTAGCAGTCCCTGCTGGATGTTCACGACTGGTGGATGCGTTAAAACAGGCAAGATAGACTAACCATATACATAATATGCTAGTATCTAATAACCTCTTGAAATGAAACTTTTTCTTTCTAGAAATTGGTTTAAATATGTGATTTTGTGGATTTACGTTCAGTACATGGTTAATGATTGTTACTTCTGGATTTGCCTTGTTGGTTGTTCTTGTTGACATGATCAAACCCTTTTATTTATAAAACAAACAAAAGTTTTCAGTGTATGCTTTGATTGATCATATGAAATATATATATATATATATATATATATATATATATATATATATATATATATATATAATTTTAAAGTTACTTCCTTCTGCAAAAATGTCATTGTTTCTTTTGTGAACCTGGGTATGTAATCGCCCCTAGAACGTTGCAGCATTGACTAGTATTGGTTTCCTGTTATGTTGTTGCCCTAGAGGAAAACATACAATTAAATTATTATTATTATTATTTTATGATAAGCGTGATTATGCACTTCATGTATTGTGCAAATTATTAGGGCTTTTGGAAATTAGAAGTTCAATATTTATGCTTGTTAAGAAGGAAGTTTTGGGCCGAAAATATGTCCTGGGTTGATAGAAGGGCATAAATTATTGATAGAACCCCATTTTGATTCTACTCTTTCTATGAGTAAAATTTGATAAAATTAATGACCTTTATGGTGTTAAGATATGGTATGTTGATGATTCCTTGTGTGATCGATTTAATCATGTATAGACATAATGCCTTGATGGAGTAAGGTAATATCTTTCACGGTTCGTGAAAGTTAAGGTTTTCATCAACTGCTTAAGGTAACATGAAGTTCCTTAATTTAGTCAAACTTGTTTTGTACTTCCTTCTTGATGAGTGACCTTTCATTGCAAATTTAGAATGATTGTGATGGAAGGTCGTGAATATATTTTGTTGTCAAAAGGGAAAAGAAGCTATGGAATAGTTTTTTTATGTGTCGAGCGTAATAATTGTAATTGCATCGTTATAGAAGTTCATTATTGGAGGATATCTATCTTCAATGGTATATTATGTGTTTAATCTCTGCATAGGTTACCATAAACTTAGTGATGAGATGTAAATTAAGGAGAGTTGAGAGACCTTTTTCTTTGTATACATCGTTTATGATTTTAGAAAGTGAGTTGACGTCGGAAAATTTCAACCAAGTCTAGATTCATGGCTATGTTCCTCTAGAACGGGAGGGTTATAAATCTAAGGTATTATGAAAATTGCAAGGATGTGTTTAGAGTACTAGATTGCCTACTCAACTTGGGTATTAATGAGGCTTTTCACTATTCCGGCCCTGGTTATGTTCAGTAGGTAGGCTGTTAGACAATGCCTATTCCGGACATTCTTATCGTCATTTTCCACTCATCCTTTTAGCTATGAAGTCACTTATTACCTAAGATATAATGGTTGTGGGTTGAATATAATATTTTCACCCTTTAAACCTTTTTGATTACATGATGGAACTTTGTTATTACCCTCGTTGTTCGTTTCTAGCCTATTAGGCCTATGGCCCTACGGAACGATTCCAAAACTATATTCTTTTTGGCAGCTAAGATCGGGTCTGGTTTTATCTTTTGACTTCACCTTGAGAATGTGGATTGATGGGTTACACTTTAGTTTTCAATCACGTAATCTACGGGATTATATGATTGAAATCCTAATACTCTCAACCCTTGTGTCTATTCATTTAAATTTCATAGTCTTGCGTAATTGGTTGTCAAACTTTTATAGTTTTAGAGGTATCTTCATAACTAAAACTTATGGTTTTCTTCTTAGTTGATATGTTGAAAATTATATCTTGTTTCAAAAGGTTGTTAGAGGTTAGAACTTTGATCCATTTCCTGAAATAGAATGTTTCCTTTCATGGTATTGTTAGCTAGTAGCTTATTGTTGCTATGTATAGTCTTATCTTGCTCAGTTCTCGCGAACTGACTCAGGTTATTAATTGTTGCAGATGGCTTACGTGGTTAGATGATGGAAAGACTTGTAGATTATTGCATCAATCTTGGTTATGATGTTCCTTTGTACGAATGTGTATTATGTTATAAAATTTGGAAAGGGCCTTTGGACATTTTAGAAGAAGGGTCAGTGCCTAGTAAATGTATTGTAGAGTATTGTTGTTGTAACTGTTGAAACTTTGGCTTGTTTGGTTATCATGTGAAAGATGAAATTTGATTACCGCTTGGTTATGGGATATTCTAGTGAACTTTAACCCTTAGTATAGTAGTGGGGCATGTCCCATGTTATTACTCTCTTGTTCCCTTGTCATGGTTCAATAGAGATGGTATGTCCCTTTGATTTGTGCATCATGTTGGAATGAATTGATATAACCTTGTTTTTTTTTCCGCAAATGAGTATTGTTAAACTTTTTCTCTTGAGTTAAAATGTTGAGTTGTAAATCCTCCTAAGGCTTAGTAGCAATGAGTTTGTAAGTACTATAAAGTGAGCTGGATAGTCCTGATAAAAGTTAAACTAAAATTTATATATATGAATATATTAATGTAGATGTGATCTGCTAAATAACCTTTGAGACCTGGAACAAACAAGAGGAAACTATCTTTTGTAATGAAATATGATTACTCATTTTTTTTATTTTCCAGCCAAACTAATAAACATTATCCTTTTATGGTGAAATCTTAAATGACCTCATGGTGAAAGCAATGGTTAGATTTTAGAAGATGATAGGATTTAATAAGTAGGAGGGAAATCGATTAATTAAACCTTAAATCTCTCTCTATCGTTTGGAATGTCCTCCTTTGTCAAACCTAATTAAGTAAAGTCTAGATGGAACATTTAACCAATCTCGATAAACTCTTAACCTCAATGAAAGATTGATAGTAAATAATGTGACCACGAAGCTAAAGCTCGTTGTCTGTTAACCCTTGCCTTGATTCATGGTGATATTTCTTAAGCAAGGTCAAAATTTGATCCTTAAACAAGAAGGTTATTGTTATGAAACCCTAAGCGGTACTTTCCCTCAATCGGGAACTTATGCCTTCACTGTGCAATAGAGGTGTGAAACATGTGTTAGTGGCTTGAGTAAGATTAATTAACCTTGTAAGAAATGGAAAATGTTCTAAAATCAAATGAATAAGAAAGATTTGGACATAAAATTGATGATCCTAGTTTAGAAAGCTTGGCCTTAAGCTATTTAGTCAATAGTTGAAAAGAAAGAAGTTCTCCCTTGTGAAAAGAATTGTGTGAATCATTACATGAAATTTTATAAGAACGTAAGTTAAGAATTAAGAGACACTTTAGTAAACAAGAAAATTTAACAAGAAATTCCTCATGGGATGCCCTAGATGTGAGTGTGTCATGTGGATTGGACTTCCATGTTGTCTTGTCAAAAGAAGAGTACATTGTCCTTGATAGGTGTGAACATTTCCATGCTGACCTTGTGGTCTCCCCCGTAACAAGTGGTTCCTGGTGTTGGTTGTAACCTTGTGACGACATGTTGTGTCGTGTTGTGTCAAAGCAAGTCAAAAAAAAGTTATCCTGTATTTCTTTGTGTTGTATTTTGTGTGTGGTTTTGGGTCGTTACATAGTTTTGGTATGCTTATCGCATGCTTTGGTAGATTTATTAAGTGGTGTGTAGGAGGGGACTATGGGGATCTTACATGTGGGGAGACATAATATTTCCTTTCATGTTTTTGAGGGAGTTGGGTTGGGTGTCCCACCTTGGAAAAGAAATTACTTGCATTTGTTACTTGTTCTATTTAAGAGGGAGCCATAAGATATTGTAGGAAGGGATAATAGGTACTTAAGGGAGACATAAGAGTGTGTAGAGGATTTTATATATTTATAGGAGGGTTTTTAAGTGGGGACCCATTTCCCATTGGGAGGCATAAGTTACCTCCCCATAGATCTTACTCCTTTGGATTTTACATATTGAAGCCTTGTGTATTTTTTTACTTCCTTCTTGTAATTGTAGTTGTATTATTTGTATTTTGGTATGATTGTAAAATATTTTATCGTGATGTGGAAGCTTTTGTTTATCCATGAGTTGAATTCATTTTCATTGCAATGTGGTTGGGGCTTGAGGGCGAATGAGGAGAATGGATTCTTATCCTCATTGTAATTATTGGTTGGGTAGAAAGTGTTGCCTCCCCCAATTTTTGATTAAATGAATCATGGTGGAGCTTTATTTGTTGGTGATGTGAAACATGGAGCATTGTTGGTGTCCTCAAGAAATATTACCTTGTGAGAAAACCTCCTTGTTATTCCCACTTAGGGTGGAAGATTTGTATTATTGTATTCCTTTTAGCCTTCATTCTTGTAAGTTTTCCCACTTTAAGTGGAAGATATTGTATAAATATTCTTGAGGAAAATTTGTATTGATTATTAAGTGATCAAGATTGCATTGTATTTTGTAAAGGAAAGAAACAACTTGTTCATATCTTAGTCAACTCATTATCTCATACAAGTGTATAGATTTCATTGGAAAGTTAGTAGATTCTAAATTTTAAAACTTATTGGAAATATTGTAAAGTTGGTTGTGAAAATGGTTGTAAACTTGTATGTTGTGAAAAGTCAAGAAATAGTAAAGTTTACTTTAATACTTGAAAGCATGTAAAGGAAAAGTTAGCCTAATTTGTTCATTTACTTGCATTATTGAAAGAAGGAAAAACTATGTATGCTTAGATGGAAATAATTTGAATTGTAATTGTCATTTACATGTTCAAAAAAATAGGTTAATTTCCCAAATATATTGGAGTAGAAAAATTGCTTGTTATAACTTAGACCATAGCTTCATTGGGAGTATGTAAAATTCACTATAGATTTGTTTTTAAATCCCATGTAAATTAAAATATAGTAACAAGCAAAATTGGATTTTATTCTAGAGTTCTCATCATAATATTATCAAATTAAAAAAAAATTCCAAGTATAAGATTTAGAGTCGTTAATGTTATTAATAATAGAAACAATATGACCTATTTACAACAATATTGATATTAATAATAATTTTTAATATATTAATATACTTAAACATCTAATAAACTTATATATTAAAACACACACACACACACACACACACACACACATATGTAAATGTATATGTATAGATATTATATATATATATATATATATATATATATATATGTATATCTATGTGTGTGTGTGTGTGTATACATATATATATATATATATATATATATATATATATATATATATACATATGTGTGTGTGTGTGTGTGTGTGTGTGTGTGTGTGTGTGTGTGTAATATATACATATTATATGTATACGTGGCTAAATAACCAAAAGTTCTACTAAAATAAATTTTTTTATAAGCGTAAAACTTCAAAAACAAAATCGGTGACGAGGGTATAGTCACGATATATGTGGTTAGACTTTAGGAATATGTGGGTGGGGTTGACCCCATGCATTAATAGTTTTAGTGCATCAAAACCCCAATAGGGTACCTACGCTAAACTCGGTGATCGCGCATTCCTCCTAACTGCGCACTTTGTGTAAAGTAGCCATGGCCAAATCATTTTTAATTCTTTATGTGTGTGTGTGTGTGTGTGTGTGTGTGTTTATATGTATGCATAAATATAATTAAATATATATGTATTAAATCTTGTTTCTCTCAATTAATCCATTTTGAGTTTACACAATAAAACAAATAAATAAAAATATATTGGTATAAATATATAGGTATAATATATATATATATATATATATATATATATATATATATATAATATATATATATACCCAAATGAAAATATAAATCAAACCTAGCTATATCAATAAAATAGGAAAATACCCACAAACTCATTTGGGGCAAACCCAACAAAAATGAGCTAAATAAAATTTATAAACACTTGAAACCCTAAGAGAGGGTGTAAACAAAATAAGAAAATAAATGAAACTTGTAAGCCTCTCCAAAATATTGGAATGGCCTCCAATGGCTTCTCTTCCTCCTCCAACAACCTGCATATAAAAAGTGAAACAATGAACAAAAAGGAAATGAGAAAGGAGTTTTCTTATGAAAACTCTAGGGTTAGTAGTCTTGTTCTTAATCAAGGGCCCTAAATGAATCCATCCAAGGTATGAGATTCATCCCTTAAAAAGTGTGTGGAGAGTGTGTCAATGGAAATTGTCTTTTAATTTTAATGTTTAATTTTCAAATACATGGGTTGAATTTTTAAGGGGTCACTTTATGGGGTAAGGGTATGTTTATTAATTCTAACCCCATGTCAAATGGGGACCTTGTTAATTATTATTTAACATTATGGGATTAATTAACTTTAGTATTTATTATATTATCCCCCTTTATCTTGAGACTTAAGTCTATGATATTCAACTATAGTAGAAATTAATTTTTGTTTATTTAAATAACACTTAGGAAATTTTCCATGTTTAGTCGATTTCATTCAGTAAATTTTAATGTGGGTTTAATATTTGTTATAAAGGGAAAAATTTATCTATTAAATATAATTGACTAGAAACATTAATGAAACAATCATTATTTTTGAAACCTTTTGTGGGCACTCTTATAAAAAAATCCATAATTTTTCTAGCTAACCCTAGGTTTTTCTTGGGTCTTGTGCAGACATTTTTCATGAGTGGTATACATGGTATCGATTCATGGGTTCAAATCTGGACCCTTGGGCACACAGGAAAACGTGAGACACAAACATTCAACCTAATACAATATTAAACCTAGCATAATACTTAACCTAGAAAACAACTTGTCTAAACAATTATATGTTTTAGTAAAAATAGAAAAACTGGAAAAAACAAAGAACTAGGAACTAAATATCACCTTGGTCTCAGATAGGAGGTGCGGACCAAACGAGGGTCCTTTCACATAGACCAAGACCTGCCACCTCCGAGCGAGCAGCCCTATAAGCCATACTACCCCAAATTTTATAGACACTCACAGACGTCAATACAACTATAATCAAAGGCTCATTAGGAAGACAATCAACTAGACATGATAATGAGCCATCCATTGAGGCTCGTGCATCTCCTCGATACAATAAGGATCATAGGGCAGAGACATCTGTGTATGGAGTCGCCTAGAGTAGAGTCACCGTAGAGGGGATAGGGAGACAAGATTTTAGGACACACGGATAGGTATCCAAGCCCTAGACCTATAGATGAGCATGAAAAGAGGCCTAGGGGTCACCATTCGATAAATGAAAACCATATAAGGGAGATCATGAAGCTACAACCATGTTAGTATTATGGAGATACAAGTGGATTTCGGTGGTAGGCCTAGTTGGTGAGCTTGAGCGAGTGCTTCAAGCTCTGCCCTTGTATAAGAATTACGAAAGATCATGTTATGATCCATCTTCGAAGGATGGAGTAGTTGTCTAGTGGAGCATCAAGGAGAAGAAGCTCCATGTTCAAATGAAGGTACTTATCCCAAAGGTTTATTCAAGAGTAGCATATAGATGTGTTCCATGACCTCCATCAGGCATCTATGACTGTAGTTGAGTATGAAAATTGATGTATGGACCTACTTTAGTATGTCGACCATATGCAGGATGAACATGTACTTAATCATAGGTTCATCAGGGCCTAAATTTGGATTTGGGTGGTATGGTATACATTCATTGCCTACGAGATCTTAGTAGAGACTGTGGAGAAGGCCTACATTATAGAGGAGACATGGGGAAAGATGTAGTAGGAAAGGGAAAATATTCAAAGCCACATCCAATAGATGTAGGATAGTAGATATAGGGGATGAGTTGCTCCTCGTGGTGGACATGGTTTAGTATAGTTTTCTTTTAGGCCACTAAAGTAGCCGCTTTAGTAGTAGTAGTAGTAGACTCATTTACCATTCAAACCCACTCAGAGGTTTGATGCATAGAGAGGAGGGATTATGGGGCCTCCTCCTAGGGTCCCATTAGGAAACAAGGTGCACCGAGAGTTTAGTCAATAGGAGATCATCATCATATTTATGCAGTGGTCGAGAACCACCAGTGCCGAGCACCGCAGTACCATCATAGAGATGACATGTAACATTGGTGGTATTCCTAACTCCATTTTGTTTGATTCGGGTTAATCATATTATTTTGTTGTACCATACTTAATAGAGCATTGCAGGCTGGTGGTAGTTAGGCAAGGCCTTAACTAAGATGTTGAAATGGCTATTGGAGCCAAAATTTCTATAGAATTCTTAGTTAAGGAGTGTGTAGTGGATTTGGGACCCTTCACCACTACCTCAGATCTTCACATCCTTCCTCTAGGTTCTAATGGAGTCATCTTGGGCATAGACTAGTTGTCTGCACACAGAGCCAGAGTGGATATTTACCATAAGACTATATCATGTACAAATGATCTAGGAGTTGAGGTAGTGATATCAGGAGTTAGGAGGCCCGTTTCTATTCATACCATCTCTGCTATGTAGCTTAAGCGGTGTATTCAAAGATGTTTCTAGATGTATGTTGTTATGATTAGTGACAGATCGGAGGATGAGTTTAGTGGGCCATCCCTTGATTACCATCCCATCTTGAGAGAATTTTTTATGTCTTTCCAGGGGAGCTACTAGGGTTACCTCCCCACATGAGATAGATTTTCACATAGATTTGGTTATGGGTGCAAAGCCTATCTCACGAGTACCTTATTGGATGACTACTCCTGAGCTCTGCGAGCTCAAATTACTGACTTGAGGGCCTCATGGAGAAAGGAATGATCCATCCTAGCATGTCCCCTTGGGGTGCACCAGTGATTTTTGTAAAGAAGAATGAAAAATATATCGTGGTTTTGTATTATTTACCACCAATTGAACAAAGTAACAATCAAGAATCATTACTACCTTATATACATTGATGATTTATTTGATTAGATCAAGGGGGTCACAGTATTCTCCAAGATATATCTTAAGTTAGGTTATCATAAGGTGAGGATCACGGAGGTATATATTCATAAGATGGATTTTTGTAGGAGATATGGCCACTACGAGTTCATGGTAGTGCCTTTTCGTTTGACGAATGCCCTCTGAGTGTTCACGAGCTTGATGAATAGGGTGTTCATAACATTCTTGCATCGCTTCGTAATCATTTTCCTTGATGACATTATTATTTAATCATGTACGCATGAGGAGATCAAGGAGCACCTTCACCAGGTTCTTCATTGTCTTCATGAGCAACATCTTTATGGGAATCTGGAGAAGTTTGCATTCTTTTAGACAAATGTGTATTATTTGGGCCATAAAATTTATAGGAAGTTATCACAGTTGATCTTTTCAAGATTCGATCTATTATGGATTTGTGAGAACCCACTAGTGTGACAAAGGTGCATAGATTTACGAGTTTAGTAGGATATTACAGGATATTTGTGCAGGACTTCTCTCGGGTTGTGCATGCCATCACTTCCTTTCAGTGGAAAGGGATTAAGTTTATATCGTTAAATAGACATAAGTAGGCCTTCCAGAAACTGAAGTAATGCCTCATGACAACACCTATTCTTGTAGTGTCGGATCCTCATGACAAGTTATTTGTATAAACAGATGCTTCTTTGGTAGGACTTGGAGGTGTGTTCATGTAAGAGGGAAGGGTAGTCGCTTTTGAGTCTCACAAACTCAAAGATTATGAGCTCAATTATCCAAATCATGATCTTGAGATTGTGGAAGTTTCTCATGGCTTAGTTTGATGGAGACACTTCCTTCTTGTCTAGATATTTACACTCGGGACTAATTACTTGAGTCTGCGCCTCCTCTTCACACAATGCCCAATCTCAATGTTTATCAATGGTGTTGGATGGATTGGCTTTATGAGTATGACATAGAGATAGATAATTTGAAGGGGAAGGATAACATGATTATAGATGCCTTGAGAAGATGGAGACATGTGGTTATGGCCGCTTCGGTGGGCACATATTTGTGGAGCAAGATATTACATCATATTCATCATGACAACTTCTACCTTACAAAAGAGTAGATATTGAGTCTCGAAAACCCCTTGAGGGGAATTTTTATGGATTTACATTAGAGGTTGATGGCCTTCTCTCGACACGAGAGGTTGGATTTATGTCCTAGAGATGGAGGCTTGAGACACGGACAGTTTAACATAGTCTCATTGTGCACCCTATTCAGCCCATCCCGAGATAAAGAATATGAATGTCACTTTGAGATAGTTGTACTATTAGAGGGGACTTCAAAGAGACGTGGCTTAGTTTGTGTCACATAGTTTAAAGTGTCGAAGATGAAGTTCGAGCATCAACATCCAACTAGCTTTCTCTTTCCTCATGTTATAACGGAATGGAAGTAGTAAACTATTTCTATGGACTTCATTATTGGGTTACCGATGTCGAGATAACACATTATGCCATCGTGGTCACGATGCATAAATTGATGAAAATGGCTCATTTTCCTCCGGTGAAGACCACATATATAGCTAGTGAAATGGTATAGGTATATCTAGATGATATTGTTAGATTTCATGAGATTCTATGGAAGATCATTTGTGACCATGATCCTTTAAACACTTCCCACTTCTAGACTATGATGCAACATGCTCTTGAGATGAAGATCAATTTCAGAACAACTTATCACCTTGAGATGGATGGACAGATTGAGTGGGTGAATCAATTCTTGGACCAAATGCTTAGGATGTATGTCAAGTATGATCGGTCGAGATGGGATGAGTATCGTACTTGGTGGAATTACCTACAATAATAGTTTTGAGAGTTTGATAGGCCATATCTCCTTTCCAAGAACTTTATGTCGAGAATGCTTGTTATCACCGAATCACAAAGCACTCGTGCATATACCGAACTCACAGCAGTGTGATTGGATAACATGGGTACTATCTCCAAGTTGTGGGACTTGCTACTTGAGATAGACCTCCAGAGAAAGCTGGTTCTTGCTCCTAAACTACCTGCCACAATCTACTCTAATGCAGGATAAGCTAACTGTTCTAATCTAAATTTCCAAGGGACCAGGGAAAGAGAATACATAAAATGAAATCCTACACTAAAGCGGTGATACACCAGAAAAGGAGGATGGGAGAGTAGTCTCCAAATGTGTGAAATACAGAGGCAAAGTGCACACTAGAAGAGGTGATGACAGTTCTCCATAATCTAGCAAAATGCATTCACAGTAATATTCCAAGCACACACAATGATAATGAATTCCTGCAAGAACATAATAATAGACACAATATTCTTGTAGAAAGATAAAAGGGGCAAGAAGAATGCAAGAAAACACAGCAGGGGAAGATACATCCACAAACTTGTATTTTATTGCTTCCTGGTATGCACAATTCAGTCTATTACAAGATAAGGGCCTGGATCACCATGCAAGGAGTCCACTACAAGGGCCTGCAACACACTGGCTTCACAAAGCAATTTTGACAGAGCTTTGTTACCCAAAAACTCTCTCCCTTTACAATGAGCCCAACACTCCAATTTATAGAAAAAATGAGAAGGAGAAGAGAAGGGAAAATGGAAATCCTGAAATCTGTCCTTCAACCACCTGTAAGAAGTATTAAATTGAGTGAAATGATTATATATTACTTGTAAAATGCTCCCCATACTGTCCCATGTGCTGCAGCAGAGAAAGAATGATGACCATGCCTCTTAATTGCACTCCCAGCTACCAAATAAAACATTGTTCTGAACCCGGCCACGTTTCCTTAAAAATATCAATCAATTTCTGATCAAATCTAGAATTTCTTGATTTTTGTGCATCAGGCTCAGAACCATGATTCCAATGGTACAAATTTTGTGCAATTTCATTGAGAAATGCAAAAGTTATGGCCTTCTGAGTGCGGGCAGCTATTTTGGGCCTGGCAGGCGTTTTCTGTCATTTGACGGGAAAGAGCATTGACTGACTGGAGCTGAATATTTTTATTTTATTTAAATATATCTATCCTCATTAAAATCGGAGCTCTGAGTCAAAAATTTGAACGTCATGCTCGCTTCGAGAAAAGAATTTTATCAAAATCGGAGCTCGGACCAAACGTTGAATTTTCTTCCTGTGACACGTGTCATGATTTGATTGGTCGATGGGTCTCTCGCTCTCTTCGCGCCCTTCGCATCTTTTGGTCCCGGATGTCGCAAACCGTTTGGGACAAAAACCTCCGATCCACCCGAAATGGGCTTCCTTGTCCCTCTTTGCGTTGGACACGTGGCAAGATTTGGTTGGCTCTCAGCTCCTTCAGATTTTCACGTCCCACGCGTCCCTTTGTCCCATTTGGCGAGTCTTGAAATTTCCCATTTCAGCCAAACCGGCGGGTTCGCGCACTCGTGGCCCAGATGTCCCATTTGTTTTTGGACCGTCTGGGAAAAATTCACCCGGTTCAGCCGGTTCGCGCCCTTTTGTCCCAACTGTTCCGGGACAAAAGTTCTCATTTCAGCTGATCCGGCCGGTTCGCGTACTTTTGGCCCACGCGTCCCAGACTGTTCCAGGCTGCCTTGACTCATTTCACCTGGTTCGGCCGGTTCGCGTCTTTTTGTCCCGCTTGTCCCAAAGGCGACCCTCTCAGCAGTTAGCCAATTTTTTCTCTCTTTTGGCCAGATCGGCTTTTCGCGCCCGCCGCATACTTTTGTCCCAGATGTCCCAATTGCTTCCAGGGCCGCCTGTGCTCATTTCGGCCGATCCGTGCCTTTTTGTCCCACTTGTCCCAAATGCTTCTAGGACTAGGACTTAGCCATTTTTCGTGATTTTTTCTGGCCCGAGCCTGTTTTTGCAATTTTTCTTACATTTTCTCGGAACTTGCTCTCTCCTTCTTTGGCCAGGGGAGTTAGAAAATTCTGAGGGGACCCAAAAAACATGACTTTTTTCCTGGACTCAATATAATTGCTTGGGACAAAAGAATTTGATCCATGTTATCAAATTTACCTTGAGGGGTGAATTTTGGATAACAACCGCATGACACATCTTAGTTGGGACATGTTAGAGGAAAGGGTTTCTCTTGGGCTAGCGTTACTATAGGACATGGAGTAGCAAGTTATTATGATCAAGAAGAGATTGCAAGAGGCACATGACACGTAGAAGAAGTATGTGGATCAGAATAGGAAAAATCGTAGTTATGAGGAGGGCACAAAGGTGTTTCTTCGTGTAAGACCACATAAGATCCCAATCCCTTACGAAAAGGTTCTAAGCTTACTCATCAATTTGTGGGTCCCTTTGAGATCTTGGAGTGTATTGGCCCTTTGGCTTATCGTCTAACATTGTCACACTCAGCTTGTCTCATTTCCACGATGTGTTTCATGTTTATGTACTTAGGAGATATATTACAAACCCTTCTCATGTACTAGATTGGACCTCCTTGTAGGTGTAGGATTAGGGATAGGTGATGGTGAATGCTATCCATATTTTAGAGAGAAAGACCCTGGGATTTGGAGGTAGAGAGATCGACTAGCTTCGACTCCATGGGGATAAATATGTTGAGATTGCAGCCACATGGGAGGATGTTACATTGCTACAAGTTAAGTCTATACACCTTTTCCAGTCACTTCCAAGAGGATTTCGAGTCTAAAGGGAGAGGGATGTAGTACCCACTTCCCTTTGACATCTTTTTGTTATTGATTTCGATACTATTGACTATACTTATGGATATTATTGTAGCTTTTGATTTAGCAAAGTATGTTAGATGTTATAAATATTAGACTCGTTGTTGATTTTTATTCATATATGATGCGTGTGGAATATTAGAGACATTTTATATTCATGTTGATATGTTGTTGACATGGTTATATATATACATATTTCAAACATGTGATATTTCTTCATATGATCATATAAATATTGATGAAATATAGGATTGAGATGTTAGAAATTGTAAATGATATCGTTACTTGCCTAGATGATGTTTTGATTCATATATAGATGATTATGGAGTTATATTGTATATTTATTTTAGATGTTTTGATGTGGCCATGAGGCCGAAGGAGGTGTTATGTGTTTTGCAGGTAAACATGTCACAACAAACATCGAGGGATTGGAGACAAACCACATTAGAATACTAGATGAATTCAACAAGGGTCACCATGGAAACATGTATTTTGTTATGTGTGTGTGTTTGAATTGTTGTTAGGGGTCCCCATTGGGGGAATCACCTCAATTGTGACCAAGGGGTTATGTGTTATTCTTTCATTTAGTTTTCTTTATTTTATTTTAGTATGTGAATTATACGTGATGTATTCCCCTTTTGTTAATCACTTGATTTATGTCTACATTAGTAAATTAATTAATTTACTTAACTAATTAAGAAGGGATCAAAATAATTCATTTATTAGAATTTATGGCTCTTGGTTTATGTGTTGTAAGTTGAGTGCTTGTGACCTTGAGTGTTGTACACTCTACTCCCTTCATGAAAATTTGGATTTGGCCTTAAATGCCAATTTTGGAGGCTTGTGGGACAAGTTGAACTTGTACCACACCTCTTAAATTGCTATACCAACCCTACTATAAGTTGGGGGTCAAAAATAGACCCCATTATGTGTTTTGGGATGATAAAAATTAAAAATATTATTGTAATTTCCTTATTGAAATTAAAGTTTGTCTTTAGGGGCTCTGGGCTTGGATTGTGTGCAACTAACTTTTCATTCCTCTCACCCACCAATTTATAGTGTATTGGTGTTGAGGTTTGACTTCTAAGGTCGAGTTGAGGATGAGTGATGTGGCATCCTACATGGAGCAACCTCATCATCCTCTCTCGCTTTTATATTTATTCAAATTCTTTTTCTTGTTTGAGAGTTACTTCATTTCTTTATGCTCTTGCATTTTTTTGAGTTAGAAGATTTTGAAGTGCTTGTGGATTTTTTCGAGCTTCTTTGTGTTTGGTTTTTGAGAAGAAACATGGTGTGGGACTCTTGGATCAAGCTCTACGATGGGAAGGTAGGAGCTATACTCTTGAAAAATCTTTTCCTTTTATAATTGTGTATATGTGCAAGTTTTTGAGTGTTTTGGCATGCTTATTGGGCACTTGGGTAGATTTCTTAAGTGTGGTGTAGGAGGGGACTATGGGGATCTTACATGTAAATAAATCTTATAAAGTTGGCTGTGAAAATGGTTACAAACTTGTATTTTGTGGAAAGTCAAGATATAATAAATTTGACTTGAATACTTGAAAGCATTTAAAGGAAAAGTTAGCCTAATTTTTTCATTTAATTGCATTATTGAAAGAAGGCAATACTATGGATTCTTAAATGGAAATAATTTTTATTGTAATTGTCATTTACACCTTCAAAGAAATAGGTTAATCTCCCAAATCTATTGGAGTAGAGAAATTACTTGTTATAACTTATACCATAGCTTCATTGGGAGTATGTAAAATTCACTATAGAGTTATTAGGGACTTACTTTTAAATCCCATGTAAATTAAAGTAGCAACAAGTGAAATTGAATTTGATTCTAGACTTCTCATACAAAAATTATAAAATTTCAAAAAAAAAAGGTCTAAGTATAACATTTAGAATCATTAATGCTATTAATAATAGAAACAATATGACCTTTTTACAACAATATTAATATTAGAATATTATTAATATTGATATTAATAATAATTTTTAATATATTAATATTCTTAAACATCTAATAATCTTATATATCAAAACTCACACACACACACACACACACACACACACGAGTTATATGTATACGTGGCTAAATAACCAAAAGTTCTAATAAAATTAAAAAGCAGTTATAAGTGTAAAACTTTAAAAAAAACGGTGATGAGGGTATAGCCATGACCTATACGGTTAGAGTTTAAGAAAAGGTGGGAGGGGGGTGGGTGGGGTCGATCCCACCCATCAATATTTTTAATGCATCCAAAGGCCAATAGGGGTACCTACCCTAAACTCCGGTGATTTTGCATTCCTCCAAACTTGTGGAGTGTGTAAAGTGGCCACAAGAGAATCATTTTTAATTCTTTACACACACACACACACACACACACACACACACACACACACACACACACACACACACACACACACACACACACACACACACACACACACAAATATATATGTATTAACTCTTGTTTCTTTCAATTAATCCATTTCAGTTTACCCTATAAAATAAATAAATATTTATATATACATATAAGTATATATATATACACATTTTCATATACCCAAATGAAAATATAAATCAAACCTAGCTATATAAATAAAATAAGAAAATACCCACAAACTGATTTGGGAAAACCCAACAAAAATGAGCTAAATAAAATTTATAAATAGTTGAAACCCTAGGAGAGGGTGTAAACAAAGTAAGAAAATAAACTAAACTTGTAAGCCTCTCGAAAATCTTGGAATGACCTCCAATGTATTCTCTTCCTCCTCTAAAAACTTGCACATTAAAAAAGAAACAATGAACCAAAAGGAAATGAGAAATGAGGTTTTAAAAGAAAAATCTAGTGTTACCTGGTCTTCTTTCTCATCAAGGGCCCTAAATGAATCCATCCAAGGGATTAGATTCATCCCAACAAAAAGTAGGTGGAGAGTGGGTGAGTGGAAATTGTCTTTTAATTTAAATGTTTAATTTTCAAATACATGGGTTGAATTTTTAAGGGGTCACTTTATGGGGTAAGGGTATGTTTATTATTCTAACCCCATGTCAAATGGGGACCTTGTTAATTATTATTTAACATTGTGGGATTAATTAACTTTAGTATTTATTATATTATCCCCTTTACCCTTGAGACTTAAGTGTGGGATATTCAACTATAGTAGAAATTAATTTTTGATTATTTAAATAACATTTAGGAAAATTATCCATGCTTAGTCAGATTTAATTCAGTAAAGTTTAATGTGGGTTTAATATTTTTTATAATGGGAAATTTTTTATCTATTTAATATAATTGACTAGAAACATTAATGAAGAAATCATTATTTTCAAAACCTTTTGTGGGCATGCTTCTCAAAATAAAATTAATCCATAATTTTTCTACCTAACCCTAGGTTGTTCTTAGGTCTCATGTAGGCATTTTTAGTGGGCATTACAATTATCTATTGTTACATTCATTTTCCTTATAAATTTTGGATATCCTAGATCTTGAAGCATACCTTACCACAACTCTTCAAATTTAGCGAGAAATAATTTTCCTCGGCTAATTCTATTGTCTATTTTTCCCAAATGACCACGCAAATCATCATATGCTATGTTGTGGAGTTTTTTTCATGTGTGTAAGTGTTGAATATTTTACAATAACAACACTATACACTTTCCACAATTTTCTTCCCCATGTTTTTTTGGCCTCGAAAAATGTGACCAATATATCTAGAATGTGCTCTTCTCATAGTGTTGATATTTTGTACCCACAGTTTATGGGACAATTTTTGTATCCATAGTATTGTAAAATTACTTAAGCAGTTTCCTATTTATGTGGTTTTGTGCATATGGTAGGGTGAATGTAACATTGGAGATATGTGTGAGTTCATGTGTGAATTTTGTAGAGTTTGTTAAGCGTAGCTCAAAAATGATAAGGGTATTGTATTGAGAGAGAGGTGGCTTGTAATAAAATATAAAAAAGCAGTTCTTAGTGGGTGTAGCCCAAACTATGTGAAACACATTAAATATTGTATGTTTTTATTGTTTCTTTTTTGTTTTGCGCTTTTATTTCAAATCTATAATATTTTCTACTTATTAGTTTTGTTGTTGCGATTTCTCGTGAGGCATTGTTTCACATATTTTATCCTTTATTTGATAACCTCATAATGTAATTTCGTTAAATAATTATCCCTCATATATCTAATTGGAATTCAAAATTTCTTTCCTCAAATAGATAATTATTTTTGTAAAAATAATCTTTAGAATTATTAGTTATCTCACCAACTATTTGACTCCTTTGTTTCTCAATAATCCTCCTACATTAAGGATCATAATCATATGATTCTTTAATAACTTCAAACCAAACCACTTCTTTTACCATAAGAGTTAGATAGCTGACATATTTACTCAAACCATCAACTACCTAGTTTTGTTATCTCTATTCGAGCTTTAAGAAAAATATACACCATTACAGGATGAAACCCACATTTTATGCCTATTATTGAACATTTTTGTGTATTCGACAATTTTAAGGTCTACCTTGATTTGTGAACAAAAAAATCCATAAAAACTAAGTAATTCCTTAATGTTTGTATAATGGCATGAAATTAAATATTATGATAAAAATATATTCATGGGTCATTCAAGTTCTCACTATGATATGTTATAGGCCTTCCTTATTGACATTAAAGAACGTGAAATCCCACATTTGAAGAATTATAGTCAACCTAAATTTTTTAATAACGAGTAATGGAAAAATATCTTCATTTTTTACAATTTTATTCAATATTTCAAAGTTCTTATTCCTTAACTTTTTCCATAAACAATTAATTTTTTACTAAATTAATTTTTTTACTAAAATTTCTAGTAAACTTTTTATAAAATTACCCAATACATCGGAAACTTCTTAAATTTGTTATGCATATTTAAATAGGCAATTTAACTAGTGTATTTAATTTTCCTACATTTATCTCCACACCATCTTTTAAAACCACAAATCTCCTCTACATAGAATTGTATTTCAAATTTTTTTTTCATAAAACTTATATTTCCTTTATACATCCAAAACCATTCTCAAATGAAAAATATTTACATCTTTAATTATACTAAAGTAAAAAAGCAATCAATATAGACTACCATAAACTCAACAATGTAATCTCTTACAACCTTTTTCATCATCCTTGTAAATGTATTGGGTGAATTAGATAATGGGAATTGATATACAAACCACTCATATAGAACATATCTAGTTCGAGAATGATGTCCGTCATTCCTCTCCTTCCTAGATTAGTATAATTTGTTAGTATCTAATCATTAGATCAATGTTTAATAGAAATTATCTCTTGGAATCGCATGGATCATGAAATCGTGGTGGTGTATAGAAGTCTTAGATTTGATGATAATTTTATTTATAACTCTAATATCTATACATATCCTCCATGTATCATATTTAACTGGATTCAATAACACTTGTAGTTGCACATGTTTTCATATTTTCTCGTTATATTCACATTTATCTTCAATTATTATACTTCTTTACTTAATTATAAATGTAATACAATGATCATACCGTATTCAACTTGTATTATTACAGATGATCCTGGAATCAAATCAATGTGATTTTGAATATGCCAATCAGCTAGAAACCCATATGCTAACAATTCTTGTATTATATCAAAAAAATTCTAGTACTTTTTATACATCACTTGTTATGGGTAGCACCTTTTTTATTATTTCTTTACCATTACTCCATATAAATATACTATCACCTTCATCTCTCGTGATAAAATCCTATTAGATATCTTTCTCTCTAATTATTTTTCTTTCTTAAATTTAAACAAAACCAAGTTTTATTATCCTTTCGTAAAGTTATGGGTATTATTTTCCACAACATTAATTACCTTTATGTTCAATTTCTATTATCACCTCAATAAATCATGATATGTATCATTTGGAATGATATCACATGAAATGTTATCCCTATAAGTCTTTTCTATTTAGTATTTATCTAGGCATTTATTATCTCTGTTACTTCATTATATTTATTAAACCATGAGTCGAATAAGGAAAGTGATGATTTTCACACTAAAATCCTACATGTTTTCAACGAAATGTTGCAAAACATATGGAATGGGATAAGAAACCGAAGAGACCCCAAATATTTTTGTAAAACCAATCAATGGACCATCATATATGAATTAAACAAGGATTTCTATTTTGAATGCATTAACCTTGAATCAAACAAGCAAACTTAACATAATTACCCTTTATTATTGAAAGCTTAAAAAAGTAAGCTTAATATGCATCTAAGAAATAATTTTGTGCTGAAGAAAATGAGAGATCACCATTAATGGCTTCAAGGAAAATGGTTCTTCCCATTTACTCCATGGTGTGTGGTGAGTTGCAATGGATAAAGAAAATAGCTCAATAAAATAAAACTCCTAATCATAGCAATAAGACTATAGTTTATGTTAGAGGGAAGAAGTTTTCTTAGATATGAGAGGGGGTAGTGGGCTATTTATAGTTTTCCATTTGGGAAAGTGGGATATTTTTGTGCATGCGGGACAAAAGGATAAGACAAAAATTTAATTAGGGAGTAAAATTAATATTTGAATAGGTTTAGAAGAATTTAATCAGGGTTAGGACTAGTTAAACTAGGTTTGTAATGCCCTCTAAAAGCTCCCACTTGAAACCCAAGAAAAACCTAGTTTTACTTAGAAAAATTATGGAATAATTTTATAATTTTAATTTTTAAAATAGTTCACAACAAAATTTCTAGAGTGCATTACAACAATTATCAAATCACCTTACAAACACTAAGAAGGTGAAAGTTATCCCTAGCATAGTTAGGTTATCTTCTTTGGGTCATGTAGAAGAAAGTAATCCTAGATTACCGAAGGAGGGAGCGTGAAGAAATTTTTTTTCTGGAGCAGAAGAGGTGTGCAGGAAGAAACTTTTCCTACCAAGTGTGGAAGAGGGGCGCGGGAAGGAACTTTTCCTCACGGGTGTAGAAGAGGGGTGCAGGAAGAAACATTTCCTCCTAGGTGCGAAAGAGGGGCACGTGAAGGAACTTCTCCTCCTAGGCATGAAAGAGGGGCATGGGAAGAATCTTTTCCTCCCCGATGTAGAAGAGGGACATGGGAATAAAATATTTTTCTTTTCGAACTTAGATTATTTTTGAATCCAAATGAAGTAAAAAAATTTAGATGCCATAACTTATGATAGGAAACTCATTGTTTAGAAAACAAGGACTTTATGGATAGATATCAATGTCCTCTTTGCATAGAAACCTTAAAAATTTAATTTGGATAAGGTCTTAAGCATCGATTTTGAGAAAACATTTTTCTGTCAATAAATAGGTGACATGATATTTTTAAATTATAAGATTGGTTCAAATCCAATATTAATTCTTTCTAAAATGCCAAAAAAATGGAGGATTACACTTGGGTAAATTTACAATGGATTAAGGGTTAATTTGTTTGATTGAAGATCAATTCGAAATTTCACAATTTGATGACAAAAAATGACTATAAAAAGGTTTGAGCCCAATTTGGAAAGTTTTATGATAATTCCTTAAGAGTTACAATCTATTTGGGATTTTTGTATCCATACTATGTGCAATTTAATATAACTTTCTGTTTTCCCAGGTTGCAATGTCATTCTGAACATTTTTGATAAAATATTTTCCAGGTTTCAAAATTCTCTAACAAAGCTCTACAACTTCAAATTCGAATTGATCCATTTACATTTACTAAACATAAAATTATGAATTCATTCTAATCCAATCACTACAATGTTCTATTTCCTTCAATCAAAAGGTAGAAACAAGAATGCAATTTCTATTTCTTTCAAAAACGTGCTTTTCAAACACAGAGGGTGCAATAATTTTGATTACACTTTCCACATTCAAACAGAGAGTTGCACAATATTTTCAAAGCAGGTTTCAAACAATAGTAACTTCTTTTTGTAAAGGTAAAACAACATATATTCAGTTGAAATGATTTATTTTACAACTTCTCTTTTACAATGATCAATACAATTTACAAAGATATAAATCTTTCTCTTTACATTCCTTTTTATAGTACAAAATACAGAGTATATCTCTTTCACAATCAAAAGGGATTTCATTTCCAAAGCATAGTAACTTTTCAGCACAAAATATATTACATTGTCATCCACTTCTAGTGGAATATCATTTTACAAATAGAGTTATCACAAGAGATGTATAAATTGTCTTCTTTCTCGAGTTTCAAAATAGCAGTAGGAATTTAGATAATTCTCCAATTTGATTACAAAAGAACAAGTGGAAAGGAAACTCTCTCCACCCAACCAAGACATCCAATAAAAAAGAGAAGCCATCCTTCTTCATTGGCCTTCGAGCCCCAACCACAATGCAGTAAGAAATGTGACTCAACTCATGGAAAAAATAGGTTTCCACAACACAAAAGAAATATTTCACATGTAATTTTCATATTTAAAACACATTCGAAAAAAAAACCATAGTTTTAGAAACCACAAGTTAGAAACACAAGCAATATTCAAACTTCATCAACCAAGCCAAAGGATCAAGAAACTAATGGGGATGTTTCTTATGCATCCCAAAGGGGAAATGAGTATCACCGCCCGAGAAAAAACCACCAAAATATTTCATTTCAAGTCCCGACATATACTTATGCCTCCCCAAGCACCCCTTATTCCTAACAATTTATTATGCCTCGCCAACCTCTTATGGCATCCCATAACGAATAAACAAATGCAAGCTATTTATTTTTACAAGGTGGAACCAAAATCCCAACTCCCTCCACAATTATGCCTCGCCAAAGCACTAATTCCTCTCATAAGAATACCCCATAGTCTTCTCCTACACCATTCCTAGGCCATCTACCCAACCAGCCAACAAATAAAACAACACATTCGAACATTCAACCATTCACACATACATAAAAAGTAAGGAGAGCATTTCCTAGACCTAAGCGATTACTTTTACATGATGGAGTTTGTTCCAAGGTTACAAAAAAAAATCTTTCCAATGTAAAATGGTCCAAGAGATCAACAATCTAAAAGTATGCAACAATCTTCAATCTTCTCCAAAAGTAAGAGCTCTCCAAAACAAAATAAGTCACCCCAAAATAAGAAATGTAAGTTGAAGTAACCCAAAAACAAACTAAGGGATTCAAATTTATAGGAGAGGGAAGCGAATAGAAGGAGGTGGATCAATGTAGGATGCCACTTCACACATCCTCAACTCCTCATAAATCAAATTCAATCTTGAAGTCACAATAAATAAGTAGGTGAATAATATGATAGTTTTACTTACACACTCAAATCAAGCCCACACCCTATAAGGACTGAAATTTAAAACATGAAGAAAGTGAAATTAAAACATACAACTTGACTTACAAAAATGCATAATGAAAGTCTAAATTTAACTCTCCAACCATAGGTAAGGTTGGTATATAAATTTAAGAGGTGTGGGGCAAGTTTAACTTGTCCCACAAGCCTCCAAAATCAGCCTCCAAGGAAAAATTCGAATTTCCAAGAAGGTGGAGTGTTTCATACTCCAAAATCAACTTACATATCTCTTACACATTACTACAACATTTAAAACAAGAGCCAACAACCCTAATAATTACTTTCTTATGACCCAATTTGATTACTTAATTTTAACAATATGATTACTCACAATACTTTACCACAATTTATTTGATTAAATAGAAAGGGGAAACACATCACTTTTAAAACACATACTAACTTAAACAAATGAACCAAATAAAAGAAATACACAAAGTCCCTTGGTCACATTTAAAGGTGATCCCCATGGGAATCCCTAACACAATCAAACGCACACAATCAATTACAAGTTGGCATGCTGACCTTGATGAATTCATCTAGAATTCCAAAGTGGTTGGCCTCCAATCCCCCGATGTTTGTTGTGATATTTTTAACCTGAAAAATATAAATACCTCCTTCGGCCTCGTGGCCACATCAGACATCCAAAATGAATATAAATATAATTCCAAAATCATCTATATATATGAATCACAACAACATCAAGGCAAACAACAATATCATTTGTAATTTTATCAACAACTATATCATCATCAAATAATTTTCATTTTCTAGGTCTACTCAAAATATCCAAATATCACATGTCCAAACAACATATATAATATAACCATGTCAAATAGTATATCAACATCAATATATAAAATGTCTCTAATAATCATCATGCATCATATAAGAATCAAGTCAACAATAATCTATGCTCTAACATCTAACATCATACTAAATTAAAACTATAATAATGCCCATAATATAGTCAGTAGTATCAAGATCAATATCAAAAGGTGTCGAAGCGAAGTGGGCACTATATCCCCCTCCCCTTAGACTCAACTTCCTCTTTGAAGTCACTAGATAAAGAGTGGAAACTAAACTCGTAACAATGTAGCATCCTCCCAAGTAGCTGCAATATCATCATATCTATCCCAATGCACTCGTACCTTATCAATCTTTATGCCTCGAAGTCCTAGGGTCCTGTGATCTATAATGTGAAGCAGGATTCACCATCACCTGCCCCTAATCCTAAACTTGTAATGAGGTCCAATCTAGCACATGAGAAGGATCAATAATGTATCACCTAAGCATCAAAACATGAAACACATCATGTATGCGAGACAAGCTAGGTGGCAACACTAGACGGTAGGCCAAAGGGCCGATATGTTCCAAGATCTCAAAAGGATAAACGAATCTAGGAGCTAACTTAGAACCTTTTCCATAACATATAGGGATCTTATGTGCCCTAACACAAAGGAACACGTTCATGATCACATTAAAAATATGGTCATTCCTATGCTGATCTGCATACTTCTTTTGCATATCTTGTGCCTCCTACGGTCTCTAGATAATCAAAATGACATACTTCTCTATGTCTTGTAACAAATTTGGTCCAAGAGAAACACTATCCTATAACTTGTCCTAGTTAAGAGGTGTCCAAATCTCTACCATACAAATCCACGAAAAGGAGCCATGCCTATAGAACTCGAAAAATATTATTGTAGGAAAACACCACCGAGTAAAGGTACTCCTCCCATCTCATTGTTGATCCATAACATAAATCCTTAGCATGTCCTCAAAAATATGATTCACCCATTTAGTCTATCCATCTGTCTCGAGGTGATATGATGTGCTGAAATTTATCCTCATCTCGAGGACATTTTCCATGGTAGTCCAAAAATGGTACGTATATAAGGGATCCTGGTCACAAATGATCTTCTCGTGGAATCCATGCGCAAGCTAACGATCTCATCCAGATATACACATGCCACTGCACTAGCTGTATAAGTGGTCTTCACCTTTGGAAAAAAGTGTACCACTTTTGTCAATTTATCCACCATGATCATGATGGGGTCATGGTGATCTCTCCACATCAGTAGCCCAATAATGAAGTCCATGGAAATGGTGTTTCACTTACACTCTAGTTCGCATGAGGAAAGAGAAGGTCAAATGGATGCGATGCTTGGCCTTCATTTTGTGGCACTCTAAACGGCGTGACATGAACTAAGCCATGTCTCTACGAAGTCCTCTCTAGTGATATAACTATCTCAGGTAGTGTGCATCTTCTTCACCCCATGATGGGTTGAATAACATGCACAATGTGCCTCTGTAAAGATGTCTTTGCTCAATCCTCTATCTCTGGGAACATAAATCCAGCCTATTTTCCCGAGAATTATATCTACCTCTAATGAGAAACAATCAAACTTCCCCTCAAGGGGTCCCTGGGACATGATCTCTGCTCTAGCCGCAATGTAGAAGCTGTCAAAAGGAAGCTGCTATAGAATCCTACTCCGTAAATCTATGCCCACTAAAGTGGCCATAACAACATGTCTCTGTCTGCTGAGAGCGTATATAACCACATTCTCTTTTCCCTTCACATGCTCTATCTCCATATCATACTCACAAAGAAACTCCATCCAACGCCGGTGATGAGCATTGAAATTGGGATACATGAAAAGATGGTGAAGAGATTTGTCCCGAGTGTGAATATCTAAAAAGAAGAAAGTGTCTCCATCAAACCAAGGTGTGAACCACTACTACTAGCTCAAAATCATGAGTTGGATAATTGAGCACATAATATTTGAGTTTGCAAGACTCAAAGGCCAATACTCTACTCTCCTACATCAATACACCTCCAAGTCTTGCCAAAGAAGCATCCGTGCATACAAAAAAATCACCCTGTGGATCAAGAACTATAAGAATGGGTGTTGTGGTGAGGCACTCCTTCGGTGTGTTTTGAATGCCTACTCACATCTAACCGACCAAACAATCTTCTTTCATTTTTAGTGAAGGGAAGTGATGGGATGCGTAATCCGAGAGAAGTCTGAACAAACCTCCTGGAATAACCTACTAATCATATGAAGCTATGCACCTCTGTCATAGTAGTGGGTGCTGGCCAATCCATAATAGCTCTAATCTTAGAAGGATCAACTATGATACCTTCCCTAGAAATGATGTGACCCAAATATTGTACCTCTGTCTAAAAGAATGCACACTTCTCCAAGTTCTGTAAAGTTTCTACTCACAAAGACACATAATAACCTTGTGAAGGTGCCCTCATGCTCTTCACACATACATGAGTAAATAAAAATATCATCTAGGAAGATGAGCACAAAGTGATCTAATAAAGTCCTCAATACTGATTAATCAAACTCATAAAAACTATAGGGGCATTCGTCAATTCAAAATCCACCACTATGAACTCATAGTGCCCATATCTCATATGAAAAGTCATTTTATAAATATCCACATTCATAATCCTCAACTAATGGTAGCTTGACTTAAGATCAATCTTAGAGAAAACTATGGCTTCATTCATATCCGATCAAATAAATCATCTATGCATGGAAGGGGATAATAATTCTTGATCGTTACCTTGTTTAGTGGCAGTAATCAATACACAACCGTAAGGATATGTCCTTCTTATTCACAAAACTCGTCGGTGCACCCCAAAGGGATACACTAGGATAAATTAGGCCTTTCTCTAGTAGGACCTCAAGATACAACTTGAGCTCGCAGAGCTCTAGTGTGCTCATCTGGTAAGGTTCTTGTGAGATAAGTGTTGCTTCTAGAACTAGAACTATATGAAAATCAATCTCACATGGGGGAAGTAACCCAGATAGCTCCCCTAGAAAAACATCTGGAAACTCTCTCAAGAGGGGATGATCATCTAGAGATGTTCCACTAGTCCCATCCTTGCATCGTCATTGACTATAACAACATACATCTTACAACATCATCACACACAATGCTTAAGTTGTATAATGGAGATGGTGTGAATGGAGACAAGTCTCCTAACTGTGAAATCACCGACTCGAATCCTAGGTCGTCTTCACAAGATATAGTCTTATGGTAACAATCCATCATGGCCCTATGTGTAGACAACCATTCCATACCCAAGATGACTCCATACGATCCCAAAGGAAGGATACAAAGATTCAAGGTAGTGGTGAGAGGTCCTAAATCCACTACACACTCCTTAACTAAGCATCCTATAGAGATATTTGCCCTAGAAGAAATCTCAATGTCCTAATTAAGATCCCCTTACTACTAGCAACCTATATCACTCGACTAAAGATGGTGCAATAAAAGAATCTAAAGAACTAGAATCAAACAAAATAGAGGTAGGAATACCACCAATGCTACCTGTAGTCTCAATCATGATACTTTAATGCTTAGCAATCAGTTCTCGACCGTCACATAGATCTAATGACTGCACCCCATGTCACCAATGGTAGGCTCTGAGATCTGTGTCTTACCCTTGTTAATAGGGTTCTGAGGGTAGTCTCTCCAAAAATTTCCATTAATGCCACAACCAAAACAACCACCACGATCCTTTCCTATGGGTAGCAGGTTTGTGGTACTGAGAGTGTGGTGTGGATCGTGATGATCCACCTATGAAGTGTTGTGGTCTCTACTAGTGAGATCCCTTTGAGTGAGCCCTATGGGAACCCTATTTCATTATGGGACCCTAGAAGGAGGTCCCATACTCTGACCCCTCTATGCATTGAATCTCTTTGGAGGTCTATAAGGTGGGTAGGACTGCTACTCCTACTACTGCTGTGGTCTAAAAGATGACTGTGCTAAACCCTAGCCACTATGAGGAGGAGGTATTGACCCCCTCTACCTACTTTCCTTCATCTACTGGATATGGCTCCAGACTCAGTCTCTAGCTTGCAAGGTATTTTCCTGAGTCTCCTTTGCTATATATGCCTTCTTAATGGCCTCAAATAATGTATGAGGGCAATGGATCTAAACTACACATCCAATATCAAGATTCGGGACCTAGAGAAATCATTGGATCTGTACTTTCTCATCTTGCATGTAATCAACATACTAGAGTAGATCCAAAAATCATCTGTCATACTCAGCCACTATAAGAGATGCATGTCGGAGGTCATGAAACTCATCTATCCTCTGTTGTATGAACCTCTGTGACAAATATATTCTCTGAAATTCTCCTCAAAGAGCTCCTAAGTAATTGTATCATAATCAAAATGGAGCTTCTACTCCTCTATCCTTTACGAGAAACCTACTCTTTCTCTTAGTAGATGGATCGCAACATGGGATTTCATGTTACTAGAACAAGGAAGAGCTTAAAGCATCAACTTCAAGTTCACCAACCAGGTCTTTACCTGAAATCCACCTACATCACCAGAATAATGTGATGGTTGTAGCTTTAGGATCTCCCTGATGTGGTCTGAAGCTATAGTCTGACGACCCCTAGGCCTCCCTATATCCTCATCTATAAGCCTAGGGCTTCAAGACCTATCTTTGTGTCCCAAAACTTGGTCTCCCTGTCCCCTCTGTAGTGACTCTGCTCTAACTTACTCCATGTGGGAGTTCTCTCCTCTATTCTCATCACTATGCCGAGGATATGCACAAGCCTCAATGGATGTCACCCTATCATGTCTAACTGAGCTTGCTCCCACGTTCCTTGCACAAAGAGCAACATTAACTTCCTAGAGTGTCTATAAAATTTTTCATAGGATAGTCACATTACAACATGATCTAGTGGTGGTAAGTCTAGGTCTATGTGAAAATACCTCTCGTCTTGTCTGCGCATCTTGCACAAACCAAGGCTAGAGTTATCTCATTATTCTAGGTTTTTGTTTATTTTTCCATGTTCACTAAATATGCAATTTCAAACAAAGTTGTTCTCTAGATTTAAGAATTGTGCTAGGTTTAATATTGTACTAGGTTTAAATTTCATGTCTCACGTCTTCTAGTGTGCCTAAGGGTTCAATCTTTTTCATTGGCCTCAGCCCCAACCACATTGCAATAAGAAATGTAACTCAACTCATGGCAATAATAGGCTTCCACAACACAAAGGAAATCTCTCACATGTAATTTTTATATTTAAAACACATTCCAAAACAAAATATACGTTTGAAACCACAAGATAAAAACACAACCAATACTCAAGCTTCATCAAGCAAGCCAAATGAGCAAGAAACTATGGCGGATGCTTCTTATGCCTCCCAAAGGGGAAATGGGTATCACCACCTAAGAACAAACCTCCAAAATATATCATTTCAAGTCCCGACATATCTTTATACCTCCCCCAAGTACCCCTTATTCCTCATAATTTCGTATGCCTCCCAACCTCTTATGGTACCCCATAATGAGTAAAGAAATGCAAGCTATTTATTATTACAAGGTGGAACCCAAATCCCAACACCCTCCACAATTATGCCTCCTCAAAACACTTATGGATCCCAGAAGAAGAATACCTCATAGTCTTCTCCTACACCATTCCTAGGCCATCTACCCACCAAGCCAACAAATAAAAAAACACATTCAAATATTAAACCATTCACACATGCATAAAAAGAAAGGAGAGAATTTCCAAGACCTAAGCTCTCACGTCTCCATGATGGAGTTTGTTCCAAGGTTTCAAAAAAACAAGATTTCTAATACAAAAATTCCAAGAGATAAACAATCTACAAGTATGCAACAATATCCAATCTTCCAAAAGTAAGATCTCTCCAAAAAAAAAAAATTTCCCCAAAATGAGCAATGTAAGTTGAAGTAACCAAAAACAAGCTAAGGAATTCAAATTTATAGGAGAGGGAAGAGAAGAGGATGAGGTGGATCCATGTAGGATGCCACTTCACACATCCTCAACTCCTCCTCATAAGTCAACTTCAATCTCCAAGGAATAATAAATAAGTAGGTGAATAATATGATTGATTTACTTACACACTCAAATCAAGCCCACACCCTATAAGGACTGAAATTTAAAACATGAAGAAAGTGCAATTAAAACATACAACTTGACTTACAAAAATGCATAATGAAAGTCTAAATTTAACTCTCCAACCATAGGTAAGGTTGGTATATAAATTTAAGAGGTGTGGGGCAAGTTTAACTTGTCCCAAAAGCCTCCAAAATCAGCCTCCAAGGACAAATTCGAATTTCCAAGAAGGTGGAGTGTTTCATACTCAAAAATCAACTTACATATCTCTTACACATTACTTACACATTACTACAACATTTAAAACAAGAGCCAACAACCCTAATAATTACTTTCTTATGACCCAATTTGATTAATTAATTTTAACAATATGATTACTCACAATACTTTACCACAATTTATTTAATTAAATAGAAAGGGGAAACACATCACTTTTAAAACACATACTAACTTAAACAAAGGAACCAAATAAAGGAAATACAAAAATTCCCTTGGTCACATTTTTAGGTGACCCCCATGGGAATCCCTAAAACAATAAAACACACACAAATAATTACAAGTTTCCATGGTGACCTTGTTGAACTCATAGAATTCCAAAGTGGTTGGCATCCAATGCCACGATGTTTGTTGTGATATTTTTAACTTGCAAAATAAAAATACCTCCTTCGGCCTCGTGGCCACATCAGACATCCAAAATGAATATAAATATAATTAAAAAAATCATCTATATATATATGAATCACAAAAACATCAAGGAAAACAACAATATCATTTGTAATTTTATCAACAACTATATCATCATCAAATAATTTTCATTTTCTAGGTCTACTCAAAATATCCAAATATCACATTTCGAAAAACATCTATAATATAACCATGTCAAATAGTATATCAACATCAATAGATAAAATTTCTTTAATAATCATCATGCATCATATAAGAAGCAAGTAAACTATAATCTATTATCTAACATCTAACATCATACTAAATTAAAACTATAATAGTCTTCATAATATAGTCGGGAGTATCAAGATACAAACCAAAAGGTGTCGAGAGGAAGTGGGAACTACAAGGTTAGGATAGTTAATCTTTTTAGAGAGGAATTATGGTTTTGAGAGGGGTTTGAGAGGTCTAATCAATCTAACAAAATGGATTGATAGTCTAGGAAGCTAGTAGAATTAGTCTAAAAGAGGATAAAAAGAGTATTTAGCCAAGAATAGGTTTATATTAGCCTATTTAATTGACTTAAAAGAGGAAGACAAATGAAAGAGTGTCGTAAGAGGGGAGTTAGATAGGTCTAACTATTAGTATGTCATCAATTTTTGAGGAGGATAGTTAGTGAAATATTAAGATTAATAGTGCTTTGATCAAACTATAGGTGTCTACATTTTCCCCTTTTTGGGGTGATGTAAGCTATGTCACTTCAAAGAAAGTAGACAATTATAAATGAGTTGAATTGTTTTTGAAGGGGTAGAAGAAAAATTAGTTAGCTAAAGGATGCCCCCTCGAGTGTCAATGGGCTTATGGAAGAACTCAATCGATGATCAAAAAAATAATATAAGAGATTATTACGAGTAACAACAAGAAAGAGGGATATTGAGATATCCACAAACTAGTGTAAACAATTTTTAAACATCATTTTTATGAGAATCATCATCATCGGTCTTTATTAAAATTTAAGCATATAAAGAAATTGTAAAATGACATGAAAATCAAATATACAAACAACCTGTCGGTGCTTAATTAGGTCTCCCCTGTTTGTCCTTGAAGTTCTTAAGTTTACGGGCTATGTCGTTTTCTCTATCTCCCCATATTGATGCATAAAAACTATGTCCTCTACTTGGTTTCCATGATCAGTACCTTCATTGGTCAAGGATCACTTAAACTTCTAGAATTTTTTTCATTCCTCTATCCATGTGAAAGAATCTGTAACTTGGGCGAAAACTTGAGTTTTTTTCCTTTCCTGTCATTTTTGTCCCAACTCTCTATGGAAACGTGATTGGATGCAACTTGAAAGATCAGATTTGTGTCTTATATCATTTATAAACTCTATGTCCGTTAAGGAAGTGTAGACACCTATAATTACGCCCAAGCAATTTAAATACTTAAATTATGCTAATTATCCCCTTTCTCACAAATCAATGACATATCGTCAAAAGCTCTCATTTTCCCTCATATCATCATTAATTAATTACACTAAGCTAAATAATTAATTTTCCTATCCAACAAATACCCTAATTAACGACCTTACGTTAATAAATCACCCCTTATTGCTAAACTAATTAATTATTATTAATTAATTAGCTTTCCTTCCATTTAACCAATAAATCAATATTTAATCGATTTAATCCCCTTATAATAGCCTAAATTGCACTAATATTCCCTAATTGGCTTCTATAAGCTTACACCTACCTATCAACTAATCACCTTTGATTAGTTAAAACGCCCCGAACTCTCATGACATGCTAAACATGTATTAAACCCTTCTAAAGTAAGGTTACCTTTAATAAAGCAACATTATCCATTCATAATCATGTTTTACCTTTATCCCACATTCATGAGAATGTATTGAATCCTTTATCCTTTGGGCTATATAAAGAGCCATCCACCTACCTTTTACTTACACCTAAAATTTCTAAGAGAGAAAATGCAAAGCATATAGCAAAGAGACTAAGAGCTTGCACCTTGCCCTTTTGAGAGTTCATCATCTTGAAGAGTTAAGCATATTTCTAAAAGTGTTTGGGTCATATGGGAGGTGTCAAAAGGGTCTTATAGCCCAACTTTGATTAGCCCCCATTCCTAGGTTCTTGGAACATTAAGGACAACTATTTTGATAGCCATGGAGCTTACTTAGGTCCATTAATTTATTTGTTGTTAGAGAATAGAGGAGTTTAGATATTTAGCATTGTTAGTTTCAAAGTTTTCATTTATGAATGCTAGCATCTAACCCTTGTTTAATTCTTATCATGATGGTGTTTATACTTTGTTTTAGCTAAATTGTAGAACTATTTTAGGTGGTAGTTCTTTCTTCATTTGATTTTGCATTAAGCAAAGTATACATGCACACATTTGGCATGCCAGGTGGGACAAAACACAAAAACAATAGAAAATTGTTTCGAGAAAACACAAAAACAATAGAAACATTGTTTTGAGAAAACACAAAAACAATAGAAAATTGTTACAAAAAAATAGTAAATTGTTTCATAAAACACAAACAATAGAAAATTGTTTGAGAAAACACAAAAAAATAGAACATTGTTTTAAGAAAACACAAAAACAATAGAAAATTGTTTCACAAAACATAAAAACAATAGAAACATTGTTTTGAGAAAACACAAAAACAATACAAAATTGTTTCACAAAACACAAAAATAATAGAAAATTGTTTCACAAAACACAAAAAAATAGAAAATTGTTTCGAGAAAACACAAAAACAATAGAACATTGTTTTGAGAAAACACAAAAACAATAGAAAATTGTTTCACAAAACACAAAAACAATAGAAACATTGTTTTGAGAAAACACAAAAACAATAGAAAATTGTTTCACAAACCACAAAAACAATAGAAAATTGTTTCACAAAACACAAAAACAATAGAAAATTGTTTCACAAAACACAAAAACAATAGAAAATTGTTTTGAGAAAACACAAAAACAATAGAAACATTGTTTTGAGAAAACACAAAAACAATAGAAAATTGTTTCACAAAACACAAAAACAATAGAAAATTGTTTCACAAAACACAAAAACAATAGAAAATTGTTTCGAGAAAACACAAAAACAATAGAACATTGTTTTGAGAAAACACAAAAACAATAGAAAATTGTTTCACAAAACACAAAAACAATAGAAAATTGTTTCACAAAACACAAAAACAATAGAACATTGTTTTGAGAAAACACAAAAACAATAGAAAATTGTTTCACAAAACACAAAAACAATAGAAACATTGTTTTGAGAAAACACAAAAACAATAGAAACATTTTTTGAGAAAACACAAAAACAATAGAAAATTGTTTCACAAACCACAAAAACAATAGAAAATTATTTCACAAAACACAAAAACAATAGAATTTTTTTTTTTAGGATAACACAAAAACAATAAATATTTGTTTCGAGAAAACCACAAAAACAATATATATATATATCAAAAAAATCTAAAAACAAGGCAAAAAATTTTCAAAAAATTCCTAAAAAGTAAAACACCCTACAAAATGGTAACTTGCTTCTTACGGCTGAAACTTGTGTCTTGCGCATGGTATTTTCTCCATATCCTGTTGGTTTGTCTCACATCTTCCCGATTAATACGACTCGTGGATCACCGGATTCACAACCATTCACAAAAGCTAGCTGCTTGCTTCGTCTATACTCTAGGGCACTTTTGGTTTCTGGTGCGTTGTTTCGTTGTGCACAAATGCTTTTCATGGACCCCGTGTCCATTTTCATTTCCCCTTGCATGTATCCTTGCTTGGGGCATCATTTTTAACCCTTTTTGTCAATCACGAACTTGTGGATCTCTTCAACACTGATAACAAAACATTTGTACAACTGTCTTGACCATTGTTGGGTTAGATATGTGCGTTTGTACTTGTTTTCCCTGTTATATGAGCTTGTTTCCTTCTCGTATTGCATTGCATTATTGTATGCTACGTGCTACGTGGAGTTGGTACTTTCAGCAATGAACAATTGTTCGTAGTATGGATTTTCATGTCATTTTACCTTTGTTGTATGCTTATATTTTTCATAAGGACCGATGATGTAGTTCCAATGGCGGTATGATGACATCAAATTTGTTCCAAACAAATAAGCGGATAGAGGTTAAGCTCTTCTCTCCCATCATCCATATTTCTTCTACACGACTTCCCTTTCACCCCTAATTCTACCTCTCCTCGGGGCATCCCGCCTCGTCCCCATTCTTACTACTTCTCATATTTTTCAATCGTCGATCGGCTTCCTTCGTCACCCCATCGACACTCGAGGGGAATCTCTCCCCCTAATAAGTTTTCTTCTAACCCTTCAAAATCTCTTCTGTCTACTATCTTTGAGGTGGCATCACTTACGCCACCCCAAAGAGAGGTAAATGTGGACACCTATAATTACGCCTAAGCAATTTAAATACTTAAATTGTGGTAATCATCCCCTTTCTCACAAATCAACAACATATCATCAAAAGCACTCATTTTCCCTCATATCATCATTATTTAATTACACTAAGCTAATTAATTAAATTTCCTATCCAAAAATACCCTAGTTAACGACCTTCTATTAATAAATCACCCTTCTACCTAGACTAATTAATTATTATTAATTAATTAGCTTTCCCTTCCATTTAACCACTAAATCAATATTTAATTGATTTAATCCCCTTATAATAGCCTAAATTGCACTAATATTCCTCTAATTGGCTTCTATAAGCTTACACCTACCTATTAATTAATCACCTTTGATTAGTTAAAACACCCCTCAACTCCCATGACTTGCTAAACATGTATTAAACCCTTCTAAAGTAAGGTTACCTTTAATAAAGCAACCTTATCCATTCCTAATCATGTTTTACCTTTATCCCACATTCATGAGAATGTGTTGAATCCTTTATCCTTTGGGCTATATAAAGAGCCCTCCACCTACCTTTTTACTTACACCTAAAATTTCTAAGAGAGCAAATGCAAAGCATATAGCAAAGAGACTAAGAGCTTGCACCTTGCCCTTTTAAGAGTTCATCATCTTGAAGAGTTGAGCCTCTTTCTAAATGTGTTTGGGTCATATGGGAGGTGTCAAAAGGGTCTTGTAGCCCAACTTTGATTAGCCCCCATACCTAGGTTCTTGGAACATTAAGGACAACTATTTTGATAGCCATGGAGCTTACTTAGGTCCATTAATTTATTTTTGTTAGAGAATAGAGGAGTTTAGATATTTAGCATTGTTAGTTTCAAAGATTGTATTTATGAATGCTAGCATCTAATCCTTGTTTAATTCTTATCATGATGGTGTTTATGTTTTGTTTTAGCTAAATTGTAGAACTATTTTAGGTGGTATTACTTGCTTCATTTGATTTAGCATTAAGCAAAGTATACATACACACAGGAAGATTCATTTTTGGGCGTAAATGGTGATTTTCCTACATTTTACGGTTTGACGGGTGTATTTTTTCTCAGTCAAAATTAAATCATAGCACATATGGAAATGGGGCTTTTACGGTTGTATGCAGCATAGTGGCACACTTGGAAAACTCTAACGCATGATTTAAACAAAAAATTTCCATGTGGAGGTCCAGCACTCATCTAAAAATTCACCTTTTGGTTTGGCCTTGGAGTTGTGCTTGGGAGACACATGGAGGTTTTTTTGCCTTGCCCCAACTTAAAAAAATTCATGCGACTAGTAGAGTTTTAGCGGACCATGGACACATGGAGGGTGGCAATCATTTGAGGATCCACGTCGAGTCCCACCTTAACAATTGTGATAGAGAAAATTGTGGAGGCTTTTTCCGGCTCTTCTCTATATTTAAACTTTTCAAAGCAATTTTGAATGGCATGGGACATGTAGAGGGACCACGCATGTTTGGGGAATCACCCCTAAGTTTTATTTTGAAGAATTTTAGGAGGACACTTGGAGGCTTCGCTCACTCTTCCCTTGCTTGAACTTTTCAACGACCACGGAAAACCTGTCTTGGACCCTGACACATGGAGACTTCTGTTGATCCTTCAATTTTTTTATCAACTCTGGTTGACTAAGACACATGGTGAGCCCATGCTTTTTATGGTCGCACACTTGAGGACCATCCGAAAGTGCACCATTGAGACATGTGGAGGCTTCTAGTGGATCCTTTTACACCGAGAATTTTCAAAGGGCAAAATGTGTCTTTCCTTGGCCCAGGGGCATGTGGAAGGCCTACGCTTGTTTGGAAACTTGCCCCTGTACTTCTCCTTTGTAGTTGCACTAAGGAAACATGTGGATGGTTATAAAATAAAGTGGAGAAGGGGAAGAATCAATGGTTTTTATGCATTGTGTCTGTTTTTCCACCATTTTTCTCTAAGACTCTTGGATATGTGAATACGCACTATTTTTCATCATTCTTTGATGAAATTCCTTGTCATCTCTATCTGTAAAGTGCCATTGAATGGATTCAGAACTTAATTTTTGAGTCTAAGGATTGCTAAGGTTGATATTTTGAAGTTGGAATTGCTTAGGCACTTGCAAAAATGGGAATTACCAGAGAATATGGACTTGGGGCAGAATTACAGAGGAAAGAGAGGGAAAAGGATGAAATGATGAAAGTTACAGGTGCAAAAGATGAAAAAGGTGTAGCCTCAAGAGTGAAAAAGATTACCTATCAGATCTAGATGTGTAGAGGCCTCAAAATGATTAAAAATTATTTCTTGCATGAAAGAATCAAAATGGTTAGAGGGATTTTCGAAGGTCATTGTTGTATATATCTTCCCCCTGGGTAAATATCGACAACTGAAGAATATTAAAATCAAATAAACTCAAGATGTTGACATGAAAAAGTCGCTCCTGGCGCGCAGGTTGGAGGCCCACATAAGAAGATGTCAACATGAAAAAGGATATACCCTGGCACAGGTTTGACGTGCACATCAGAAGATGTTGACATAAAAAATGATGTGCCCTGGCGCAGGTTAGAGGTGCACATCAGAAGATGTCGACATGAAAAAGGATGCGCCCTTGCTCAAGTTGGAGGCGCACATCAGAAGATGTCGACATGAAATTTTCAGCACCTATGACACACGTAAGAGTATGTTGACATAAGATGGATGCACCAAGGCACATCTTCAGGAGGTGTATCTTCAGGAGGTCCAACATTTTGAGTGTTGACACCGATAGAAGCAAACCCGACCGGACATTCAAATGGCCATAAATTTTTACAAGGACCTCGGATTCATGCAAGGTTAGACTTTTTGGAAAGCTTACGGGTCCTCTATCCACCTATGACTGTATATATTTAATTGGGTGAGAAATTTTCTTCGAAAATGCAAAATATAGTTCACCATTTTTAGGTTTGCTAGGGTTCTCACCTCTGCCATAATGAGATGAATTAAATACAACATGGAGGTGGTTGGGGTAGATTTGAAATTCCTCTCTCTTCCCTCTCTCATTCTTCCTATTAATTGTAAGGAGGGGATTCTTTCTAAAGGTTGGACATTCTTGTTTTCCCCTCCCTTCTTCTTTTATCGACAATTTGTGGAGTTCAAACGTCCCATCTAAAAGCTGTAATGCAACTTTGCCTCTTGGAAATTTGTAGTGCATTTTATCAATATTTGGAGCAAATAATGCATGCCTGTGGATGATTCTCAACACTCTCTATGTTTATTTGTATCCCCCGATCTTTCACTACAAATTTGGTTATCTCGTGCATGATCTTACATTACATTTTAATGGTTTTTGTTTATTGGCAAGACAGGTGTTCTTCATTCCTTGGTGCATCACCTTTGTTAGTTTAGGTTTATTTTTATGCATCTTATTACCCTATCTCCTTGGTAAGATAAATTAGGTTTTGAGTAAACCCTCTGAATTTTAATGTGTGCATCGAATAGAGGAATATGAACTGGACTTCATCCAGGAGAGCTTTTCCAATTTGCAAGGTCCCACACTTGGGAAAAGTTTCATGTTATGTAATCACACTGAGAGTCTCAACCCATCGAGTTGCAGAAATTCATGGGTTCTGTGATACATGATCAATGGTCATGACATGGCATCCTAGTTATTAGTTGAGGGCCCAATAAGTGTGATCAGTTCATAATTGGTCCACCTATCATCTTTCAGATATGAATTTGTTAAATGTCACTTTCTAAGGAAAATTGGTAACAAGAAAAGGTTCCTCGAATATTATTCTCTTTTGGGGGGGAAATTAAGTGAGTAAAATGTATAAATGCAATGAGAATACTCTTGTAAAGGGTTGGGGGTTGAATTCTTAAGAGAAAAATTGAGAAAGTAATCTTCTTGAGAGACCAATCCGAGATAACTGTTAATCATATAATTGTTAGATTTTCTATAATATCAAGTTGGTTACAGATGTATAGCCATTTGAGCATTGAGATTACCCTAGAAGCTTTCTCCTACTAATGAATCTAAGCAATTTTGAAATTATTTTTTGTTAAATCTCTAGCAATTTGTGTCTCCTTTGTTTCATAATGTCTGCAAATGGTTCCTTTTGTTCCAATTCCAATATTACATTGAAATATTTGTGAAATCACACAGGATCTCATCCCTGTGACAATTTAGTGGCATTTGCAATTTCATTTCAAGAAGATTCTTCATCCTGTGATGAGATCAAAAGATTTAAAATCACTCCATTTTCATTTGTTGATAAAGATTTCCTATAAGTCTTTGGGTGTACCTTAGGAATGATTGATTAGAGATTTTGGTGTTTAATTGAGTCCTTTAACTCAAGCCTTCATGCTAGATTCTCAAATATTGTGTGAAAATGTGATGATCTGGGCCTCCACTAAAGCACACCTTCTGGTTGAAGGAACATCTTAACTATTTTGAAGCTTTCATTTGTTGAGTTGTTAATTGTTGTGAAGTTCCTAAGAGATCTAGTATAATCAAATTTATCCTACTTAATCTCCCACCAAAATCATTTAAAAACCATGAATCCATCCTAAAATACCATTGTTTTCCCTGTATATCCACAAAGGAACAAAATCTATTTACTAAAATATTAAAAACAATAAGGATTTCTTAATGTCTTTAGTAACCTTAGCCTTGTGTTGAAAGTATCTCCATCTTTTAGAAGTGATAATTCTTGAGAGTTAAATTATGGATTATTGACCATATTTTCCCAAGGTTTTCATCATAAAATTCATGTAAAAGAAAGATATCCCCATCTCCTTCATCAAACAAAGGTTACACTATGGGTCCTCTCACCTCGGTTGAAAAGCAATGTCCTAAAGTAATGACGATAGGTCAAATCCTCTTGAAGGTGTTATCCATCTCTCCACAAATTTGAGTGACAAAGGGCTAGTTAGATCTCATCCTTGGCTACAAAATGACACACATTATAATATATCTGTCTCTAAGCTCCATGTCGAATCTATGACGCTTCTCATCTTGAAAAGGAGAACGAATTTGGATACCAACACAAGCATACCTTGTTAAAACAATGAATCCATGTAACATACAAACATGCAATGCAAAACAAGAAGTAAACAAACTTAGCTAACATGGAAATAAGTATAATCAAACACACACAAACAAACAACATTCAAGATAGTTGTAAAAATAATTTTTATTGAGATGTAGTCCCAAATGTTTTGATAAATGACAAGGGATTTGATAATGATGCCCAAGAAATTTTTATATGCAATGGAAAGGATGGGGGACACTTGGGTCCAATGAAAAATAAATTTGCATGAAAAACATATTACTAGGCAAGCTGATAGTTCCCAGATTATAGGCGAAGTAAGCAACGTAGATTTTGTAAATGATTGTAGAGTTGGGAGATCTGCGATTCATTATTTCAAAACATGTGACAATTTTAGTAGGACATGAGATGAGTGCCATGTGAAAGACACAAAGTTCAGCTATAAATGAGATTTTTACTAATTTTAGTCCATTTTCAAAGTTTTACGATGTTTTTGGCTTTTTGAATGGTTTTATAATTTTTAAAATTTTGGATCAATCATAGGAATTTAGGAAATGGAAGATCACCTAAAAGCACATGAAAAAACCCAAAGGCAAGGAGAACAGGGTGGGTGTAATGAAGTTCCTTGATGAGAAAGTTGGCCAACAAAAATTATTTAACAATAATCATGGCGCTAGATAGAAATAGAAGACAAGAAGCACTGGAAATATACAAAAATTCCCAAGGTTATTGAGATGGTATGATACATTTTTTTATGTGAGATAATTTGGTAGATACTACCACTTGGGATAATATTAGATGATACTGGTGTGGGGAGATAGATTTATAATCATGCACAACCCTCTTGACCCCATTGATGATACGATATGTGATGATTAGCTTAGTATACATGTATGATGTAAAACTTAGCATTATTTGTATATATGATGTATCAGATGATGCTATATGTGATGAATGATAGATGATAGATATGATAAAAACATATGTGTAGTAAACAAACACATAAGAAAAATATGACAAAAATAAAAAAATATACAACCAAAACCATACAAAATGACAACTAAAAGCAATTTAATCATTGCCTTATTTTTGTGGGACGACATTCATTATTTTTAATGTTTTTAGGTTATCTTGAAAGTTATGTTTTCATGGATATTGTTCACTTTGTTTTCTATATTCCCTAATAAAATGTTACAATGTTGTTGTAGCTTCGTCCCTAGAAGGGGATTTTCATAATGTTTGGATTTTTGTGTATCTTTTTTTGAATGTTTTTGGTAGGGTTTTCTAAGGTCATGTTGTGAACGCAATGTATAAGGAAAAGGAAGCGTGGATTCCCCACCGTGATATGGGAATATAAAAAGGGAGGAATTCCATGTGTGTATGTATGAGAAAGTGGAATATGAAGGTTCCCCCAATGTTACATGGGAATAAAGGCACATCCTTCATGTAGATATAAGAGTAAATAAGCCAGATCATGACTTGGGAAAGATGGATTCGGTAAGGTTCCTATACCTAGCAAAGGAATTTATTCCTAGAAAGTAGTGAGGGTTACTTGTCTGATGCAAGAGTAACTTGTGACTAATGAATCCTCCTTGAGCATCGAAAACTAGTTTTCACCCAAAGACCTACCCACTACACCATAATTGCGTGGTTTTCACATGTGGACGACCTATTTTTTCTTTACTGTTTTCTCAAATTTTTCATGTTTTTCTTTTTTTTCTTTGTTTTTCCATTTTTAGTTCTTATTTAATATTCTCATCATGCTTAAGCGTAGAACCACTTGAGATGCATGGTGTTCATTAGCTCTAGAATCTTTTCACCATCCGACTATACCGGTTTATAAGCTCATGATCCATACTTGGAAACCACCACATAAGGCCCTAACTAGTTGGCCACAAACTTACATTTATTTTCTCTATGTTTGATGGTATTCTTCTGATTTTCTTTCAGAACTAGATCACCTTCATCAAATTCACAATGAATTATCTATTTTTATACCCTATTGACACTCTTGTTATGGTAGACCTTGAGGTGATTAAGAGCTCTTATCTGCTTTTCATCCAACATCTCTAGCTCTGCTAGCCAAGCTACTCTACAGTCTTCGTCTTTATCAAGTAATCCTAGAGAGATATACTAAGGGATGGAAGCTCCACTTCCAAGTCTATGATGGATTTAGTTCCATAAACTAAGGAATATGGGGTTACACCAATAAGAGTGGGATGGAAGTTTTATAGGCGCGAGAAGGTGGGATATATTTGTAAGTTCTAATTATGGGCAATTTTACATACCATTTTCTTCATGATTCATACAAGGATTTTATAGGTAGCTTGTCTTGGCCATTACCTTAGGGGTAATAGGGGGTAGACCACTTGAGTTGAATATGGAAATGTTAACACAATGTCTTAACCGTTTTATTCTTGAAATATTTACCATTATCAATGATAATGGTGGAAGGGATACCATAACGGCAGATGAGATGGTTCATGATGAATTTGGAAATTTGTGCACTAGTGACATAAGTAAGAGGCACAACCTCTACCCATTTAGTAAAATACTCGGTGGCGGTGATAATGTGGGTGTGGCCATCTGAAGAAGAAGGATGGAGCTTCCCTATGAGATATAGACCCTATTTATACAATGGACAAGGTGTTGTGATAGGCTGCAAATCTTGTGTTGGTGCATGTATTAAGTTCCCATACTTTTGGCATAGCTCACATTTCTTGATGAAATTACAACAATCTACTTCCATGGTGGGCCAATAATAACCTACCCTTAAAATATTCTTAGCCAATACCATACCACTAGTATGCACTCCAAAAATACCACCGTGTACTTCCTTAATAGCGTGGATTTAATTAGTAACATCCAAATAGAAAATTAAATTCCTATTGTATCCTTAACAATATATGGTGCCTCCTAGGTGGGTATAAAGAGCTAGTATAACACCAACAAAAATGACGTTCTAAGAACACATTAAAACCTAACACTTATCCGAGAAAATTACGACTAATTTTGTTTATATAAGTAAAAAGGTTACAAGGGTGTTAACCCCTAGGGTACATTAAATTAACTTACACCACTAATCTCAACTTTACGATTAGGGAACTAGGTCTAGTTAAAAGATTAAAATATTATTAATTTATCTCTAAGGTCAATTAATTAAAAGTCATTTAGTAAGGTGCCCTAATTTAATTTACTTGGTTAAGTGTTTTCTCTTCTTTAGTTAATGTTCAATCCTAATATGGTTAACCTCATGCTTAATTAATTTAGTTTCATTATCCTAATAGATTAAAGTCCTCTTTATGAAATTCCTAAAACTTACTAAGAAAAAATTAATAATTTTCACCCCAAGGCAATTAAATGGCCCCATTCACCCATCTACACATACCTTACAAATTTATTTAAAGCATTTAAAAATACATTCCTACCAAACAAAAGTAGGGTTGATCCTCCACCCTTAGATCAATTCAATTATGGCCACTAGATCCTAGGGTTCCAAACTAACCCTAAATATCCTTATGAATTTTTATTTAATCTCTTTCTTTACCTAAGTCTCCTAGTTTGGTCACTTTTACTTTGTTAAATTTACAGGTTGGAGAGAAGGAAGCCATGTGAGCAAGAGAGGAAGAACTATGGAGGAGTCTACAAGGAGATCAAGCTTAGATTAGTTTAGTTTGTAGTTTTATCATTGTAATTTCTCCCATGCAAGGATTGAAGGGATTTCCTTTACCAATCTGGTTTTATTTCAAAGCTATTTGTATTTGGGGATCTCTATTTCGGCAAAACCCTACCCCCATTAATATGAATGAGAAAGAGTGTTTTTAATTTACCATTTAGAGGTTATTTTTTTAAAATAATAGGATTTATCCATTATTTAGTTGCCGGTGGATTCTTTGTGGTTTTTACAAGCTTAAAAATCTAATTAGAATAGGTTAAAACTTGCACAAGTGTGAAACTGTGTTTTTACGCCAATAGTGATAGAATTGCCACCGGAGCGGGTCGACGGTCCTGGGACCGCCGCCCTACCTGGGTGAATAACCTTGAACTATTACCTAATGGATTAGCGGTTCGAGACAACCGCCTTACATGCAAAGCATTTACAAGACCATCATTCTACACAAGGCAACAATCATGTTTCTTAGAAACACAACCTAAAATTGAGTGTTTTATAAAAAAAGCCACTAATATGTTAAAAATACATTATGAACTTGATTTTATGCACCTAAAGTTTCTAGTTGTAATATTTAGTTCCATTTATTCATTCCTTAGATAAAACTACTCATTTTAAAGCATTATCTATTCCAATAATAACACAACTACTACAAGATCATTTTCATTTTGTTCAACTAATTTCCTTTCAATTCCAAGAGTAAAAAGGATCTAAATCTACTTCTAACATTTTCATTTTTATTACTACAAAATGCAACATTCCCTATCTCAAATTTTTGTCTCTTTCATTTTCACTAAAACTCATATATTCAAAATAACTACAACAACTTTGTTATACATTCAAGTTTACTATGCATACATTTTTAACATCTTACAACTTCTATATTTCTTCTTTCTCTTTTACAATAATACAATTTCACAATGAAAGTAAACTTTCTTTTCCCATTGAGCATAGCTCATTTATTTTAAAACAAAGAACTTCCTTTCTCACAATACAACTAAAACTTCAAATAAAGATAATAAACTTTCTTTTCTATTTCACAAGACTAGCTTTACAACACAAATATTTCCTTCTCTTTTCCAATATACAATGAAACTTTCATATCCAATAATTGAATGAAACTTTTCTTCACAATATTATTACAATGTCTTCCACTTAAAGTGAGAAATTATACAAGAATGTAAGCTACAAAGAAATACAATATTACAATTTCCTCCACCCAAGTGGGAATAACAATAAGAAGGTTTGGTCACAAGGGAAAGTTATTAAAGGAATCCAACAAAGATCAAAGCTTCACATCACAAACAAGAGAGTTCCATCATGCTTCATTTGGTCACAAAATAAAGGGGGGAGAGGAAACACTCTCCACCCAACCAAGAATTCCAATGAGGAGGAGAATCGATCCTCCTCATTGTTCCCGAAGCCCCAACTACATTGAAATGAAAGGTGGATCAACACATGAAAAAAAAATATTTCAAAACAAAAGACCAAATATTTCACAACCATTCAAAGCACATTCAACTCAACTACAACACAAGAAGGAAAAGCAAATAAATATACAAGGCTTATAAATGAAAAAGGAGCAAGAACCTATGGGGAAGTCACTTATGCCTCCTAATGGGAAATGGGTGCCCACATTAAAACCTCCAATACATATCCCAAAACCCATACAAACTCTTATTCCTCCCTCAAGTACCTCTTATGCCTCCCACATACTCTTATGCCTCCCTCATTCTCTTATGCCTCCCTCATAAAACAACAAGTATTAAATACAAGAATTCGTTGTTCAAGGTGGGGCACGTAACCCAAAATCCCTCAAAAACATGAAATAAACTCTTATGCCTCCCTACATGAAATCTCCCCATAGTCCCCTCCTACACCACACTTAGGAAATCTACCCAAGCACCCAACAAGCATAACAAAACACTAAAAAACAAGCACATATGCATACAAAATAAAAGAAAGCATTTAACAAGAGTTTAGCTCCTACCTTTCCATGGTAGAGCTTGATCCAAGAGCCACACACCAAGCTACTTTAAGCTCAAAAAAATCACCAAGAATCTCCAAAAAATCCACATGCACTCAAAAATCCTCTAACTCCGTAAATGCAAGAGCACAAAATAATGAAGTAACCCCCAAAAAAACAAAAGAACTTGAATAAATAGAAAAGGGAGAGAGGAGGGTGAGGTGGCTCAATGTAGGATACCACATCACTCATCATCAACTCCACCTCACAAGTCAAACCTCAACCTCAATGCAAAATAAATTTTTGGGTGAGTGAAAAGAAAAATTACTTACACACACAATCTAAGCCCACACCCCCCCAATGAAATACTTAAAGACCCATGTAAGAAAAGTGTAATAAATGCCACTTTTTGACTTACAAAACACTTAATGTTTTCTATTTTTTTCCCCAATCCATAGGTAAGGTTGGCATATCAATTTAAGAGGTGTGGGACAAGTTTAACTTGTCCCACAAGCCTTCAAAATTGACCCTTAAGGCCAAATTCGAATTTCCATGAAGGGGTAGAGTGTACAACACTCAATATCCCAAGCACTCAACTTACAACACAAAACCCAAGAGCCATCTAGTCTAATAAATGAAAATTTGTAACCCATCCATGATTAGTTTAGAACAATATTAATTACTTAAAAGAGACACTTAATCCCATTAATGATAAAAGAAAAAAAATATACAAAATTCTAAATAATTAATACAATAAATTACATCACTAAAAAAAAATACTAACATTAAGTAAAGGAAACTAAATAAAAGACAACACACAACCCCTTGGTCACAATTAGAGGTGATCCACCCATGGGAACCCCTAATGATAATTCAAACACACACACAAAAATACATGTTGTCATGGTGACCCTTGTTGAATTCACCTAGTATTCTAATGTGGTTGGTCACCAATCCCCCATTGTTTGTTCTGAATATATTTACCTACAAAACACATAATACCTCCTTTGGCCTCATGGTCGCATCAAAACATCCAAGATAAAATATGAAATAAATCATCATCTAGGAAATTACGATATCATTTACAATTTCTAACAACATCCCTATTCTACATTTAATCCATATCAAAATGATCACAAAATTACTTCAATTATCAAGGCCTACTTAGTGTGATGGAAATATCACATGCTAGATATATATATCACCATCTCAATCGCATATTATCATCAATAGAAAAATGTATTTAGAAGTCCACACACATCATACTAAGAATTGAAAACCAACAATAGTCTCAGTATCTCTAACATCTACATCATGCTAAGTCAGAATAATACAAAATGTCCATAGCTAGAGCTAATAGTATTGAAATAAAATGTAATAGGTGTCAAAGGCAAGTGGGCACTACATCCCGCTCCCCTTAGAATTCACTTCCTCCTAGAAGTCACTTTGGGAACAGGTATGGAATTTGAACTCATAGCAAAGTGTAGCATCCTCCCATGTAGAAAAAGTCTCATCATATATGTCCCACTGGACCCGAACCTGGTCAATCTCTCTTTTGTGAAGGCCTAGAGTCATGTTCTCTATAATGTGGATGGGATCGACCACCACCTTCCCTTGATCCTACACTTGTAATGTGGTCTCGATCTAATACGTGAGAAGGATCAGAAATATATCTCCTAAGCACGAAATATGAAACACATCATCGACGTGAGATAAGATTGGTGGTAATGCTAGATGGTATGTCAAGGGACCAATGCATTGCAAGATCTCAAAGCGACCCACAAACCTAGGAGCAAGCTTATAACCTTTTATATAATGGATAGGGATCTTACGTTGTCGACATTAAAAAAAACCTTTGTGCCCACCTCATACCTACGATCTATCGTATGTTGATCTGCATACTAATCCTTCCTATCCTACACCTCCTACAACCTCTACCGATGAAGACAACCTCTGCTCCATATCCTGCAATAAGGCTAGCCCAAGAGAAACCCTTTTCTCTATCCTAGATCCCAACTCGGAGGTGTCCTACATTCCCTGCTATATAATTCCTCAAAATGAGCCATGCCTATAAAACTCTAGAAAATTTTATCATAGGAAAACTCAACCAAGTAAAAATACTCCCATCTTGACTAATGATCCATAACGCACATCCTAAGCATGTCCTCAAAGATCTGATTCATTCACTTAGTATATCAATCGTATCATGGTGATAAGATGTGTTGAAATTGATCTTCGTCCGAGGGCATACCGCATGGTAGTCTCGAAAGTGGGAAGTATTTAAAGGATCGTGATCAAAAATGATCTTCCATAGAATCTCATGCAACCAGATGATCTCATAAAAATATACCTATGCCACTACACTAGCTATGTAGGTAGTCCTCATTGGAGAAAAATGGGCAACTTTAATCAATTTATCCATCGTAACCATGATGGCATCATGGTGGTATCTCAACGTCGATAGGCCAACTATAAATTCCATAGAAATGGTGTCATATTTCCACTCGGTATAGCATGAGGAAATAGAAGGCCAACTAGATGTTAATGCTTGGCTTTCACCTTCTAACACTCTAAACAATATGACACAAAACTAAGCCATGTCTCACCAAAGTCCGCTCAATGGTACAACTATCTCAAAGTGGTGTGCATCTTATTTACCCGAAATGGGATGAATAAGGTACATAATGATCCTCTATCAAAATGTCTTACCTCAAGCCTCTATCTCTAGGAACATATATCTAACCTCTCTACCTGAAAAGGCCATTTGTCTCTAGTGAGAATGCATCAAAATTCCCCTCAAGGGGTCTCTGATACTCAATCTCTACTCTGGCTGTAAGGCAAAAGCTATCGTGAGAAAGCTACTGTAAATTCCTACTATGCAAATCTATACCCACTAAAGTGTCCATAACCATATGTGTCTGTCTACTTAAAGCATTTGTAATCACATTCTACTTCCCTTTCATATGCTCTATCTCCATGTTGTACTCATAAAGAAACTACATCCAATGCCGCTGATGAGCATTTAGATTGGGTTGTGTGAAGAGGTGGCGAAGACTCAAGTGATCAGTCTTGAGTGTAAATATCTAGCCAAGGAGGATGTGTTTCCATCAAACTAAGGCGTGAACAACTGTCGCAAGCTGAAGATCATGAGTTAGATAATTGAGCTAATAATCCTTGAGTTTGTGAGACTCAAAAGCAACTAATTTTCCCTCTGCATCAACACACCTCTAAGTCCTGTCAAAGAAGCATCTGTAGAAATGAAGAACTTACCCTCGGGATCTCGCATTGGAAGAATATGTGCTTTCGTGAAACATTCCTTCCATATCATGAAGGCCTATTAACATTTGTCTAACCATACAAACTTCTTCCCTTTCCACTAAAGGGAAGTAATGGGGTGTGTAACCCAAGAAATGTCCTACAAAAATATCCTATAATATCTTGCCAAGCCCATGAGGATGTGAACCTTATTCACACTAGTGAGTGCTGGTCAATCCATAGTAGCTTGAATCTTGGAAGGATCAACTATGATACCTTCCCTAGAAATGATCTTTCCAAATACTACACCTCTATTTGAAAGAATTCACATTTATTTAGGTTCCCATAAAGATGTTTATCATGAAGACAATGAAGAACTTGGCGAAGGTACTCCTTCCTCACACATACATGAGTAAATCAAAACGTCATCAAGGAAAATGAGCACAAAGAGATCCAAGAATGTTTTAAACACCCCATTCATCAAAATCATGAACACCTGCTTTGGGAATTCATTAAACCAAAAGACACTACCATGAACTCGTAGTTGTCATATATTGTACAGAAGGTGGTCTTGTGAATATTTTCTTCCTGATCCTTAGTTGATGATAATTTGACTTAAGAACTATCTTGGGGAATATTGTGGCCCCCTTCATCGATCAAATGAATCATTATTGTACAAAAGCTGGGTAATGATTCTTTATCATTAATTTGTTCGAGATGGTGGTAATTAGTACATAGCGTCAGAGATTCATCCTTCTTTTTACAAAAATCATCGGTGCACCCCAAGGGGACAAACTAGGATGGATCGGGACTTTCTCTAGAAAGGCCCTCAGCTACAACTTGATCTTACGGATCTCGGGAGGACTCATCCGATAAGGTTCTCGTGAGATAGGTTCTACACCGGAACCAAATATATGTGAAAATATATCTCATGTGGGGAGGTAACCCCGATAGCTCCCCTGGAAAGACATTAGAAAAATCTCTCAAGATGGGATGATCATCAATGGAAGGCCAATTAGACTCATCTTATGATCTGTCACTAACTGTAACAACATACATCTGAAAACCTTGTCACACACACCAATTAAGCTATATATCGAGAGATGGTGCAACTAAAAATGGTCCTCTCAACTACCGCTATCACCTTGAATCAACTCCTAGATCATTTGTACATGATATATTCTTATGGTAAGAGTCCACTCTAGCTACGTGTGTAGTAAAAATTCCATACCCAAGATGAATCCATTAGAACACACGGCGGAAGGATGCAAAGATCCGAGGTAGTGGTGAAGGGTCCCAAATCCACTAGACACTCCTTAACTAAGGATTCTATGTATTTTTGGCTCAGAAGGCATCTCAATGTCATAACTATGACCTTGCCTAACTGCGACACTAGCCTACAATGCTCTATGAAGGATGGTGCAATAAGATATTTAGACGAACCATAATCGAACAATATATATGAAAAAATACCACCAATATAACTTTGTCATCTGTATCATGGTACTCGGTGCTCACTTGGCAATTCTTGACCGCTACGTAGATCGATCACTCCATCATATGTCACTAATGGTAGGCTCGAGATTTTCCTTTTACCCTTATAAATAGGGTTGTGTGGGCACTCTCTCTAATGATACCAAGCCATGCCACAACCATTATAGTTATGTGGTCCTCTCTAGTGGGATGCATCTCCATCCGGTATTCTAGAGGTCTTCACTATGGATCCTAATGACTTGGATATGGACTCTTGAGATCTTTCTTGACTAATCTCTTGGTTCACCTTGTGTTCTAATGTGACCCCTAGGAGGAGGCCCCATACTCCATGTCCTCTCGTACATAAAATATTTGAAGAGGTCCGTAAGGTGGGTGAATCTTCTACTACTACTACTACTCGAGGTGGCTATAGTGGTGCCTGAATGAAGACATTCCTAAACTCTATCCACCACGAGAAGGAGAAACTAACCTCCTCGATCGACATCCGACAATCCATGGATGCAGTCTCGAACTCTATCTCTATCCTGTTATGTCTTTCCCCATGTCTCCTTTGTAATATAGGCCTTCCACAGCCTGCGGTAAAGTATGTGGGAAGTGAATGCATACTGTAGTCATTTTTATTCCTATCACAAAAGGAAGAACCCCATGCACACCGACCTATCACCCACAGGTTTGAGTGCTCACTGAGGCACGTGTGGGTACTAAGTCTCTCTTTTAAGTGAGTCTAGTGGAAAGAATTATCTATGATTAGAGTAAGATTATTTAGGAAATAAGTTGAGACATACAAGAACCATAGGGCTCAGAATGACATCCAGATCCTTATAGTCACTTGGATCGAGTGCTTTAGCAAATTCTAGAACATATACTATGAGAAAGAATGATACAACCATTCATTCATATCGGAAAGGAAATAGAACTCATATGAATGAAATATACATTAAACCCATTGATATTCATATCTATTTATAACAAGTAACCTCAACATATTCATTGATTCATTACAAAGTGTCACAGAGTGCAGACTGCAGTCATGCACATCACTAGATGTATGTAGCTAAGCTAACAGAAAGAAAAATACAACCCCATGCTTAGTACATCCTTTCGTAAACCAAAATATCCACTCACAGTAATTTTGTAGAGCTTCGCTCACTCACTAACTGCTATTCCCTATGTATATATCCCGATGATACATCTCTTTCTCTCTCTCTGTATATCTCTTTGTATATATTTTCCCTTGGCAAAAACTTGTATTTATCACTTTCCCGAGCTGAAAACTCACATTTATGTGCCCTCATATCCATCACCAAGTTTCAAATGTGGTCCTCCATGCATGCACGTTCCTTCAGACCGAGCTCTCCATTCCATCTCATGATGATCTTCTAGAAGATTTCATCCGGGAATGCTCTTTCATGGGTGAACCTATTGCCGGTCTCGCATCTTATCTATGTACAACCGATCATGCATTTCATGTGATCTTCCTTGGGTTCTTAAAGTGGCTAAGTCCGAACCTTTTTTTGTGCGTAACACATGCTATTTGCTTCCTTAAGCCTTTCTATTGTGCACCGTTCTATAACGGGGTCCCATGTGCCTAAGCGCCTTCATACTTAGTCAATATTCCGGGGCACAACATCACACCACACTATGCCTATTCTCCATCCTTGAAACATCTTACTTGACCAAGATGCAAGTTGTTTTATAGAACCCCGATGTAGACTTATAATTTACAAAATGAATAAGGAATGAAAGAATAGGGAAAGAATGAAGAACGGGGGAACATCAATTCAAAAGGTGGGAATGTCCTTTCACGAGATCTACCTCCAGCTTGTTCCACACTTCAACCTCACCCTTCACTTTTGGCATAGGTCACCCACCAGGGTGCTCAATTCATCAAAGCTTAGGCCAATTCCTTGGGTGCCCAAAGTGTCCACAACCTTTTCTAGGTCCTTATTTATGTCTACAAGTTTATCCATTCTCCTGATAATTTGGGGGTATAGTTCCTTTAGCCGGGCCTTAATTGAGCTCCTTAAAGCCTCAATTTCCTCTAATTTCTTTTTCTACCTCGACGTAACCTTGTCCCTCTCTGCGTTATTTCCCTTGTTCTTTTCTTGGAACTCTTTCATTTCTGCTTCAAGCATGGTGACCAAGGAGCTCACCACCTTATCTCTATCCGTGCATGTATCATATGCGGCTTCTGCAGACTGGGCGGTGACCTTAACCTCCACGAGTACTTGGCTATACTTAACAATAGTTGCTACTACCTTCAACTAGTCCTCCCCTTTCAAGCGTGTGACCACTTCTTCTAAAGATTCCAGCACCAAGGGTAACCTCTCCATAGTGAGGATGCACATTTGGTATTCTAAGCATTCCAAAGTTGATGCGCACCTCCGAGAAATTGGTGTTAGGTCAAGGTGATTTAATATGATGGCATTTTGATTGACTCCACCTTCTTGTAGACATCCTACACCTTTAATTTTTCCTCCTTTAATTCATGCCTTAAGCTGCATGACCGATTAATTCCTCCTATTTCAAACTCTTGGCCTTCTTTGCAGTTCTTCCTCCTTCCCCAACTTCACCTCGAATTCTCTTATTATGTCATTTCACGTGAATAGCCTAGCCTCAGTCTTGACCGCGACCTTGTTTAGAGAATTGCATACTTTCTCGTCTCGAGAGCTCTTGAGCATTTACTAATTGGTTGTATCCCTTAGATTCTGGCAATGAGATGAGTGCTTTATAGAATACTTCAAATTATGGCTCGTCAACATGTGACTCGAACACCCAAGAAAGCATCTTATTGGTCCAGGGGTACCTGTCATCCTTCTCAAAAGACCCCATGGCTATAGGCCTTTCATTGGGTATAGTTATTTGAAACCGTGCATGCAACACCTTCCTCGTGTCATCCACATAGCCCATTACCTATCTTTGTTTTGTATTTAGAGTTCTCATACTCGAGTGTGCACCCATGGGGAAGCTAACTTTCAGATCAAGGCCTCCTAGGCTTTCATGCTCCTTTTCAATGCTCTCCTCCTTCCCTTCCTTAAGCACTATGTTCATGTTATGCTCTAACTCTTGGTCTATAACGACTTCGAGCATTTTTTTCACTTCTCACTCTACTATCTCAATAATTTGTTCTTTTGTAAGGCTTATGGCTTTCTACTCCTTGGCATCCCTCTCATCTACCTTCGTGTCTTTAGTGCCTTCCTCACCTTGTGTGCCCTTGCGCGCATAAATACAAACTCTTGCTTCTCCTCTCCACTCTCTTCCTCGAGTCGTAGACACTAAACACATGTTGCTCTTCTTCCTCATTGCCACCTTCTTCACTCTCATCTTCTCCTTCTCCCAAGTATTTCTCCAAGCTTTCGAGTCACCTTCGAGTCACCTTCTTCATACACCCTCTATTTCTTCCTAAGAGGTGGCTTCTAATCGGGAGATTCGGCCTTCTTTTCTTCCTTGATGATTCTTCCATGGTGTTGGGTTGTTCGGGTGCCTCTACTTCTAGCATCTTCTCCTTCTTTGGAGGCTTATTTCTCTATATGTGGGTGCTTGTCTGCAAGGCACTTGTAGATGGCATGCTCAATGTCTAAGTAGTTAGCACACTTCGTGATCCTTCCTCTCCTATACCTCTCTTCTTAGATGCTCGCTTCTTCTTCCCCAAGGGTTCTTTCAGGTATGGATATTTCATTCTCCAAATACTACACCTTTTCAAACTTTGGCCTTATGTGCATGTACACGCGTGTTGCGGATCCTCTAGTGATGGGAGGCATTATCGGCCTAGTCATTTGTATCTCGTGTGACATGTACTTCTCCATCTATGTGTGCTTACCACCGGGATAATTCAGCTTCCTACTCATCTCCATGTGTTCCCTGGTCTAACCTTCCTAGTTCCAGCCTTAGCTTCTTTGATTCTTTAAATCTGTTTATTCCCGCTTAGAAGTATTGGGTAGTGAACGTGAAAGGAAGCTTGCACCAAGGGATCCATGATTCATCAATAAGCTTGAATTTTTCCAAACAAAAGTGCTAGTATACTATTAACTCACCTTCTCCCTCAGTGGTTCTTGGGAGTTGTTGGGATCCTCCACTTTGCCCCGAATGCATTCCTCAAGTGTGTATACCAATTTTCCAGCTGCACTTTGTGGGGAGTCGTCATTGTATCACAAGCATACTTCTTGAACCTCTTCATGGGTGAAGGGTCTTCGGCTAGGTACTTCCACACGAACTTTTCTAAGGCATCTAGAACTCCGATTTCTGCAAATAGTGTGGTGAGCAATACTTTGCAAAAGAGGATCTAGTCCCCTTCCTTCACACATTTAACAGTCTCCTCTGTAATGTACACGGATAAGTTTTATATCATCCCTTTTGAAATCTTCCAGCAGACATCTAGCCAAGGTTTTTGACCTGTGTCCATCTTTCTTGGCCATTTAGCTTAGTCATAAGATCTGCGGCCATATTCATAACAGGTCCTTGATGTCTAAAATATCATAGTACCGTGACCCTTTCTTGTAGACATACTACTGTGATGGTCTCTTGAATAGCCTCCTTATCACTAAGGTCATCTTCTAGGCTATCTCCCTCACATATGAAGCCTGTAAATTGTGAAATCAATAGCGGAGTCATGCACATCTTACACCCATCAAAATGGAAATAGTCTTTAAGCACCAAGACATCAACCACTAGTATAAGTGATCTACTTCCTAAAATAAGGAAACTCATAGAGTTTCAACAGCCTTGCCTTCGCCAATTTTACCTTAATATCATCATCATATATGGGAAAACCTTAAGGTGTTCACTTGTTGGTGGGGCGTACCAATTCCAATGCCATTTCTTTCTCTATTGTGTTTGTGTGTGATTATAGTCACTATGAGGCATGCTTCTCAAGTGGGATTCCCATTCCTTTCCCATCATCACCCCATATGGGTATTTTATCTCTACATACCATTCTTCATTTGTGTCTACTTGAGGGTCTTATTGTTTAGCCTTAGCTTTGCCCTTTCTTTTCTTGGGTGCCACGGTTTAGGTATTTTATTATTTTCTTAATTTATACCCTCTCTTTATTACTCTATATTTTTTTTCTCACAACCTTCGATCTCGGATCCATGATATAACTCTTCTAAACCCATGCCCTAGTTTTTCGAACCCTAACTTGAATAAACTCTTCACAAGACAACATTTTTTCAACTCCTTCCACACATGTGTAATTCCTTACGGTTCGTAATCTCAAACTAGATATTCACATTTTAGTCACATGAGATGTTCCACTCAATCAATTTTGAAAACCCTAGTTTATAACACTTGCTTATATCTCTAGCTCTTTTTATTCGTAAAGTAAAAATGAGAGTGCCCCGACCCTTTATTTATAGTTTTTCCTTTTTCTGATCATTAAATGCTACTTTACCTATCCCCGTACTTTGTTCATTTAATGCAGATTTTTCAAACAAAGCCCATCCTACGTGCCTTCACTTGTGCAACCAACCTACGTGAAAAATTCTCCAACCTTCTGGCGCGCAACCAAACCAACCTAATATGAGACTCTTGCACGTGCTTAACTTGTGCTAAAGACACTTCTTTTGTCCAGATTCTTACTTTCACCTACCTTGTGTTGTTTTAAGCGTGCTTCCATTTCCTTTGTACATGGTATCTACCAATAGATTTATCTTGGCACCAACCATTCTATATTTTCTCTTCATCTACCTGTTTAATCGGGCTACACAACAAGGCTCGTTAGCATAACTTCCTTGGTACTTTTAGTCATGCGCTTCTTCACTTTTATTCACCCACACTTAAATGATGTGTGGTCCTCTCGTGTACTCATAAATTCTCCAAAAATAGCAATAAGGTTATAGGAACCCAAGGAGTAAAACAAAAAAAACAACATGAAACGGAAACACAAGAAATGTAAAAAATGCATAAAGGAAAATTCTAAACTAACTGGAAAAACTGCCTTATTTACAAACACCAAGAAGAATTATTTATAGTAGGGCTTTAGCCTACTACCATTGAAGTGTCTAGGCAACTTCATCCCATCCAACGCTTGTAATTGGCATGTGCCGAATCAAGGATGTACAAAATTGTGTAGGGACCCAACCAATGGACTTTCAACTTTCCAAGATGGTGCAGAAACTTAGAATCATATAGTAACACCATCTGCCCAACCTCAAACTTCTTGTTTCTAATATGGTGATCATACTAAGAATTTTGTTTTTCCTTTTTCATTGTTTAGCTCCATTGGGAAAGTGATCATCTCTCATCCAATTTCATTAGCTCATCAATCCTTTCTTCTAGTGCTTGTTCATCGGCTAAACCTCCTGCACGCACTATTTGTAGAGAAGGTAACATAAATTCAACCAGTAAAAACGGCTTCCACACCAAACACCAATTGAAAAGGTGTGGATTTACTTAGCATTTTATACATAGTCTTGTAAGCCCATAACACTGCCGATACTTTGTCATCCCAATCTTGTCTTCCAACATCACAGATTTTGGTCAAGGTATGACTTAGTATTTTTTTGAATGCTTCCGCGGTTCCATTTTCTTGTGGGTGATAGGGTGTAGTCTTGTGATGAGCCACCATGAACTCTAATAACAAGATCCTCATGGTCTCATTCAGAAAATGTGTACCCCTATCACTGGTCAAACTCAATAGACATCCATACCTCGTGATAATGTTCTCCCATAAGAACCTTGCCACTGTTGCTACCATGTAATCTTTAGTTGGGGCTTCCTCTGCCCACCTTGTGAGATAATCCATGCAAGTGATGACATAATGTGACCCATTCCTATGCATTTCTGGTGCAATAGGTCCTACAAAATCTATCGCCCATTTTTCAAAAGGCTCCATGCTAGGGATAGGATGCAAAGGAATTTCATCTCTCCTTCCTAGTTTTCCAATGCACTGACAGTGGTCACACACTTTACAATAATCTCTACAATCCCTATACAAGGTTTCCCACCATAATCCTTCCATTAATATCTTACCTTCAAAGTGGCATCACTTGTGTAATGCCCACCGTACTTATTCCGTGTGCTTCCTCCATGATGGCCAAGCACTCATGCTCTAATACACACCCACGCAAAACTTCATCTCATCCCAACCTGTATAAGTCTCCACTAATCAACATGTAGGGTGTGGCACATATGGCCAACTACATCTGTTCCAATGCCTTCATTCCATCCAATGCCACACCTTTTAAAAATACGTAATATCCTCCAAATCCTAGGGTGCACACCGTAACCTAAATGATTGGTGTGTCGACATTGCTTCCTCAATACTTTGCACATCCTCTCCACGAATCAATGCTTGACAAAAGATCAGTCCCACGAGTTGATTTTTCCGGGATTCACTACAACGGTGAATTCAAAATCTTGAAACAATAACACCCATCAACATATGCATCCTTGAAGAATGGGCTTTTTCACCAAATACTTTAATGTCATGTGGTAGGTGCAGAATAGAAAGGGTGTTTCCAAAAGATACTATCTAAACTTGAAGAGCACATAGATCATTGACAATGCCTCACACTCAACAAAGTGGTATAATTCTACTCTGTTGGTGTTAACTTTCTTCTCGCAAAATATAGAGGATGATCAACAATCCTCTCACTGGTTGTCAAGCACTACTCCAATGGCGGTTCTGAGGCATAGACATGGACATGGAAGGGCTTTTCATAAGAGGGAAAATGTAAAATAGGTGTAGTAATAAGCCTATCTTTTAAGGTATCAAACACCCTCTATTGCGCCTCTCTCCAATAGAAGGTAGTTTTGTGTCTAAATAGCTCCTCTAAAGGTACGGCGATCTTGGCATATCTCTTAATGAATTTCCTATAATATCCCATATGCCCAAGGAATCCACGCATTGCACTCTGCCTAGTAGGTTCCCTTAACCCCACAATAACTGTAACCTTAGTGGAATCTACTAGCAAACCCTCCTTACATATGATATGCCCCAATAGAGTCCCAAAGGGAGTAGCAAACACACATTTCTTAATGTTGAGGGATATCCTCAACATCCTACACCTTTCAAACATTAATCTCAAGTTGTCACAATGGTCCTTAACCAGACCGTATACTATCCAATCATCCAAATAGACCTGAAGAAATTTATGGATGAAGTCCTAGAATGCTTGCACCACTATGCGTGAAAAGACAACAAGTGCATTCTTTAGCCCAAATGGCATGACCATATATGCAAAACTTCCCCACTCGGTGGTGAAATTTTTCTTCCCTACTCCTCCTTTGCAATATGAACTTGATGTTATCCACGAAAATCCATCCGCAAAGGAATAGATTTCACACCCAGTGACTCCTTCAAAAATTTCTTTAGTGAAGGGGGTTAGAAATGGATCAATGACACAAAATACATTCAATTCCCTATATTCCACACAAATACTAATCCTCCAATCCTTATTGATGCTAATTACCATCAGACTTATCCATTCGACTCTTCCACTACCTCAATGATCTCGAAACTATCATCTTGTCTATCTCCTCCTTAACCTTCACGCGTAAATTGGGATTCATATGTTAGGGCCTTTTTATGTGGGCGTGCACCCTCCTTTAGTTTTATCTTCATCTCCTGCAAGGAATGGTGAACTCCTTTGAGCTCATGGTACCCACGCGAGAATAAATCCTCAAATTAGCACAGTAGATCAATGATCTTTGATACTTCCTTATCTATTCAGTAATCCCCAATAATAGCTTCCTTAGGTTCTTCTTCTGAACCAATGTTAACTTTGTTCATCTTTAACAGCTCATGGTAGGCACGCATGCAAGAATCGCATTGTCCACTACCTCACATGTTCCTACTGAATGGATAACATCTAAGCTTTCGATTTCTCTCTATCAATCACATAAACTAACTTTCCCTTCTCCTTTTCCAAACACGCACACTCAATCTGTAACTCTTCTACTTCCTCAATTTATTCAAAGTGCACCTCTAATCCTGGTTCACCTAGTAATTCCAATAGTCTATCTTTTGTTCTTGCACTATCCCCATGGTAAGGCACTTGATACCCTGCAAAGGCCTTATCAATCGATGGATTGGTACTTTGATACTATTTTTTTTTAATAAGGTCAGTAGTGAGCTCTTGCAAAGTCTATCTAGCGGCATGTCTCTGAATGAATGTACCATGTGTGTGCAAAGCCCTATCGTGTAGAATACAACTTGTGCACCTAGAGGGATGGTTGAAAATATTCTGTGCCTTCTCTCCAGACCCTTTCACACTCCTACATATAGAAAGAGGCGGGCTACTTCCCATGGTATTCCTTGATGATTGTGGGTACATTACTTCTAGGAAATTTGATAGAGAGAAATCCTACCTCGCGCCACTCAAAAAGGATCTCCGATGTGTGGCCCACCAATGAGATACTATGCCAAGAAATATATACCTCAACATTTCCCTTCGTTCCTTCTTATTCTTTCATTGAGCTTCTACCTCCTGCAGTAAGTTCTCACGAAAGGCTCCTCCGAATATTGGGGTAGTTATTTTCCTCCAAGGTGCCTAATAGTGCACTCCTTTGTTACCTTGGTCACCGAATCTCTTAACTTCCATCCCATTAGTTCATAAGTTTCATGCACCCAATTGTCACATGCCGAGCTAGTAGTATCACTTCTTGAATGAGAATATTAAAACTGGATAACTCTGTTAGTAGGGTGTACCATCTCAGGGTCTCTAATTGAGGACACATAGATATTTTCTAGAACTTCTTCTCCTAATGGTTCAATATAGGGTGTTGACTTCCTATAAACCAGGTGTATAATGACCCATTCCTCTTTGTTCTCAAAGTTGATGTACCCTTTTTGAAACGAAGGTCCACATTATTTTTGTAACACCAAGGGCACCCAAGTAGTCTTTGGGAAATTATCCGCATCGGCGAGCAAAAAGAATTCTAAATCCCTAGTAAACTTGGCTCCACTGAATAGTAATAGCTACATCCTTCAAGACACCAATGGGCATTGCCTTAGTTTTGTTTGCCATACACAACACATGTGAAGATGTCGTAATAAAGGTATCCCCATCGATGCCATGCATCCAAAGTTAGAACGTTAACCTCCATGCCAATGTCAATAAGTATATTGCTTTGAGGAGCCATCCATCTACAAATGCATTCAATGTAATCTCCTTTTCATAGTCAAGGCTATGAGCGGGAGGGTTCGCATGTAAGACCTATCTCTTGTGCTCTTCTTGAGCACATAGTACCTTCTCTCTCAACTAGGATCCTAGCAAAGGAATGATGTTCTCCAATCTTAACATTTTACACACCTCCTTGACCTCATCTAGGTCATCCTTTTGTTCCTCCTTTCTAGATTTCTCCTTTAGACACTAGATCTCCCCTCTTGCAAGCTTTTAATAACATCCACGGTATCCTCATATATATCCTTCTATTGCATAGGGTCTGGATACTTTCCATGAATGACCTCGCCCTCGTAAATGGGGTCTTTTGTCTTAGTACGTCTCTTGCACATGTGGCTTTTGCCTTTGTTCTTACCAAGACAAGATCAAAAAATTCATCTGTATTACCCGAGGCATCCCTTGTATGTCTTACTTCTTAATGCTGACCATAGTAGCACCCTTGTCTTTCAGGTGCTCTGATTCATATTCTGAAATAACTCCGGGCACTCCTCATACTTATGCTTCTTTCCGCACCATGAGCACTGCAACAAGTCTAGGCACTCACGCTTGTAATGTTCTGTAGATCCACAGTTGAAACATGTTCCACGCGGGAACTCACTTCTTCCTCCGTGGTTACCTCATCCATAGAATCCTCCTTGAAAACCTCTTCCACATGCACCCCCATCTACGCACTCCTCATAACGGTGATCATCATTTTTAGAGGCACTTTGGAAATGCTTTGGTTTGGTGTACCCCTTGATCAATGAGCCTATAGTCCTTCATATCATGTGTTGTGGAGGTAAAAAATATTACAATAACAAGATACATTCTTCCGATCACACGCTATAGCAAGGGACATCTTCCTACATCATGGTCCCCATGAAAAATCTCACAATCTACTATCACAAAGTGTGTACCATTGTTAGTGCAAAATCACAGCACCCCTGGGACATCGAGCTTCTAGGTTGATGTTCGAGCATCAGTGTGATTGCACAACATGGAAACCTCTCCAAGCGTGGGACTTGTAAAACCGAGAGAGGAATCTCGAGAGAAGGCTGGTTCTGCTAAACTACCCGCCACAAGCTATTCTGCGGGCAAGCTAATCTAATCCTAATCTAACCATGCAAGGAGACAGAGAGAGAGAGAAGGGAAAAACAGCAAAAGCCTACACTAAACGGTGATACACGGAGAAGGAGAATGTTGAACATCTATCAAAAGCGCCATGGGACAAAGAGAGGTGAGCGATGGGAAGGATGGGACGGATGCATCACGAGGCCCAAGGATAGATTTCACACAGAAAGTGTCCCAAAACTCCATGAACACACCTCAGATCTGCAGTGAGCGTTCAAACATGCCACAGATACGCAATGAAGAGAGGCAAGAAGAAAACAAGCAAAACGAGAAAGGATGACGGATGCATCACGTTTTGTTGCTTGAGAAGTTTCCGTGAGAACATCATTCCATTAGTAAAAGGCAAAAACGCCATTCTGAGAGTAGGGAGGAGGTTCGAACTCCATTTCCTAGAGAAGAAAAGAAGGGAGGCGGAGCAGAAAGAATGAACCCTTTTGTTATGAGCCAAATCGCTTTTACATTGCATGGGTCCCCCATCGTGGGAAACGTGCAAGCCCATTCCTCAGATGCATTAAATAAGCATGGAGGATCTTACCAACCCATCACTGTCATTTTTAGTGATTTTGGAGGAGAAAGCGGCCCATTTGTATTAATTTGGCCGCATTAAATGTCACTTCGGCCGTGCGAGAAGAAGAATCGACCCATTAGCATTAAAACGGGTTGTTGAAAGGTCGCTCTGTCATTACCACGCGTCAGAGCCGTTTCTCGATTTTCTCTCTCTCAAAACTGAGATTAGCCCCAGAATCATGTAGAGGATTTCACTAGCTTTCCGTTGATATAAGGAACATGCAAATCCGAGCTCGGATCAAAAGATATGACGATTTGAAGATTTAGGCACTAATCAACAGTGAAAACAGATTTTTAAAATGCCAGCGCATTACCTGGATGACACAAGACTCGATTGGACGCGTGATTCTCTCTCCTCTACCTTTCGGCGGGCTGTCTTTTGAATTTTCCTTGTGGGCCCTAGGGGACACGTGGCACTATCCATTGGTTCGGATCGGTGCTCGAAAACTTCGATTGATGACTTTTTCTTGTGAGGACACGTGGCGGCTTCGATTGGTCCTCGGCTGATTCTGCTCCTACGCGTATTTCGCCTCTATTTGTCCGGATGTCCCATTTGATTTTGGGCCCTTTGTGCTACCGGTTCGGGCATTTTGGCCCGCTTGTCCCATTGCTTGGATGATTTGACTCTTTTCGGCCGGTTCGGGATTCAGCGCTTGCCGAGATATCCCAATCGCTTTTTGATCTGCTGTGCTCATTTCGGCCGATCCGGCGGTTCGATCCCGAATCTACCCTCTTTGATTAGCCAATTTTTCTCCTCGGCTGGATCGGCTTTTCGCGCCCGCCGCGTACTTCTGTCCCACTTGTCCCATTTGCTTTGTGGGCCGCCTGGACTCATTTCGGCCGGTTCGGGCGGTTCGCGTACCTTTGTCCCACTCGTCCCACCTTGTGCTGGACCAGGACTTAGCCGATTTTCACAATTTTTACTGTGAACTACTTGCCTTCTGCTGACCTTTTTTGCATTTTCTCGAGCTTGCTCTTTTCCTCTCGAACAGGGGACTTAGAAAATATTTGAGGGGACTCTAGCAACATGATTTTGGCCCCCGAATCAATCAATTTTCCAGGACTTGAATATTCGATGCATGTTATCAAAACCACAGGGGGTGAATTTTGGATAACACCATCCTTTGGTGGAAATTATCCTTAACGTGCCCCCTCCAATCATTGCACCGTAAACCACTTTGAATCTTATGGACTGCGTTCATGATAAATTTTTCAACTCTTTGGCCATAGCGATCTGGGCCTCTAAAAATGAGCTAACGCCAGATTGATCAATACTACTAAAACCTTGGCGCACAAGGAAAATTCCAATGCTTCGCACGGATCTCGTAAAAGTTTTATGAGACAAGGCCCTTCTAAAAGGGGTGATAAATCCTCCAATAAACCATTGTGTATGTTGAGAAGGATGGATATCATATGAAAATTTAGACAAGATAGCTTTAAAGTGCAAAGATACATACTCCCGCACAATCTCTACCATTCCTTATTGAATATCCTTCAAAGAACTAATGCTTTTCTACTCGAACTCGGGAATGTGGAACTTTTCCAAGAATGCATTCTTTAAGGTCATGTAGTCTACTACCATTTGATGAGGGTCATAATTTCTATACCAGCTATGTGCATGCCCTTGTAACATGGTTGATAATTAACTAGCCTTTCATTCTAAGGTTGTGATACCTTTCATGCACCACAGTAGTTCACACTTGTGAACGCATTCCATAAGCATCTTCAATGCCCCTATAATCTGGAAAATTTAGAGACATTTCAAAGAATACTTGAGTTGGTGGTTTGGGTCCTTGTCCAAAGCCTTGTTCCCTCCATTGTTTCTTCCACTACCTGATCCACTAGGTCCACTGGGTCCTATACCTCCAGAGCCACCAAATCCACCAGAACCACTGGGTCTAATAGGGCTTGTATGAGCTATGCCAAGTGGCCCCATGGTCCCACTAAATTGTGTGTTGATGGTTTGTGATATCACTTGACTACCACTACTTTGTCTGCACCACTCCCCCGATGCAATCCCAAAAGCTTGTACACTTTCCCCTTGTCCAAAAAAAAATCCTTTGAATACTAGAATATGTGCAGCCATAGAAGAGGGGAATGAAAAATTATATCTCCTAAGCATGGATTTGTCTCTTCCACTAGTTTCAACTAGATCAATAATTCTTCCTGGTTCGGAAAACAAAGCGCCAAGGATCATCCTTTGGGTGGGTTTAGATATGCACCAACGAATCTCCTTTCTCCATGTGATGAGCTCTCACCAGAAGCCGAAGGGGTCTCCCTTACGTGCTTGCTTTGAGATGGGGTAGCACAGACTACTAAGGTTCCACATCCACTACATCAACCTCAACTCCTTCCCAAAATGTCGTCTCCATACATCCATCACACTAGTAGCCTCGCATCATCTATAAATATCCCTCTCACGCACTTCACTATACTTGAGTTGTCTTTCTTCCCTCTCATTCTTTGTCATATCATATATCATCTTCCTCCACCCGAGCTTCCTTACGAAATGATGAGAATGGTTTAGCTAGCTATTGGGAGCATCTCTAAACTCATTTTAACCATCAATATCTTCATAGCTATAGGAATAACACGTAGAAATGATCCTCTAGGTTCTCACAAAAATTGAAACTCAGTAACCTCTGGGCAAGAATACATAGAAATGGTGTATTTAAGAGTGTAGCTAGCTAGTACTCCACTCCTCTAATGATCTGCATGACACATTTCCATGTTAGATATACATCTTGTAATCTCTAGTAGTATTCTTTGGTCCATATCCGTGATCCATAATGCCAACTTGATCTAGATGCATAAGCTAAAAGCCATCTATATAACTCTACTAGAAGAAGCGTGAGAACAATGTCTCATACGAGATCATGGTAGAGGTTCTATTTTACCATCTATGTGTATTAAACTCAGGTCCAGTGCTGAATCTCTGAGAAAATTCATCCTCCATGCTCTTGAAACACGATTCAACATTTTCCAATGTTAACCGATCTGTCATGACTCTTTACATAGATCATGATGAATGTTATATCCCACTACAACTTCGAAAAGAGGTCCCGAGAAATGGAACAAATATGTATTCATTTTTACTCCTATCATAAAAGGAAGAACCCCATGCATGTTGGCCTATCACCCAAGTAGAAGATGAGCACTCACGAGGCACGCACAGGTGCAAGTCTCTCCGTTATGTGAGTCTAGTGGGAAGCATTATCTACGATTAGTGTAAGAGTATTTAGGAAATAATTTGATACATACAAGAACCATAGGGCTTAGAATGGCCTCCATATCCTTACAGTCACTTTAGATCGAGTGCTTTAACATGATTCCAGAACATTTATATATGAAAGAGCAATATAACCATTCATTCATATGATGAATGAAAAGAGAACTCATATGAACGAAATATACATTAAATCCATTGATATGCATATCTATTTATAATAGGTAACCTCAACATATTCATTGATTCATTACAGAGTGTCACAAAGTGCAAACCGTAGTCATGCACATCACTAGACATATGTAGCTAAGCTAACAGAAAGAAAAATACAACTCCATGCTTAGTACATCCTTTCCTAAACTAGAATATCCACTCACAATAATTCTATAGAGCTTCACTCACTCTCTAACCCACTATTTCCTATGTATATATCCCGATGATACATCTCTCTCTGTGTGTGTATATCTCTCTGTATATGTTTTCCTGTGGTAGGAAATTGTATTTATCACTTTCCCGGGTTATCAAATTGCCTTTCCACACCCTAGATCCATCACCAAGTGTCAAATGTGGTCCTCCATGCGAGCATGTTCCTTCAGGCCTGAGCTCTCCATTCCATCTCATGATGATCTTCTAGAAGATTCCATCCGGGCATGCTCTTTCCTAGGCCAACCTGTTGCAGGCTGGCATCTTATCCGCATGTGCAACCAATCACACTTTTCACGTGTTCTACCTTGGGCACTCAAATTGGCTAAGTCCTGAACCTCCTTTTCGCATGTCGCACGTGCTATTTGCTTCCTTAAGCCTTTCTCTTGCACACTTTTACCTTTCATGCCATTTTATAACTAGGCTCTCGTGCTTCTAAGCATTTTCATATTTGGTCAATATTCTAGTGGCCCAAAATTACCGCACCACCCAAATCCAAACTTAGGCCCCTGACAAACCTATGAATCTATACCTACTCATCCTACATATAGTCGACATACTGGAGTAGGTCCAAAAATTGACTCTCATACTTGGCTCTGAGTCATAGATGCTGAAAGAGTTCATGAAATTCATCTATCTACTACTCTTGAATGAACCTCCTGGGTAAATACCTGCTCCTGAACGACTCCTCAAACAAATCCTAGGTAAATATCTCTGAGTCAACATGGAGATTCTACTCCTCGGTCCTCTAATAGACTCCTCCTCCATCCCTCAAAAGATGGATCACAACATGACATTTCATGCTCCTAGTACAAGGGTAGACCTTAAAGCATGTGCTCAAGCTCACCAACAGAGGCCTCTACCTAAAAAACCACTTGTATGTCCATAATAGTGAGATGGTCGTAGCTTTAGGATCTCCCTTATGTGTTCTGTAGCTGACATATGACGTCACCTAGGTCTCTTTACATTCTCCTCTTTGTCCTAAGGCTCCAAGATCTTTCCCTCTATTATAAAATTCTATCTCAATGTCATCTCTGTGGTGACTCTAACCTAGTCGACTCCACGTAGAATTTATCTTCCCTATTCTCCTCCTTTGTGTCGAGAAGATGCATAATCCTCCATCGATGGCTCCACATCATATCTAGCAAGTCATTCCCCCAAGGACCATCGGTATATAGTGGAATTGATGTCCTAAAGCCTCTGTAATATCGAGGTACAATTTCCTCTACAACCCAATCTGGTGGTGGAAAATCTAGATCTATGTTCAATAAACCCTCATCTATTCCACATCTCCTGCATAGACCAAGGCAATAGTTAGTTCATCATTTTAGGTCTCGTTTAAATTTTCTAGGTTTTCTAAATTATACAATTATCAGATAGTGTAGTTTCCTAGGTCTACAAGAAAAGTATAATTTCGCTAGGTTAAATGTTCATGTCTTATGTTTTATAGTATGCCCAAGGTCCAATCTTTGAAACCAAAACTACGATAGAAAGTGTAACACCAGTAAAAATAATGTTCTAGCAACACGTTAAAACCTAACACTTATCCCAAAAAGTGTGAATAATTTTTTTTATAACTATTACATTGAATTAACTTACACCACTAACCTCAACTTCACAATTGGGGAACCAGGTCTAGTTAAAAGACTAAAACATTCTTAATTTATCGATAAGTTCAATTATTTAAAAGTAATTTAGTAAGGTGCCCTAATTTAATTTACTTGGTTAAGTGTTATATCTTCTTTATTTAATATTCAATGATAATATGGTTAACCTCATGCTTAATTAATTTAGTTTCATTATCCTAATAGCTTTATGTCATTTTTATGAAATTCTAAAACATAATAAGAAATAAAAAGACTTTACACCCCAAGGAAATTAAATGGCCTCATTCACCCATCTACACATACCTTACAAATTTATTTAAGGCATTTACAAAATACATTCCTACCAAAAAAAGTAGGCCATGGGAGTAAGTCTCTTTCTTTATCTAAGTCTCCTAATTTGGTTAATTTTGCTTTGTTAAATTTACGGGTTGGAGAGAAGGAAGCCATGGGAGTAAGAGAGAGATAACTTTGGAGGAGTCTACTGAGGAGATCAAGCTTAGATTATTTTATTTTGTAGTTTTATGATTGTAATTTCTCGATGCAAGGAATGAACAGATTTTCGTTACCAAAGCTGGTTTTATTTCAAAGCTATTTGTATTTGGGGTTCTCTATTTGGGACAAACCCTACGCCCATTAATATGAATGAGAAAGAGTGTTTTTAATTTACCATTTAGATGTTAATTTTCTTTAAACAATAGGATTTAGCCATTATTTAGTTGTTGGTGGTTTCCTTGTGGTTTTTACAAGCTTAAAACTCTAGTTGAAATAGGATAAATCTTACACAAGTGTGGAGTGCTATTTTTCCACCAAAATTGATAGAACACGGGTGAAAAAGCATGATCCACTACCTTACGGAATGGTGGTTTTGAGACCGCCACCTTGTTTGAGTGGCGATTACGAGACCGTCGCTCTACACAAGGTGGTGGTCCTGTTTCTTAGAAACAAAACCTAAATTTTGAGTTTTCTCAAAAAACAAAATCACTAATGTGTTTAAAAATACATTATGAACTTGATGTTATGCACCTAAAGTTTCTAGTTGTAAGATTTAGTTCTATTTATTCATTCCTTAAATAAAACTACTCATTTTAAAGAATTATCTATTCCAATAATAGCACAACTACTACAAAGTAATTTTCATTTTGTTCAACTAATTTCCTTTCAATTCCAATAGTAAAAAGGATCTAAATCAATTTCTAACATTGTCATTTTTATTACTACAAAATGCAACATTCCGTATCTCAATTTTTTTCCTCTTTCATGTTCACTAAAACTCATAGGATCAAAATAACTACAACAATTTTTTTATACATTCAATTTTACTATGCATACATTTGTAACATCTTACAACTTCTATATTTGCTCTTTCTCTTTTACAATAATAAAAATTCACAATGAAAGTAAAATTTCTTTTCCCATTAAGAATAGCTCATTTCTTTCAAAACAAAGAACTTTTCTCATTATAAAACTAAAATTCAAATAAAGATAATAATCTTTCTTTTGTGTTTCACAATACTCGCTTCTGATATAAATCTTTACTTATCTTTTCCAATATAAAATGCAAATTTCATATCCAATAATTGAATGCAAATTTTCTTCACAAGATTATTACAATGTCTTCCACTTAAAGTGGGAAATTATACAAGAATGTAAGCTACAAAGAAATACAATATTACAAGTTCCTCCACCCTAAGTGGGAATAACAATAAGAAAGTTTAGTCACAAGGGAAAGTTCTTAAGGACTCCAACAAAGCTCCAAGCTTCACATCACCAACAAGAGAGCTCCATAATGCTTCATTTGGTCACAACAAAAAAAGGGTGGGAGAGGCAACACTCTCCACCCAATCAAGAATTATAGTGAGGAGGAGAATCCATCCTCCTCATTAGCCCTCGAGTCCCAACTACATTGCCATGAAAGGTAGATCCAACACATGGAAACAAACAAGCTTTAACAACAAAATACCAAATATTTCACAACCATAAAAAGAAAATTAAACTAAACTACAAGAAAAGGAGGAAAAATAATAAAATATATAAGGCTTCTAAATGAAAAGCCAAAGGAGCAAGAATCTATGGGGAGGTCACTTATGCCTCCCAATGGGAAATTTGTGCCCACGTTAAAAACCTCCAATACATATCTCAAAACCCCTACACATTCTTATGCCTCCCTTAAGTACCTCGTATGCCTCCCACATACTCTTATGCCTCCCGATTCTCTTATATCTCCCTCAAAAAACAACAAGTAATAAATACAAGAATTCCTTCTCGAATATGGGCCCGTACCAACCAAAAATCTGTCCAAAAATGAAATAAAATCTTATGCCACTCTACATGAAATCTCCCCATTTCCCACTGCTACACCACACTTAGGCAATCTACCCAAGAAGCATATCAAGACACATAAAAATAGACACATACGCATGAAAAATATAATGAAGCATTTAACAAAAGATTTTAGCTCCTACCTTTCCATGGTAGAGCTTGATCCAAAACTACAAACCAAGATAGGTCAAGCCCAAAAATCACCAAGAACCTCTAACAAATCCAAATGTACGCCAAAATCCTCTAACTCCAAAAATGCAAGACCACAAAAGAACGAAGTAACCCCCAAACAAGTAAAATAACTTGAGTAAATAGAAAAGGGAGAGAGGAGGGTGAGGTGGCTCCATGTAGGATGTCACATCACTCATCCTTAACTCCATCTCACAAGTCAAACCTCAACCCCAATGTACAATAAATTAGTGAATGATTGAAAAGACAAATTGCTTACACACACAATATAAGCCCACACCCCTGAGGAAAATCTTAAAGACCCATGTAATAACAGCATAATAAATGTCACTTTTTGACTTACAAAGCGATTAGTGCGGTCTATTTTTACCCCGATTCATAAGTGGGATTGGCATTGAAATTCAAGAGGTGTGGGAAAAGTTTAACTTATCCCACAAGCCTTCAAAATTGGCCCTTAAGGCCAAATTCGAATTTCCATGAAGGGGTAGAGTGTACAACACTCAAGATCCCAAGCACTCAACTTACAACACAAAACCCAAGAGCCATCTAGTCTAATAAATGAAAACTTTTGACCCATTCATAATTTAGTTTAGAACAAGATTAATTACTTAAAAGAGACACTTAAACCCATTAATGATAAAGGGGAAACAAATACACCAAATTCTAAATAATTAATACAATAAATTACATCACTAAAAATCACATACTAAAATTAAATAAAGGAAACTAAATAAAAGACAACACATAACCCCTTGGTCACAATTAGAGGTGATCCCCCATGGGAACCCCCTAACAAAAATTCAAACACACATACACAAAAATACATGTTGCCATGGTGACCCTTGTTGAATTCACCTAGCATTCCAATGTGGTTGGTCTCCACTCCCCGTTGTTTGTTGTGAATATATTTACCTACAAAACACATAATACCTTCTTTGGCCTTATGGCCACATCAAAACATCCAAGATAAAATATGAAATTTAAATCCACAATCATCTACATATGAAACAAATCATCATCTAGGAAATTACAATCTTATTTACAATTCTAACATCTTTATTCTACATTTCATCCATGTCAAAATGATCACAACATTATTTCAATTATCAAGGCCTACTTAGTGTGATGAAAATATCGCATGTCAGAAATATATATAACCATGTCAATAACATATCATCATCAATATCAAAATGTCTCTAGAAGTCCACACACATCATACTAAGAATTGAAAAACAATAATAGTCTCATTATCTCTAACATCTAAATCATGCTAAGCGAGAATAATACCAAAGGTCCATATGTAGAGTCAATAATATGGAAATCAAGAGTAATAGGTGTTGAAGGAAGCCAGGCGATACAACTTCCCTATGAGATCTAGGCCCCATTTATAAAACAAACAACATATTCCAATAGGCTACAAAGCATGTGGCGACACATGCATCAAATTCCCATACTTTTGGCACAAATCACATTTCTTGACAAAATTACAAGAATCTAATTCCATGGTAGGCCAATAATAACCTACCCTTAAAATATTCTTATCCAAGACCATACCACAAGTATGCACTACAAAAATACCATCGTGTACTTCTTTAATAGCATGGATTTAATGAGTAACATCCAAAAAACAAAGAAAAATCCCATTGTACCCATGAAGATAGAGGGTGCCTTTGAGGAGGGTATAACAAGCTATACGGAGGATAAGAGATTTCTTTTGAGAATTGGTATTTTTGGGGAAATGTTCCATCTCGTAGGTATTGGAAGATAGGGTCATACTAGGGGATAATTGACAAACAATTTCACATGCCAAACATCACTCCGATATGTCATATGCATGAATTTGTAAATGCTCCATAAAGAAAGGAATATTATCTTCTGAGGTGGAATGCATAAGAGATGTCCAATTGCAGCAATAACATCTGTTGATCTATTATGTGACCTTGTTTTTCACTCAAAGATAAAATGTTTGAAATACTCCTTTAAAGTTTCAACCAATTTCTTGTATGGAACAAGTTCTTGATCTCTAACTTTATACTCATCATTAAATTTCTTAATAATGAGTTAGGAGTCCCTAATGACTCGTAGATATCTTATATTCCAAGTGATATCTAACTTGATGCCAACAATGTATGCCTCATACTCTACAACGTTATTGGTGTAAGTGAATCCCAAACATAAGCTCTTGGAATAACCTCACAGTGGGAGTGATGAGCACTACTCTTTCCCATGATCCATGGAAGGTGAAATATCCATCAAAATGGATTTTCCATTCACGATATTAAAATTTAATACACATTTCAAGTCAGAGGAGAATAGAACAAACTCATTTCACAAGTGGTCCCTATAACTATAAGACAAAATATCACAATCAACATGTGGACATGGAGGAAAATGATAAAAATAGCTCTTCCACAGGTGTCACGTTAATATGAAAAGACAAATTGATTACTTTAATTATAGAGTAGAAAAAAAGATTATGGACTTGCAAAAGAAGACTTACACATCATGCGAGGGCTTAAATCAGCCAAAACATTGACCCGATTTATTGTAATAGAAATAGATTAGTCAACTACACTTTAACTAAGTGTATTGTTGGAAGTAAGGCTATTTTTACTTTATTGCAAAAAGCATGGTTATTTTTATTCCTTTATTTAGTCAAGGTAAAGGCTAAAATTAACATTCATGGGTGAGTTCAAACTCTATCCTATTTTTGGGATGGTTGGGTGAATTATTTTTGTTATATATTGTATGCATTGGAAAGGCACAAAGAGAGGTATTTTTGGATGTAGGAGTGTTGACACAAAATTTTGCCAATCTTTCCTTGAATGAGAACCAATTATTGTCTTTCCAATTAATATCAATGGTGTGTATCATTTTATTAGCTCTTGTAAATGTTAATTCCTAAATTAATTATCTTAACCTTGTTAAGTGTTTTATCTTCTTTATTTAATATTCAATCCTAATATGGTTAACTTCATGCTTAATTAATTTAGTTTCATTATCCTAATAGCTTAAAGTCGTTTTTATTAAATTCCTAAAACATAATAAAAACTAAAAAAACTTTGCACCACGAGGAAATTAAATGGCCTCATTCACCCATCTACACATACCTTACAAATTTATTTATGGCATTTACAAAATACATTCCTAAAAAAAAGGTAGGCCATGGGAGTAAGTCTCTTTCTTTATCTAAGTCTCCTAATTTGGTCACTTTTTCTTTGTTAAATTTATAGGTTGGAGAGAAGGAAGCCATGGGAGTAAGAGAGAGATAACTTTGGAGGAGTCTACAAGTAGATCAAGCTTAGATTATTTTATTTTGTAGTTTTATGATTGTAATTTCTCGATGCAAGGAATGAACAGATTTCCTTTACCAAACTGGTTTTATTTCAAAGTTATTTGTATTTGGGGTTCTCTATTTGGGACAAACCCTACGCCCAGTAATATGAATGAGAAAGAGTGTTTTTAATTTACCATTTAGATGTTATTTTTCTTTAAACAATAGGATTTAGCTATTATTTAGTTGTTGGTGGTTTCCTTGTAGTTTTTACAAGCTTAAAAATCTAGTTAAAATAGGATAAATCTTACACAAGTGTGGAATTGTATTTTTCCACCAAAATTGATAGAACCTCCGTGAAAAACATGATTCTTGCCTTACGGAATGGTGGTTTTGAGACGCCACCTTGTTTGAGTGGCGATTACGAGACCGTCGCTCTACACAGGGTGGCGGCCCTGTTTCTTAGAAACAAACCTAAAATTTTGAGTTTTCTCAAAAAACAAAAGTCACTAATGTGTTTAAAAATACATTATGAACTTGATGTTATGCACCTAAAGTTTCCAGTTGTAAGATTTAGTTCCATTTATTCATTCCTTAAATAAAACTACTCATTTTAAAGAATTATCTATTCCAATAATAGCACAACTACTACAAGGTAATTTTCATTTTGTTCAACTAATTTCCTTTCAATTCCAATGATAAAAGGATCTAAATAAATTTCTAACATTGTCATTTTTATTACTACAAAATGCAACATTCCCTATCTCAATTTTTTTTTTTCCTCTTTCATGTTCACTAAAACTCATAGGATCAAAAGTAACTACAATAATTTTTTTATACATTCAAGTTTACCATGCGAGACATTTGTAACATCTTACAAACTTCTATATTTTCTCTTTCTCTTTTACAATAATAAAAATTCACAATGAAAGTAAAATTTCTTTTCCCATTAAGCATAGCTCATTTCTTTCAAAACAAAGAACTTCTTTTCTCATTATAAAACTAAAACTTCAAATAAAGATAATAATCTTTCTTTTTGTGTTTCACAATACTACCTTTACAACATAAATCTTTACTTATCTTTTCCAATATACAATGTAAATTTCATATCCAATAATTAGATGCAAATTATCTTCAAAAAGACAATTACAATGTCTTCCACTTAAAGTGGGAAATTACATAAGAATGTAAGCTATAAAGAAATACAATATTACAAGTTCCTCCACCCTAAGTGGGAATAATAATAAGAAAGTTTAGTCTCAAGGAAAGTTCTTAATGACTCAACAAATATCCAATCTTCACATCACCAACAAGAGAGTTCCATAATGCTTCATTTGGTCACAACAAAAAATCGGTGGGAGAGGCAATACTCTCCACCCAATCAAGAATTATAATGAGGAGGAGAATCCATCCTCCTCATTATCCCCCGAGCCCAAACTCTATTGTGATGAATGGTAGATCCAACACATAGAAACAAACAAGATTTAACAACAAAAAACCAAATATTTCACAATTATTAAAAGAAAATTAAACTAAACTACAAGAAAAGGAGGAAAAACAATAAAATATATAAGGCTTCTAAATGAAAAGCCAAAGGAGCAAGAATCTATGGGGAGGTCACTTATGCCTCCCAATGGGAAATTTGGTGCCCACCGTAAAAACCTCCAATAGATATCTCAAAAACCCTACACATTCTTACGCCTCCCTTAAGTACCTCGTATGCCTCCCCTGATTCTCTTATGCCTCCCTCATAAAATAACAAGTAATAAATACAAGAATTCCTTCTCGAATATGGGTACACCAACCAAAATACCTCGAAAAATGAAATAAACTCTTATGGTACCTACATGAAATCTCCCCATAGTCCCCTCCTACACCACACTTAGGAAATCTACCCAAGAAGCATATCAAGACTCGTAAAAAAAGACACATGCATAAAAATATAATAAAACGTTTAACAAAAGATTTTAGCTCCTACCTTTCCATGGTAGAGCTTGATCCAAGAGCCACACACCAAGATACTTCAAGCCCAAAAAATCACCAAGAAGCTCTAACAAATCCACATGCACTCCAAAATCCTTTAACTCCAAAAATGCAAGAGCACAAAAGAATGAAGTAACCCCAAACAAGTAAAAGAACTTGAATAAATAGAAAAGGGAGAGAGGAGGGTGAGGTGGCTCCATGTAGGATGTCACATCACTCATCCTTAACTCCACGTCACAAGTCAAACCTCAACCCCAATGTATAATAAATTGGTGAATGAGTGAAATGAAAAATTGCTTACACACACAATATAAGCCCACACGCCCGAGGAAAATCTTAAAGACCCATGTAAGAAAAGCATAATAAATGTCACTTTTTGACTTATAAAGAACTTAATGCGGTCTATTTTTACCCCCTAGTTCATAAGTTGGATTGGCATTGAAATTTAAGAGGTGTGGGACAAGTTTAACTTGTCCCACAAGCCTTCAAAATTGGACGTTAAGGCCAAATTATAATTTCCATGAAGGGGTAGAGTGTACAACACTCAAGATCCCAAGCACTCAACTTACAACACAAAACCCAAGAGCCATCTAGTCTAATAAATGAAAACTTTTGAACCATTCATAATTTAGTTTAAAAGAAAATTAATTACTTGAAATAGACACTTAAACCCATTAATGATAAAGGGGAAACAAATACACCAAATTCTAAATAATTAATACAATAAATTACATCACTAAAAAAATCACATACTAACATTAAGTAAATGAAACTAAATAAAGGACAACACATAACCCCTTGGTCACAATTAGAGGTGATCCCCACATGGTAACCTCCTAACAAAAATTCAAACACGCATGCACAAAAATACATGATGCCATGGTGACTCTTGTTGAATTCACCTAGTATTCAATTGTGGTTGGTATCTAATCCCCCGTTGTTTGTTGTGAATATATTTACCTACAAAACACATAATACCTCCAAGATAAAATATGAAATTTAAATCCACAATCATCTAAATATGAAACAAATCATCATCAAGGTAATTACAATATTATTTACTGAGTTTCTCACATCTTTATTCTACATTTCATCCATGTCAATATGATCACAACATTTTTCAATTATCAAGGCCTACTCGGTGTGATGAGAATATCACATGTCGAGATATATATAACCATTTGAATCACATATCATCATCAATATCAAAATGTCTCTAGAAGTCCAAACACATCACACTAAGAGTTGAAAAACAATAATAGCCTCGTATCTCTAACATCTAAATCATGCTAAGTCGAGAATAATACCAAAGGTCCATATGTAGAGTCAATAATATGGAAATCAACGGTAATAGGTGTTAAAGGGAACCAGCGGTAAAACTTCCCTATGAGATCTAGGCCCCATTTATAAAACAAACAAGGTATTCCAATAGGCTACAAAGCATGTGACGACACATGTATCAAATTCCCATACTTTTGGCATAGATCACATTTCTTGACAAAATTACAACAATCTGATTCCATGGTAGGCTAATAATAACCTACCCTTAAAATCTTCTTAGCCAAGACCATACCAATAGTATGTGCTCCAAAAATACCACCATGTACTTCCTTAATAGCATGGATTTAATGAGTAACATCCAAACAACAAAGAAAAATCTTATTGTACCCATGACGATAGAGGGTTCCTGCGAGGAGGGTATAACGAAGGCTATATGGAGGATAATAGATTTCTTCGAGAATTGGTATTGTTTGGGGGAAATGTTCCATCTCGTAGGTATCGGAAGATAGGGTCATACTAGGGGATAATTGACAACCAATTTCACATGCCAAACATGACTCCGATATGTCATATGCATGAATTTGTAAATGCTCCATAAGAAAGGAATATTATCTTCACGAGGTGGAATGCATAAGAGATGTCCAATTGTAGCAATAACATCTGTTGATCTATTATGTGACCTTGTTTTTCACTCAAAGATAAAATGTTTGAAATACTCCTTTAAAGTTTCAACCAATTTCTTGTATGGAACAAGTTCTTGATCTCTAACTTTATACTCATCATTAAATTTCTTAATAATGAGTTAGGAGTCCCTAATGACTCATAGCTATCTTATATTCCAAGTGATATCTGACTTGATGCCAACAATGTGTGCCTCATACTCTACAACGTTATTGGTGTAAGTGAATCCCAAACATAAGCTCTTGGAATAACCTCACTGTGGGAGTGATGAGCACTACTCTTCCCCCAATCCATGAAAGGTGAATGATCCATCAAAATGGATTTTCCATTCACAATATTAAAATTGAATACACATTTCAAGTCGAGAAGAATAGAACAAACTCATTTCACAAGTGGTCCCTACAACTACAAGACAAAATATCACGATCAGCATGTGGACATGGAGGAAAATGATAAAAATAGCTCTTTCACAGGTGTCACATCAATATGAAAAGACAAATTGATTACTTTAATTATAGAGTAGAAGGAAAAGATCATGGACTTGCAAAAGAAGACTTACACATCAAGCAAGGGCTTAAATCAGCCAAAACATTGACCCGATTTATTGTAATAGAAATAGATTAGTCAACTACACTTTAACTAAGTGTATTGTTGGAAGTAAGGCTATTTTTACTTTATTGCAAAAAGCATGGTTATTTTTATTCCTTTATTTAGTCATGGTAAATTCTAAAATTAGCATGCATGGGCGAGTTCAAACTCTATCCTATTTTTGGGATGGTTGGGTGAATTATTTTTGTTATATATTGTATGCATTGGAAAGGCACAAAGAGAGGTATTTTTGGATGTAGGAGTGTTGACAAAAATTTTTGCCGATCTTTCCCTTGAATAAGAACTAATTATTGTCTTTCCAATTAATAGCAATGGTGTGTATCTTTTTATTAGCTCTTGTGAATGTTAATTCCCTAAATTAATTATCTTACCTTGTTTCATTTTTTTGTTTTCTAGATAAGTCTTATTGTGCATGTTATCTTATTCTATTGTTGTGATATATCCATCAACATATATGTGTTTTTCCTTATGATTTAGATGAAACCCATTGTTTCGTACTTATGTAATCTATTTTTAAATATTGTTGATGTACTCAGTCAAATCCATCAATAATTTTGGTCTATCACCCCATTTTAAATTCAGTTACAACAATTTTTTAAACCTTAGAATTGTAAAAATCCCCAAAAAAATTGTTTAGGATACATCAATAATGAGCCAACATTGATACTCGAGAATCTCATTAAAAATAGGTATACCCACAAATATGAGGTGTTTCCATTGAATATGTAGAAGGAGGGTATAAATAAATCTTATAACCCTTATTGTTATCCCTCAACAGGGTGCACTTCTAAGAGAATAGTTTTTGACATGCCTAGTGGGCCACAAATCAAATTCAAATAAAATTTTAAGAAAATTACAAAAATATATATAAAAATAAAAAAATAATTTTGGAAGGAAAAAACTTCATATATTCATTGATAATCAAAATTAAATTATTTCACGACACCATATGGTTGATTTGAGGACCATTTTTATAGCATGTTCTATGCCTAAGGTGACTACAAGATCAATAGTAAGATATCTTCCTCATAGCTTTGTTTCTTTTCCATTAAATTTAGTAAGAAGAAGAAGAGTTGGTAATACCTTACCCTATAATAGGCCCAGTTTTTGCAACCCTCCTCCCCTTACTTCACCATGTTTCAATCTTGTTTCTTAAATCCCAAAGTGATTATAATATAGCAACAACCACAACCACCTAGTAATTTTATACCTTTTAATAATGGTAGCCTCTTAGTGATTTTTGTTTATCGTGATATACCTACTACTTTGCATTAAAATTTTTACCTTCATTTAGTGGTGAGAATCATATTACCCCAGCTGAACACAATAAAGACATTGCATCCCTTTGTTCATTTCATAATATTACTCATGAAGATGTTTCTCTGATACTCTTAGTTGCATCATTTAAAGGAAAATCCTTGCAATGGTACAAAACATTACTAGTAGGGACTATAACAACTTGGGATGGATTGGGAGATTTATTAGATAAGTAATTTTAGGATAATTCAAATCATTTATCTCTCATAGAATAGTTGTCCATAATTAAGAGATCATCTCATGAGTGTATGGTTAGCTTTAATATCATATTTGCAAGAACATAGGAAAGAATTACATCTATTGTTAATCCTCAACCTGAACATGAACTTTTATACTATCTTAGAGCCTTAAACAGTGATATTGCAGCCATGATATAGTCTATGGGAGGAACTACACTTCCAGATGCTTATGATATTTCTATTAAAGCTAAAAAAACTTATTTAAGATGGTGAATTACATCCAAGGCCCTCTATAACAATTATTGCATATCTAGCACTTGTTCCACAACCTATTACAACACATGTAAGACTTTGCCGACTTATGGAAATGAGATAACAATATTAAAGAAATAGTTAGCTCAACCTTCTAGGCCTTACCAAGAACCTTATTACAAGAATAGGTAGTCATACCAACAAAATAAGAATTATAGACAACCTTATTAGCAAAGAAGATTCAATCTTGAGGATGCTAGTTCATCTAGTTCCCTTTTACCGATAAACATAGCTGCGAGAAGAGTTATGTCCACCTTGAAATCAAATTCATTCAAATTGCTGTTAGTTTCCCAAATGCATTTTTTAATTTGAGTCGTATTGCATAACCTCAATATGAAACATTATTCATGCTTTAAATGGAGGGTGTGCAACAATACACTACGATTCAAAAACAAATTGAATAGAATTTAGTAAGATTTAGTGAGGAATATTTTATTATTGTTACAACTGGGTCTCAAGAAAAGACTCAAGATAAAGGAAACATCAGAAAGGACCTGGTTTACCTACAGTTACGGATAAATCAATAAGTGTATATTGATAAATAGTAAATACTTCTATTTCTGCTGAAAAAACTATAAGCAGTACAACTCCTAAAGAGTAGAAAAAAGAGTTACAACTTGATCCAAGAAGATTGTTCATACCTCATATTTCAAAAGTTGTTGAATCAGAATCAATTTTTGCTAAATCTTATGCTAAAACTAAAGAAGTTTTTTCTAAAACTCTTGCATATTTCAATGTTGTTGAGGTAATGAATAAATAGAGTATTAGTATTTCATTTTGGGATACTTTAAGTCTACTGAGGATAAAAAAATTTATTTCTCAAGAGAATTCTAAGCTATAGATTTCTTCAAAACTAGTAGAGAGAGAAGCTTAGACAGGATGATAATGGTTCTTTAGTACAGTTGACCAAGATCATATGAAAGAGGTTAAGTGGATAGTACAAAAATAACTTAATGTTAATGATATTAAAAATCTACCTCATTTCTATCTTTCTCTTATTATTGGAGATCATCTAGTCCATAATTGTATGGCTGAAAATTTTGCAAGCAATACGAGTCCTACCTAGAGCAATTTCCTAAGAATTGGGCCTGCAGTATGAAGCATCAAAGAAAAGTGTATTACATCTTGATGGAAGAACAACTAACACTTGTTGGTATCATAAAAATATGGAGGCAACATTACATGCTTGTCCCAATGTTTTAACTTTCAAAGATGTAATTGTTATAGATCTACCTCCCTACTTCACCTTACTGTTTATGAAGAGATTGTATAGGAAATATAGGTTGTTATCATTGTTTGGATTAGTCATTTTTTTTCGAACTATGAGGTATGAAATTAAGTTATAGTTAATTGAGCCTTTTGCTAGATTTCATAATGAGCACGATATTCAAATGTTGTAACAAATTATGCAATCATAGATCGGATATATTTTTATATCGAAACATGTATTTCTACATTAGATAGTGTTTCTAACTTGTTTTGGGATGAAAATATTAAAGAAGAAAATGTTTATGATCCTTACAAGGAAGTAGAAGAAGGATTATTCAGTTTTTAAAGTTTACATGATGAAAATACAGATTATTCCCTTGATGTCTAAAATAGAAAATAAAGCAAAAGGCTTATGAAATATTTTTTCAATGGAACAAAGAACAAAAAGGACAAGGTCGAGGTTTTAGGATCGCTTACCCTTCAAATAAAAGGTATTTTTACCTCTAACTCTATAATTTTCATGTATGTGAAATGTAACTGAATATGAAGCATTAATTCATGACCTTAAATGGGATGCAAAGAGAGGAATCAAATTTTTACTTGTTTATGGTGATTAAATTCATTAATAATACCACTAAAAGTATTATGTTTATATGAACTCATTGTTGAAATATTAAAAGCGTAGAGTTTAAGATTTAATGGATGATTTTGAAGCTATTAATATCTGATCGATCGAAGGGCTTAAAATAAATATGCGAGAAAAAATTGCAGCGATTGGTGATAGAAAAAGATCAAAAATGAAAAAACACAACAACATATAAAGTGATTATCATACCTTTAGTGCCTTATAATGAAGAAAACTTGTAAGTCTTTAAAAATGATGAATTTTTTTGCATATTTATGCAACAAGAATATGAATTTTCTGCACTTAAGCAAGAAAAATTGTAGCACTAGTACGGTGACTAGATTATACAATTAAAGAAAAATACATTACCACAAGTGCTAGTCACTTTAGAAGATTTTTTTAGTTCAGATGATCAACTTGTCGACCATTTTTTCACATGTGCAAAAAAGGCCAACTTAAAACTTCGCTATAATGGATAGCATTTGTGAAGTATACCTAAGATGGGGGAGGTTGTTTAAGAAAATACGAGTTAGTGTTGAATTAATTAATGATTACATGAAATCTGTAGTTATGTGTGATGTTACAAAACATATCAGATCACACACTCTATAATTTCATGACTATCTCTAGTAAAAGAACACAAATCCCTAAAGGATTTCGTGTTGCCTTGATGAAGGCACGCCGAATTGTAGAATATATGAAGTTTTAGGTTTTGAAGCAACAATCGTGACTATAGATTACATAAATTACAATTCATTCTTGGATGTTACATGTATTATTTAATGTTCTTTCCTTCATGATTAAGACATTCAATTAAATTATTGGGTTGTTTAGTTCATCATATAATCCATATCAGAAAAATAAATGCAAAAAGAAATACACAACTCAATTTCACAATTCAATGTTTTATTCATAAGGAATTTCAAATGTTCCCACACAAGTCATGGGATGTAACTAAAAAGTAAAGTACAACTACTAAAATAAGAGGTACACATGCATCAAATAGGAAATAGAGGAGTATGAATGAACCCATCATTGCCTTGGTATTTATCCTTTGGTTGATGTATCTTGATCTTCAGCTTTTTCCTCTTCATATTCATTGTTGAAAGCACCATACCTGAAAACAGAAAAGAGAAAACTATTAGTTAAGAGATCAGGGTTAATCCATATTCCTAGGATGTCCTAATTCATTCATATGGATCTCTTACCAATAGGAGATATAGATTACTTGAAGATCAAACTACATACACAATTTACTCATTCAGAAAGAAAGAAAGAGAAGAAAAGAAAAACATGGAAATAAGAGAGGCCAAAAAGCCTAAATATTTTCTAACTGTTTTCTCAAGTGTGTAGGTATAGGTTGCAGCCAAGAAGAAATAAATATTATCTTACAGTTCTCACTATAGATAAAGATTACATATTTCAATAACTTCTATCCTATGGTACATGAAGCAGATGAGTCATATGTATATGTTGGAATGAAGGAAGAATGCAACTCAAAGTTGAGTAGCTACTCTAGGGATAAAAGAAGTTGTAGTACAGAACAGAGGAGAGAATTATAGATAAAAGTACATGTTTCAGATTGTAACTGAAGAAGAAGGATCAGAATTTAAAGGCTGAAGTTAACTGGAAAGAGAAGATTACAGCTGAAACAAAATGAGGAAGAGGTCTGAGAAAATTTTGATAGGGCTTCGCCATGTAAAATGGACATTTACAACTTTCCATCATGTTATTTTTAACTAAACACATGCTTTAAAAGTTGTATGTAAATCAAATAAGTGATACAAAGAAGTAGAAAAGCATGCCATGATCAAGATAATAGTTATTATGTTTCAGTTTCCAACAACAAATCAGCTTCAATAGAAAAGTGATACATTTTGTATTCTGAATCAAAAAGTACATCTATTACAACTGAAAAAGGAATAAAAGAAAGAATTATGGGAAAATTTTGACAGGGCTTCGCCATGTAAAATGGACATTTTAAATTTTCTAGCACGCATATCAAAGCTGTAATAAAAGGAAATGTAGTATTTAAACAGAAAATAAATGGACTACACTTTCAGTCATCAAATTGAAGTACTTTAGAGCATTCATTATAGCTTAAAAATTGAATAACATGAATTTTTAAGATAATCCTACAAAGTTCAGCCATTTTAAATTGTAGTTTTTATAATGAAGCAAGTATGAGTGCACATAAATGCTACCATTAAAGAAGTACAATATTTAAGCAAAATAAATAAGATTACAATATTTCAACAAAGCATTTGAATCAAGGCTTATGCCTGCTAATGGTGTTACAAGAATGAGAAACTGTTTACAACTTCAGAAGGCCACATACAAGGTACAAAGATCTCATGAAATCAAGAATAGTCAAAGTACTAATACTGTAAGTTCTAAGAGTCAAATGAACAAGCCTATCTTTCCATCAAGAAGATGTCAAATCTCAGAAGATCCAAGTATGTATCTCAAGCTTACAGGTATGAATAGAAAGTCACTATGGAATGCACAAATAGAAATGCACAAAAGAAAATAGTGAACAAATGTTACAGTAAGTGAAAAGAATGTCATCCTCAGCCATGATGAACCAAATCAGTGAGAAGAAGAATGGTTAGAGAAACCTCCAAAAGGAATCAACTTACAAATCTCAGAGTGGTTTCACAAATAATGAAAAGATCACAAACTCGGTGGGTATTAATGGTTGAATCAAATCAAGTAATGCGAACTTAGGATAATGTGAAGTGGTTTTCAACTTTTCAGAAAACATTATATTCCTTAAAAGAAGTTTGCAAGAATCAAGAAGGAATAAAGAATACTGAATACCCACATCAAATGAGAGATACTAGAATCTAGGTTACAATATCTCAGGCATCAAATTGAAAAATGCATGTGTAGATACAAATTTAGGAGAAATAATTTAGTTATGCATAATAGTTACAATTTCATATATAGATTTATTGCAATACCACCCAAAGGAAAAAATATAATTAACAAGAAAATAGAACCATTTTATCGTTTAAAATTTGAAATTATACAGGTTATCATGTATTTGCAAAGATGAAGAAGATTTAAACATTTCATAAATTGATGATTCACATTGAAGATTAGTTTCAAGTTGTAGATCCGAGGAAGAAAATATAGTTTCTAACTTTGATCGAAAATTCCACTAAATGGGTATCCATGAAGTAGGGAAGAAGTAAAAATCACCGATTTAATCGAAAGATGAGAAAACCCTCGAATGGTCATCAAGTTCAAAGCCAAAAGGAGGAACTTAGAATGGTTTTCAACTCAAGAATCCCTAAAGGAACCACGTGACCACAAAAATAGCAAAGAAAAATGAGTATCAGTTTTGGAAGTTGAAATGGAAAAGAACCAGTAACAGTGAAACTCAAGAGATCAACAAACTTACCATCCTAGTTAAATAATGGTGCCAGTTACACAATATAGAACTAAAAGTATTGAATAATGGTGGCCACTTTGGAGGGAAATATAATGAAAGCTCGTAAGTGACAAGGCATGGCCATAAAAAAATCAAGAAGATCGATCTCATTGACCCCACACATAGAGGCTAAAAATGAAGTCCATTCCTAGAAATACAAAGAAAGTGAAAGCTATAGAATCCTTATAGAAGCTTCATAAGACATAGAGGTAATTGTGAGGAAAATCCAAGCTAGAACCCACAAAAATGGTGACCGCATCGAGGAGAATGAATAAATTATTTCGTGTAAGTACAAAGAAAGGCTCTAACAGAGAGATCATGATAGTGGTGATAAACTCCACAACTACCTTGCTCGACAAACTCGAAATAGAGGAAGAACTAAAAATGGCAGAGCCAACCGAGCTAAGAGAATCGATCTAGTAAGGAAGCTGAGCTTCATAAGATAACAATGGTGTAAAAAAAATTTCTAGGGCTTCTCCCAAAACCCAAAAAACTAGAATGGAGTGATCATTGAGGTCGAATGACCTTTATCGCCAATTTAAAGAGTTAGGTTACGTTCAAAATCAACTACAAGTCAAAGATCAATGTCCACAAATCAAAACGAGACAAGATCAACATTCGATGATAGATCTCAATATCAAAGCAAACCATCATGGTTAGTTTCCACCGGTCATATTAAATGTGGGGTTAAAACCCTAACCACAAGTTTAAGATTAATAGTTTGTAATCAGATAGTACAGAGATCGATGACTCGAGATCATTACCGATTTTCATAGCAAACTCAACCCAGTCTAAAATACCACCGAAAAAACACATCAAGGGTGACTCATCGTCACAAAGGGGCCAGACCTTGTTCTTTCAAAATTATTTACATCTTAACTTATCAACTATAGTCCAAGCTTCAAATAATGTAAAATATGACAAAATTATGTTGTGCAATGATCACCCGAAATGGTAAGGTTAAACCATGTTTTATGTCCAATCAAATGCAAAAGGGGCCGGACAACTATAAAATATAATATAAATAAAAAGTGGTGGACTATAGTATGACTATGTGTTATACAAAGGTAGATGAATATAGGATGATGGATTTTTGCAAATTTACCTTCCAACATGTGTTTGAGAAATCATAGTGATTTACTAAAGTCCACAAGATTGGCCAAATCATGGTGAGACTAAACCGAACATGAAAGGTGGTCCCCACTAGAGGACAAGGAATGTCAACATCATAACCTGAGCTTGGAGGTGGTCCCCATCAAGTGGATATTTTGATGAATTATTTTGCAAAGTATTGTAATTAATGTAATTTATTTTGTTCACTCACAGTGAGTTATTTTTTCATGCCTTCACAAGGGGTCAAGTTGTAGATGACAAATCAGCAAGAGGACAAAATTCCATGCACATGGAAGAGAAATTTCTCATCAAGTGAGATTTATTATTATCATAATTATTCACCCATGATTTATTAAAAATAGAATAATCAACAACAGGTTTGACTTAATGGTATGTTTGTAACCAAAGGATATTAATTCGTCTTTGTATTAGCATTTTTATTTTTATTCCTTTATTTATTAATAAATAAAGGGTAAAAATAGGATGCATGGTGAGTACAAACTTAGTATATTTTTTGGAAGGGTGGGTGAATTGATTTTGATGTATATTGTGTGCCTTAACAAAGCACAAAGGAGGAATTTTTAGATACGAGTCTTTGAGTTTTTTTCCAAACAATGTGAAGTATTTTCTACCTTTCCAATTATTTGCATTCTTGTGTGTGTTCCCATTAATCTTTTGAATGTTAGTTTCCTGATTAATCATCTTACCCTGTTGTAAATCTCAGTAATTTCTATTAGATATTAATGTGCATGTTTAACTTAACAGTGTTGTTGTGATTCTTTTCCCTTAATACATCTTAGTGTTTTCCTTTAATATTCAACAGAAAATTGTTGGCATGTGCATCAAAAATTCATTCCATATCAATTGTGCATGTACTTAGTCAAAGACCTCATACAAGTTTGGTGTATCACCCCAAATTTAATTTCAGTTTTTACAAGTCATGTTTTACTCTTAAAGTGTAGAAAATCAGTTTCGATACATTAATAAGGAACCGGCCTTGATACCAGAGACTCACCTCAAAATAGGTATACCCACAAACCTGAGGTGTTTCCATTGTATCAACGAAAGAGAGAGATAAAATTTGTAGGCTTAGAAAACCTGCAACCATCTCTCTACAGGGTGCACTTTCGAGAGATAACATTTTCTAGCACGCCGAATGGACACTCACACAGCTAAAAGTTTCACTTTTCAAAGGTTTTCCATCATTCAAAGTAGATCAGACACCATGCATAGTAGTTTTGGAAAGAACTACTATTGATGAATTCAACAATTGAAGATTTAGGGTGTAGAATTCATCTGGTGACTCTGTAAATCTAATTTCAGATTAGTTCATCACTTTTCAACTTCACCAATTTTTAGCTGCAATTTCTAGGTATTTTCAAGGAAATCAGATATGTTATTTTGTTGTTATCAAATGTTTTTGTAAGCAGACCTATTTTCATAGTTTCAATATTTTATGAGGTCCTACAATCATGAACCCTTATTTTCAGTAGTTTTTTCCTCCAAACCAGTAGCGCTTTTATCCACCTTCTCCTTCAGATCCATTCTATAACCCCTATCAAAATGAATATCCTTATAACCCAAACCCTTCCATCAATATGATTATCAATATGAGGGTTATGCTATTCAAGATCAAGGATATACTAAGGGTTATGTTGATTATGCACAACAAGAAGATCTTAGAATCAAGTTTAATAGTTTGAAGCAGCAATATTTAGCTATCAAGGAACAAATTGAGAAATCAAAAGCAATAAAGAATGATAGGTGTCAAGATAGGGAACCCTATCAATGGGATGTTCCTGCTTACCTTCCATATCAAAATTCAGTGCCTATATATACTCCTGGCTAGCCAATGCAACCTATTCCCTAGTTTCCTAACTATCAAGCTATTGCAATTCCTACTTTTTCTACCCTAGAATCATATACTAAAGTCAAAATCAATTTTCCAAGTTGGCGTTCAGATTCTTTTCTAGAAGAAAATATTATACCCTAACCTCTGGTGAAATTTTTCCAGTTAAAGCTAAAACTAAGCCCACTCCTCCTTTACCCGTACTTCCAGTCTAGGAAAGAGAGAATCAACAGATCAAGGAGGGGCAGCCAATGGAAGACAATAATAGGCTAGAATTTTTGCAGAATTTACATGGATGGGTGTCAAAGTTTCATTTTGATTTTATTCCAGATTTTGAAAAAGAAACCATGCAAAAGGTACAACCTATTTTTCCATCAGATCAAGAGCAGTTGGAAGATGATCAACAATTTGCATATTCTAAGTGTAGTGTGCATGAGGGCACCATACTCACACAACTTACAGCCATATCAGAAGAGGATAGATCAATTTTGAATAAAAAGGAGGTTGAAATTCAAGGAAATTGTGTTTCAAATTTATAGTTTGAAGAGGCTGATTTTTTTGTCGATTTAGAAAACTACATAGGTGAAGAACAACCTATAGAACTCACTGATTTTGTAGTTTCAGCATTCAAAGAACCTTTGATTGCTAAGGTTCTTCTTGTACATAAAAAAGAGAAAGAAGTGCTATCGGGTGAAGATCTTTATTATCCCCTCCTAGAAGAACCATTTTGGGAGAAGAATGTCTCAGAACAACATGTTGTTCAAATCAGATCTTGTGCAAAAAAATGAGACAATTTTGATCTTATAGATTTTATGTCAAATCAGAATGAGCAAGATGAAAGATTAGTTGTGGTACAATAGTTAGAAAGAACTGATATGTGTTCAGATCAGTTTCAGAATGTCCTAAAAGATGATACAGACAACAACTTCATATAAGTACCTATGAAAATGAAAAATATGATTTTCATTTTTTTGATTGTACCATGTATCTAGACAAAGTGCCTATGAAGAAGAAGAGGATGAACTTGAGTATTTAGACTGCATGGAGGATATGAGTAATGTAGAATCATTTGACAGAAGTGTTGAAAGATCACTTATAATAGTCACTAGAAAAACAACTTGTAGAGCAAAAGTAGACCTCAAAACAATTTCAAGATGAGTTACAACAGTTGGAAGACACAAAAAAATCCTCTAGGAAACTTTAGAAAGAGATCATTATTGAAAATGATGTTCATGACTCAGACCAGATAAAAACAACCAACGATCCGCTACTAGAAGGCCTTGTCCTATTCAATATTTGGTTGATTCTCACCCAGCTACAATATTGCCATATTTCATGCTTGTCTTGGAGCACAAAAGTGAGTTATCTATTCTCAACAACAAGCCCCAAATCATGCCAGAACAGATTACAAATCAGATAGAGGTGTTTCCCAGCTCTTGGACTGATTTGATTAATGAAAGAAAGGTACATATCTTATTTTCAGCTATGTCACTTTGTTGGTTTCTAGAGCTGAATTCATGGCCTCGGTTTTGGAGGAAGGGGATCTACTTTTCACTACCTATTTCAGGTTTTTTTAGCTTTAGTTGCTTTTGTTGGTTAGAGTAGGGTAGATTAGGATTTCCCTTTCAATAAGTGTAGTTCTTACACATTGCAATGTTTTTCAATTTAATAAGTGCACTTTTTCATGTAATCTGGTTTACCAGGATCCTTCCTAGTTTTAGTTCATTTTGAAGGTTTGGACCTTCAAAAAGGAAGATTTTAGTTACATGCTCTAGACTCCATGCCCAATGGACAAGATTAAGGAAATGGTTACAAGCTAGCAGGTAGCTTTCCCCGCAGGATCACAAAAAATGTTGAAAAATTTTGCACTTGTGAAAAATTAGCCAACTCAAAACTTCGTTACGATGAATATTGTTGGTGAAGTATACCTAATCTAGGGGATTTTATTTGAAACCATATTGTTACTTTTGAATTAAATAATGATTACATGAAATTTGTAGCTATGTGTGCTATTACAAAACATAACAGATCACATAGTCTACAATTTCATGCTATCTTCAAGCAAAAGAACACAAATCCCCAAAGGACACTGTGTTTCCTTGATGAAGACACCGAATTATAGAATAGACAAAGTGTTAGGTTTTAGAGTAGACAACAATCATGATTGTACATTATAGAAATAAGAGTTCAACACTGGATGTTACATGCATTCTTTGATGTTTTGTCCTTCATGTTTAATACATTCAATTATATTAGTGGGTTTTTTAGTTCATCATACAATCCATATAGAAAGAAAAAATGCACAAAGAAATACACAACTCAATTTCATAATTCAATGTTTTATTCATAAGGAATTTCAAATGTTCCCACACAAGTCATGGGATGTAACTGAAAAGTAAAGTACAACTACTAAAATAAGAGGTACACATGCATGAAAGAGAAAATAGAGGAGTATGAATGAACCCATCATTTCCTTGGGATTTATCCTTTGGTTGATGCATCTTCATCTTCAGCTTTTTTCCCTCTTCATCTTCATTATTGAAAGCACCATACCTAAAAAAAGAAAAGAGAAAACTATCAGTTAAGAGCTCATGGTTAATCCATATTCCTATACTATCCTAATTCATGCATATGGATCTCTTAACAATAGGAGATATAGATTACTTGAATATCAAACTGTATACATGATTTACTCAGAAAGAAAGAAAGAGAAGAAAAGAAAAAACATGGACATAAGAGAGGCCAAAAATCCTAAATATTTTCCAACTATTTTCTCAAGTGTGCAGGTACATGTTGCAGCCAAGAAGAAATAAATCATATCTTACAGTTCTCACTATAGATAAAGATTCAGAGTTCTATAACTTATATCCTATGTTACATTAAGCGAGATAAGTCGTAAGTGCATATTGGAAGGAAGAAAGAATGAAACTCAAAGTTCAGCAACTATTATAGGGATAAAAGAAGTTGCAGTGAAAAACATAGGAGAGAATTGCAAGAAAAAGTACATGTTTTAGATTGCAACTGAAGAAGAAGAATCAAAATTTAAAGGTTGAAGTTAATATTGAAAGAGAAGATTACAACTGAAACAGAATGAGGAAGAGGTCTCGAGAAAATTTTTGAGGATTCATCATATAAATGGACATTTACAACTTTCCATCATGATGTTTTTAAATAAACACATGCTTTAAAATCTTTATGTAAATCAAATAAGTGATACAGAAAGCTAGAAAAGCATGCCATGATCAAGATAACAGTTATTATGTTTCATTTCCAACAACAGATCAAATTCAATATAAAAGTGATACATTTTGTATTTTGAATCAAAAAATACATCTATTACAGCTGAAAAAGGAATAAAAGAAAGAATTCTAGGAAAATTTTGACAAGCCTTTTCCATGTAAAATGGAAATTTTAAATATTCAAAGCATGCATATCAAAGATGAAATATAGGAAATGCAATATTTAAACAAAAAGAAATGGACTGCACTTTCAGTCATCAAATTGAAGTACTTTGGAGCATTCATTATAGCTTAACAGCTGAATAACATGAAGTTTTAAGATAATCCTACAAAGTTCAGCCATTTTAAATTGTAGTTTTTAGAATGAAGCAAGTATGAGTGCACAAAAATGCTACCATTAAATAAGTACAATATTTAAGCAAAATAAATAAGATTACAATATTTCAACAAAGCATCTGAATCAAGGCTTATGCTTCTAATGGTGTTATAAGAATGAGAAACTATTTATAACTTCCAGAAGGCCACATACAAGGTACAAAGATCTCATGAAATCAAGAACAATCAAGTACTAATACTGTAAGTTCCAGAGTCAAATGAATAATCCTATCTTTCCATGAAGAATATGTAAAATCCCAAAATATCCAAGTATGTATCTCAAGCTTACAAGCATAACGAGAAAGTCACTACGAAATGCAAAAAAAGCAATGCACAAAATAAAATAGTGAAAAAATGTTACATTAAGTGAAAAGAATGGCATCCTTAACCAAGGATAAACTAAAATAGATGAGAAGAACAATGGTTAGAGAAACCTGAAAAGAAATCAAATTGCAAAGCTGAGTGGTTTCAAAAATAACAAGAAAAAATATAAAAAAATCAAGGGGTATTAAAGGAAAATCAAAATTAGGTAATGCAAATTTTAGGATAATGAAGAACAGTTATTTTAAACTTTTCAGAAAATATCATATTCCTTACAAACATTATGATTCAAGAAGGAATAAAGAACTGAATACTCATATCAAATGAGAAATACCCAAATGAAGAGTACAATAGCTCAAGCCACAAATGTAAAAATACATTAATAGAGTATAAATATTTTGGGGTAATAATTTAGTTAAAGGATAAGTTAAATGTTGGAGGATATAGATTTATTCAATACCACCCAAAGGAATGAATACAGGTAACAAGAAAACAAAACCATTTTATCATTCAAAATTTGAAATTATACAGGTACTCATGCATTTCCAAAGATGAAGAAGATTCAAACATTTCATAAATTCATGATTCGCATTGAGGATCAGTTTCAAGTTTAAGATCGAGATAGATGAAAATACAATTTCTAACTTTGATCGAAAATCCCACTAAATGGGTATCCAAGAATCAGGAAGGAAGAAAAAACTTACTGATTTAATCAACCATTGAGAAAACCCTCGAATGGTCATCAAGTTCAAAGCCAAAAGGAGAAACCCATAATGGTTTTCAGCTCAAGAATCCCCAAAGGAACCATGTGACCACAAAAAATGCAAAGAAAAATGAGTATCAGTTTTGAATTCGAAATGGAAAAGACCAAGTAACAATGAAACTCAAGAGATCAAGAAACTTACCATCCTCGTCAAACAATGGTGCCAGTTGCATAGTCTAGAACTAAAAGTATTCAACAATGGTGGCCACTCCAGATGGAAAGCTAATGAAAGCTCATAAGTGTCAAGGAACAGCCATAAAGGAAATCAAAGGAATCGAAGAGGTCATCGATCCTCATCCTCCATAGGCTAAAAATAAAGTCCGTTCCTAGAAATAAAAGAAAGTGAAACCTACGGATGTAGAAATTCACAAGACACAGAGATCTTTGTGAGGAAAAATCGAGCTCGAACCCACAAAAATGGTGATCGTTCGAGGATAATGAAAAATTAGCTCGTGGAAGTTCCAGAAAGGCTCGAATAGAGAGATTGCAATAGTGGTGATAAAAACCACAACTACCTTTCTTGAAAATCTGGCCGTAAGAAAAATATGAAGAAATACAATATAAAAGTGGCCATTGAGCTAAGAAAATCGATCTAGTAAGGAATTCAAGGTTCATAAGATAACAAAGCGTAAAACAATTTTCAAAGGCTTTTCCCACAAACAACAAAAACCATAATGGAGTGATCATTGAGATAGAATGACCTTTACCGTTGATCTCAAGAGTTGGCTTAAATTCAAACTCAACCATAGTCAAATATCAACAGTCACAAATCAAAAGGACACAAGATCAATGCTCGAGGATTGATCTCTAATATCAAAGCAAACCATCATGGTCAATTGCCACCGGCCATATTAAATGCGGGGTTAAAACCCTAACCACAGGTTCGAGATTAATAGTTTCTAAAGAGGACACGAAGATCAACGACCCGAGATCATTACCGAATTTCAAAGTAAACTCAACCCAGAGTTAAAATACCACCAAAAAAATGCATGGAGGGGTGACTCATTGTCATGAAGGGTCCAGACCTTGTTATTTCAAAATTATTTACATCTTGACTTATCAACTATAGTCCAAGCTTTAAATAATGCAAAATCCAACCAAATTATGTTGTGCAATGATCACCCAAAAAGGTAAGGTTAAAACATATTTTATGTCCAATCAAATTCAAAAGGGGGCCGACAACTATATAATATAATATTAATCAAAGGTGGTAGACTATAGTATGACTATGTTTTATACAAAGGTGGTCGAATATAGGATGATCGATTTTTGCAAAGTTACCTTCCCACTTGTGTTTGAGAAATCATAGTGATTTTCTAAAGTGGCCAAATCATGGTGAGACTAATACTAAAGTCTGCAAAGGTGGTCCCCCAAGAGGACAAGGAATGTCAACATCATAACCTGAGCTTGGAGGTGGTCCCCATCAAGTGGATATTTGGATGAATTATTTTGCAAAGTATTGCAATTAATGTAATTTATTTTCCTCACTCACAGGAGTTAGTTTTGCATGCCTTCACAAGGGGGTCAAGTTATAGATGACATATCAGCAAGAGGAAAAAATTGCATGCACATGGAGAAGACTTTCTCATCAAGTGAAAGTTATTTTAGAAAAATTATTACACATGCTTTATTAAAAATAGAATAGTCAACTAAAGTTTCACTGAATAATATTTTTGTAACCAAAGGCTATTAATGCCTCTTTGTATTAGCATGCTTATATTTTTTCCTTTATTTATTAATACATTGAGGGGGAAAATAGGATGCATGGGCAAGCACAACCTTTGTGTATTTTTATGAAGGGTGGGTGAATCAATTTTTCTATATATTGTGTGCCTTAACAAAGCACAAAGGAGGAATTTTTAGATACATAAGTGCTGAAGCAATTTTCTGCTAGTTTTGCCCTTTGAATGTGAAGTATTTTCTTCCTTTCCAATTATTTGCAATCTTGTGTATGTTCCCATTAATCTTGTGAATGTTAATTCCCTGATTAATCATCTTACCCTATTGCAAATTTCAATAATTTCTACTAGATATTAATGTGCATGTTTAACTTAACAGTGTTGTTGTGATTCTTTTCCCTCAATACATCCGAGTGTTTTCCTTTAATATTCTATAAAAACTATTGGCATGTGCATCAGAAATTCATTCCATATCAATTGTGCATGTACTCAGTCAAAGACATCATACAATTTTGGTGTATCACCTCAGTTTTAATTTCATTTTACAGTCATCTTTTACCCTTAAACCCCAAAAATCAGTTTAGGATACATCAATAAGGAACCAACCTTGATACTAGAGACTCACCTCAAAATATGTATACCCATAGACCTGAGGTGTTTCCATTATATCTATGAAAGAGAGAGATAAAATTTGCAAGCTTAGAATACCTGCAGCCATCTCTCGAGAGGGTGCACTTTCAAGAGATAACAAAACTCATTAAAGACAAAGAAAATATCTCAACACACGAGAGATAATTACGAAGAGATCTTAGTTGATGATAAAAAAATTATTCATTGGAAAGGTATTTTCCTTAGATGAAAAAAATATATTATCAATTTATGCAAAGAATTTAAATATCCTTTTTCTTGGAAATACGAAGATCTAAGATAATTTGTTCCCAGTTTAGCTCATCATAACATCAAATTGTAGCCAAATTCAAAACAAGTTAGGCAAAATCAAAGGCCTGTAAATCCCAATATTGATCCATTGATGAGAAAATATTTTTCTAAGTTAATTGAATTAGGTATTATTTTCCAGTTTAGTATTCAATTTACGTAACCAATCTTAAGTCGATTCGAAAAAGAATTGTGAAATCCGATTGTTTGTGGATTGTAGAGAAGCTTCATTAAAGGATCATTATCTACTACCCAATATGGATTATATTTTAGGAACAATATTAGGTTCAGACAAGATGTTCGTATTAGATGATTACAATGGTTATAATCATATTCTAGTGCGTGAAGAAGATAGATAAAAATCAATCTTCAACACAAAGTAGGGGGACTCATGCTTATAAAATAATTGCTTTTGGAATTTCTAATCTTTGGTGCAATTTTTCACCATGTAATGGACATGGATTTTCATAGCCTTTTGAATAAATGCATCTTGGTTTATTTAGATGATTTTACTATATTTTAAAACAATTGTGATGATCATCTTATGAATTTTAGGTAGAATTTTCAGCTTTGTAGGAATTTTGGAATCCCATTGAATCCAAAAATTCCATTTCATTTAAGTGCAATAGTAAATTACTTGGACATATTGTTTCTAGGAAAGGTTTAGCTAGTGATACTTTCAAAACAAAAGCAATTTTGTAGCTATCCCGCCTCATCATAAAAATGCACTACAAAGTTTTCTTGGAAAATAACCATTGTTAGAAGATTTTTCCAGATTTTGCATCATTGGTCAAACCATTAATAACTATGGTAAAGAAATGAATAACTTTCTCTTTGACCAATGAGGAAATAAAAGAATTGAAGTTATTAAACTAGCTAGTTAACAATCTCCTACTTTGGAAAATCCTGATTTCGATAAGGACTTCACAATGTATGCACTTTGAGGAGTGGAATCCATTTGGTCCACATTATATCAAGTTAATGATGAGAATACGAATATCCCATTGTTTTCTTTGGGAGATTTTAATTAATGAGATAAGGTACACTTTTCTTGAAAACTAAGTACTTGTTGTAGTTAGAGGTTTCAATATCTTCAAGTATATGATTTTGAATGACAAGATGCATGTTCTAGTTCTCACCCACGTGTTAAAGTGTTCACGTTGAATAAGGAACTAAATAAGAAGCAAGTAGGTTGGATTACAAATGTTATGGAGTATGATCTTGACATCGTGTTCTAAAAATAGTATGAGGAAAAGCTTTATGTTATCATCTAATTGTTGATAAGGAAAATCATTAGGTTACAAACTTGTTAGAACCATTACAACATGTTGCAGTTTCATATCAACAACCTAAAATTTTATTACAACCTAAAAAATCAGCAGCCATAACTCAATCTCAAGGTCCCTAGATCAAGTTGTATGACTAATTTGATCAATTATTTTTAAAATGGTATTTATCTAAAAGCTACGGAAAATAACTAATGAATATTTTTCAGATTACAAGCAAAGTACCTTATGCTTTCATTAATGGTTTTTGTTTAAAAAGGATATCAACGAAGTTTTTCTACATTTTATTGATTATGATATAGTGCAATAATTATTATCTTAGTTTCATGAAGGACGTGGAAGAGTTCATTTCTCAAAATGAACTACAAATCTTAAAATCATGAATAATGGTTATTGTTTACGTAGCATATTCAAGGATTATTTCGAATGGATTAAAAAGTGTAATAAGTGCGATTTCTTTGTTAGAAAATAAAGATAAGCTTTATTGCCCCTACAAACCATTTCGGTGAATCAACCATTCACGTAGTTTGTTATTTACTTTATTCGGATGATAAATCATCATTCATCATAAGGACATAAGTGTATCCACGAGTGCCATAGATTATTTCACATGTTGGATTTGAATGAGTAGCTTTGAAAGAGTCCAATGAAACATTAATCTTATCATTTTATGAAGGTATTGTTTGCATATTTGGTTTTTGGCTACTATCTTTTCATAGAATTTCTTAGCTTTCCTTGGAGAAAAAGTGACTGATTGGGATGTCAAGCATGGAATTTATCTAAGTAATTCATCTAATTATTACCCTCATGGTAATGGATTAGCGTAAACTAATAATAATTTTTTTTAAAGATCATCGAAGAACACTAGAACACTAAAGGATAACCAAAGAGCTTGGTATCTCTTTGTTGAATTCAACATTTTTGCTTATAGAGTGACTCCTAAAAGGTAGATTGGTAATTCATCGTACAAACTTGTTTATGGTCTTGAGTAAATAATGCCTATTTCAATTGAGCTTCCAACATTAGATTTACTACATCAGATGCAATTAGTTGACAATGAACCAATGCAGGTCCATTTTGTAGAACTTATGTAACTACAAGAGCTAAGAGATCAAGATCACTTGAACATGGAGAAGAATCAGAAATAGATCAAGAACACATTATATAAAAGGCTAAGTTCATAATCTTTAATGAGTAAGTGATTTTTTGAAATGGGATGCTGATAGAGCAAGTCTAGGGAGCTAGACAAAGTTTGATAAAATATAGAGTGGTCTTTAGATGATTTCATCTTGAAAAGACCACAATCCATTTTAGCTCTTAAGGATGAATGGAGAGGAACTTCCCATTCATGTGAGTGGCATGTTCTCAAACATATTATTTAAAATATTACAATGTTGGTTAGAGTAGGATTTCCCTTTTAATAAGTGTAGTTAAAACACATTAAAAATTTCAATTTCATGAAGTGCCTTTATGTACATGGTGCAGTTTACTAGATAATTTCCTAACTTTTTTAGAAAGGTTACTTTTTTATAAATTTAAATAATTTGGTTATATCTTATGACTTTATGCCCAATAGATGAGATTAAATGACCTAGTCTTGAAGTTAGCATGAAAATTTTCCCACATGATCCTAGAATTTTTACATTTCTTGCACTCATGTAAAAAAGGAAACTCGAAACTTCATTTTAGATTGAAGAAATTGATGAGATGGACCTAACTAAGGGGAGGCCATACATTATTCTTTGTGTTTTCAATTACATTAATTGATTAAAAACATGAAATCTGCGATCATATGTGCTATTACAAAATGTAACACATCACATATGTTGTCATTCCATGTTCATCTTCAACAAGGAAACACAAAAGGCCCAAAGGACCAATGCATTGTCTTGATGAAGGTGGGAATTATCGATATGTGGAATTTTATATGTCATAATAGAAAAAAGAGTTCTTTATTGTAGTTTGTAGATGTTCATTAGTAATTTACATGTAATTTTAATTTAATCATTGCTATTATTAAGTTCTATTAAGTATGCTATTGAGTTGTTTCATTCATTTTACAATCATTACATATCATAATATCTTAAAGTAAAAGGAAGTAAAAAAATCAATTACATAAATAATATCATTTACTCAAGAGGATATTCAATATTTACCACAAAAGCCACAGGATGTAACTTATAACTACTAAAATAAGAGATACATGTGCATAAAGATAAAATAAAAATATTATATAAGTAAACCATCATTATCTTTGATATTTTTGATTATCATAATTTCTTGATTCCAGAACCATCTTTATCTTCTGCATCATCCATTGCATTATGGTACTTGAGGAAAGAGAAAAAGGAAAAACATCAATTATTGAGCTCAGGGTTTAATCTGTGTTCATGTGCTATCTAGCTTTAGGCAAATTGATCACATAATATCAACAAGCATAAGGTACATCAAAGTAACAAATAAAAAATTGAGAAATTACTATCTTGTAAAAGCACATGTGATTCTCATAATCATGAAAAAAAAAGAAAAAATAAAGAAAATAAATTTACTATGGAATACAAGAGAGGTTAAATCCTATTGTTTTCTTACTATTATGTTTATGTTTGTAGGTATAAGTTGCAGTAGAAAAGAACACAATTCATGATTTAAATATTGTACTGAAAAACACGGAGTTGCATTCAAATTACAAACAAAAATTGGGGCTACAAAGGAAAGTACATTCATTTCTTTCAAAATGCTCAAGGTTCAGAGTTCAATGAAGGTACTTTCTATTGAAGGTACTTTCTTGCTCAAGGTTCGAGATCAAAATAAGTACACAAAGCATGATTAGACATTTGTGAAGAACAAGTCAATGAAGTAAAAAAGTACAACAAATACAATCAACAAGGTATTCTTTCCAATTTAATATGCTAAATCACTTCTAAAGAATATAAAATAAAATAAGTACAATTACATATCACAAAGGATAATTTACCATGAAGCAAAAATTCAACACATATCTTCAAGATTCAAGAAATATTGAAGACTCACAACCATGTTGATAAATCAAAAAAAAGGTACAACTAAGTACTATGATTGAATTGTGTGAGGAAGAAACAGAGGAGAGATAATAGAGATTGATATATCTTATTATTCTATTGAACAAAGAACCAACGTACATTATTTATAGGTACGGGAATAAACAAGACTCCCCTAAATGGATGGAGAAGTTACAAATAAGAAGGAGAGAATAATGGAATACATAGAACACCTACTCTAATAATAAAAAAACACGTACATAGACTATGCTAACATTCCCCCTTATTACATTATTCTTACAAATGTGACCCCTGAAAAGTTCAAATTTCACTTTTCCAAGAGATTTTGTGAGAATGTCAGCTACTTGTGCTTCCGTAGGATAGTACTAGAGTTGAATGTGATGGTTCAAGACGTGCTCTTGAATGAAATGAAAATCAATCTCAATATGCTTTGTTCATTCATGAAAGACTGGATTTTACACGAGCTTCAACACACTCTGATTGTCGCAATAGAGAATAGGTGACTATTTTTTAGGAATTCCTAGGTCATCCAAAATGTGATGTAACCATATCGCTTCACACATAGCTCCTCATGCGGCATGATATTCTACCTTTGTGGATGAGATAGAAACAACATTCTACTTCTTTCTTATCCACGAGATAGGTCCAGATCCGAGATGAAATATGTATCTTGTAGTTGACTTCCTATCATCAACAAACCGGCGTGGTCCGAGTCGACGTATCCTGTAAGAAGAATTAATCATTCTTCTTATATTCTAGACCATAATCAATTGTTCCTTGGACATATCTCAAAACATGCTTTGATGTATTCCAGTGACATTTCTTCGGCTCCTGCATGAACCTGGAAATATAGCTAACAACATAACATAGATCTGGTTTGGTATATGTCAAATAGATGAGCCCTCCAATAAGTTGTCTGTAGAGAGTAGCATCTACTTGAGGTGAGTCCTGGAATCTTGAAAGTTGTAAGCCTTTCTCCATGGGAGTGGATATAGGTTTACAATCAGACATTCTATACTTTTCTAGGAGTGTCTTGGTGTACTTTGTTTGGGAGACAAAAATGTGATGCTCCTTTTTCCATATCTCTAAGCCAAGACAGTAATGTAGTAGCCCCAAATCTGTCATGTCGAAGGTTCTTTTGAGATCATTCTTTACAATATCAACCTAATCTTCTGAACTTCAGTGATCACAAGATCATCTACATACACAACAAGAATGAAAATTTCTTTTCCTACCTTCTTTATATACAAATTGGAATATGAGGGGCTACAAGTGAACCCATGCTACAAAAGGTGATCATTGATCTTGATATACCATGCCCTAGGAGCTTGTTTCAGTCTATAAAGTGATTTGATGAGACGACATACCTTCTTAGGCTGATCTTCATCAAAAAATCCTTCAAGTTGGGTCATGTATACTTCTTCTTTCAAATCACCGTTTAGGAAATCACTCTTAACGTCCATCTGTTGAAGTTTCCATCCTTTTTGTGTTGCAAGTGCGTAAACTACTCTAATGGTCTTCATCTTCGTAGTGGGTGCAAAGGTTTCTTCATAGTCGATGCCCTCTTTCTAAGAATATCCTTTTTCTACAAGTCATGCTCTATGTTTGTCGATGGATCCATCTGCGTTATATTTTTCTTAAAAACCCATTTGTATCCTATGTGTTTCTTTCTGTAGGTAGATCGACAAGTTCCTAGTTCTAATTTTTCACAAGTGAGTCATATTCTATATCCATGGCTTCCTTCCACCGATGTTGACCGAGTGATTCACGAACATTATCTAGCTCGGAGCTATTCATCGGTGAACTCATGAGTGCAAATTTTACCTCCTTTCTTGTTTAACTCATTGTTTTGACTCTAGAGGATGTATCTAGAAGTTGTTATACATGTGAGTCCTTGATGGTGCTTTGTACCCACTTCAGACGAGAACTTGGCTGATTTTGAAAATAACTTTGTCGTTTCCATGTTGATAGATGTTGAGTCACATTCTCTAGTTCTCCAAGGTCAACAAATAGCTCTCCTAGTAGCACTTATTTTCTCTAAGTAGTCTCCTCTAGCTCATCATCTGATTTGGAGACTAATCAGTGAGATGTGGTTGGAAGTGGATCTTCTGTTGACACTATTGAGTCAAAGGATGACTCATCACAAACCACATCCCGACTCTCGTATATTTTCTTTGTCTCAGGATCCATGAGATGGTATGCCTTTGAGGTAGTGTTGTAGCCAAGTAGGATGCATGGGAGTGACTTTGGCTCAACCTTCTTTCTTTTTTGAGCTAGGACATGCATGTATGTTGTGCAACCAAATACTCGTAAATGAGAAATTGATGGCTTTCTACCACTCCATACCTCTTCTGGCATTTTATTTTGTAGAATATTTTTTGGTGCCCTGTTGAGAAGATATACATCTATCTATACTACTTCATCCCAATAAAGTTCTCGAAGCTTTGCTATTGTTACCATGCAACGAGCCATCTCCATCACTGTGTGATGACGACGCTCAACAATTCCATTTTACTGGGGCATGTAGGGAGTAGTTAGGTGCTTCTGAATGCCATGTTGGTTCAAGAAGGCCAAGAAATTCTTTGATGTAAATTCCCCCTCGATTTGAGTGAAGTAGAAGAAGTGGTTGTCCGGTCTCTTTCACAACATGATGATAGAAGTTCGGAAATGTTGAAGAGCCTCACTTTTGTTCTTTAGGAAATATACCCACATCTTGCAAGAGTGGTCATCCACGAATAGTTGGAAGTACTTTTATCCTGAAAACGAAGTAGGAAATGGGCCATTCAGATTGGTATGAAATACCTCTAGAAACTTCTTGGCATGAAAGATGCTCGCTTGAAATGAATCTCTATCTTGTTTTCCTACAAGACAGTCAGGTAAAATAGGCAAGGAACTGGACAATTTTGGAAGTCCATGGACCATTGCTTTTGAACTCATCAGTGCAATGAATTGAATGACAAGTGTCCATATCTAAAATTCCATAGGGTAGTTGATTCTATTATTGAATTATATAAAGCTCTGCGAGAAGATGAAACAGTATCTAAAGAAAATAACTTATCTTTTAGAAATTCTTTAGCAAGAACCATACCTTTTCTAGAGATTAAGCATGATTTAATGCCATTTTGAACAAGAAATTCTACCTTAAGGTGATGATTCAAGAGCTGAGTAACTGATAAGAGATTGTTATTCAAGCCCAGGAACATATAGTACCTTTGTAACTATAATTTTTGTGCTCCCAGAGAAATGGTGACATTCCCTATTCCTTCAGCAATGTACTCTTTGTCATCCGCTATCTGAACTCGATCTCTAGTTAGTTCTTCATGTAGTGAATCAAACAACTTCTTGTCACCTAACATATGCTTGCTTGCACCGAGTCTATCAACCATAATTTCTTTATGGGATGAGAAGTTTGAGAGATGAGTATAAGGTTCTTACCATAATGGGCTCCTTATGATGTCTCCTCATTAGATTCATCATCTTCTTGGTCTGTGAGATGTCCCTTCTACTTTCTCCTAGTGGGGACGTCATTCGGACTTTTAAATCTCTTCGCACACGTGGATGTGCTTGTATGACTTGAAGACCCATGTTTCAAGCTATTATGCCAGTAGTGATCAGTTTCATGAGTATTGGTTCTGCAAATGTGACACCATCTCTTTGAATTTTGATCTTTCTGTTGTGGTTTTTGTTGTACTTAATTTGAATTTTCTATGGAACCCTTCTTATTATTTCAGCCACGGTATGGATTTGAGAAAAGGCTTTATCTTGATAATCTTCATGGGCTGAATTGATGGCCTCCTCCTTTGGAGCAGATTTACAATTTATTCAAATTCCACTTTTTGTTTAGACACATTCAAAGCATCGTAAAAACACTCAAAATTGAAAAGGGAGTGCTCTCACGGTGATCGACACGAGAAATTTTTCATCCATCGATTCACCAAGCACTAATAACTCCAATCTCAACTCAGCCACGTGATGTAAGAACTCCTCCACTTTCTCGTTTCACCCCATAGAGAGGGTTTGTAACTTTGTCGAAGATGAAGAATCTTTGTCGATTTTTGGCTTCATAAATGGTTGCCAACTTATCCCTGTGCCTCCTTTGGTTTCTTGCATTCCAAACATGTGGTTTCACATCATCACTGATACTGAGCATTATCAGCATCAAGGCTTTCACACTAGCCATCTCATACTTTATTAATTCATTAGGGGCTATCGGAGCGGGGACAGACCCTTTGACAATGCCCCATAATCCTTCATACTAAAGGATTGTTTTCATTTTTGTCTTCCAGGACACAAAATTAGACCCTATAGTAAACTGAGCATTGGAAAGAAGTAACTTTGGAGGATACATCATAATAAAAAAAAAATTATTTATTTATTTCAAGAACTATTACAATTTTGACTCATTGATGAGAATTACTTTCTCGTAGATGCTCACGATATTCACATTTTTCAGACAATGATGCTTTGTGGGGCATTCTTCTTCATCATCATAGTCGGCATCATACCCGGCTTCTAATTCTTCCTGTACTCACTTTGCTTGGGATCTGACATTGAAAAGGAAGTATTTAAGAATTCCTTCTCAAACTAGCTTGTTGAAGGCTACATCATCGGTATTCTAAAGCTCGTTTAGCAAAGAAAAGTAGAACCCAAATCTCTCAGGAGCTTCTTCACGGTGTTCTCTGACTAGCGAGTTGATGTTCCAACTTTCAGCTATGGTGACCGTGTTATTGATGCTCTCAATCGAGTTGTCTACACTCGACATTTGGTGAAGTGTTGTAGAATCTACTTCTTGTCCTTCGTTGTCTTGGTGGAGTATCTCTTCACGCAATCCTCCTCCACACACCAATAGCTTCCAATGTCCAGGCAGAGAGTGAATCTTTCAAACCTTCACATGAGCTACCAGCAGGAAAAAAATAGCCACCACATAGTAGAATAAATTAAAAACAAATTACTAGAACACTTCCACGCAATTTCCATGCACCAACTCAAACTTTTGCTAAAGACCCCTCGTATTTCTTCTATTCCTCATGCACAAGTTTATTCTATATTGAAATTGCAGATGCTTTGTTGGTATTCTTTTCTCCACGCAACAGTTAGGCACATGGATGTGAATTTGCTACAGCAAATGAGATAGCAAAATCTCCCACGCAGACCATAGTTTCAGACATCTACGTAGCTTCTCCATGCAGTAGGTTGTAGAAGACCTCTATGCAGGTATCCTTATTTGTCTTCTAGTGCAAAAATATCTCCTTCTTTGTCTCTAACAATGTCTTTGTTCACGCACAACTTGCCTTATTTTGTCTTTTCATGTAGATTCATGCAGGAATAACAACTAAAGACAAGATGAAATGAATATTTCCACACAACAAATGGAAATATAAGCCACGTTTTGAAATTACAGGTGCTCTCTTTTCCTCTAGGTCATGCAACAACAATCCACACAGGTGTATTTTCTCCACAAACATAGGAGACAAAGCACAGGTCTCAAAATATCTCCATACAGACTTCCACGTGGGTTTATTTTAGAACAATAAATAGAAGAAGAATATATACCAGATATTTGATATTAGTCTTCTTCCTCATGTAGATCCTTCAACTTCAAGGAAAATTTATTTTCTCCCTTCAAACACACATAGGTCAGAGATCATACATGATTTGATACCAAAATGTGAGGTAGAAATAGAGGAGAGAGAATAGAGATTTATATCTCTTATTATTCTATTGAACAAAGAACCCATTTGCAATATTTATAGGTACGAGAATAAACAAGACTCCCTAAGTGGATGGAGAAGTTACAAATAAGAAGGAGAGAATAATGGAATAGATAGAACAACTAGTCTAATAATAAAAAAACAAGTACGTAGAATATGCTAACAAATTGAACCAAACCAATTATGTATTACAATCATTTAACAAGAAGCTTTGATTACATATTTTGCATAGAAAATACATATTACCAATGGTATAATAGATATAAAAATATGCAAATTTATATGTTCTAGGTCAATCATATGAAGTATCCAAAACTTCATCTTCATGATACTACATAAAAAAATCTATAGGTTCAGTTTCCATTGATCAATGAAGAAGGAAAAGGAAAGTAACTCATTTAAGTTAAATAATACATCTCTATATTCAATAAAAAAGTCACAATTTATAAGTGAATGAGTACAACATAAATCAAAAATAAGTACAAGCAAAGCGGTGCCTACAGAACATCATTACTTTTATTGGTAAGTTTAAGAGCTAAATGAACATCATACTTAGCCTTCAAGATCATCTCCATGTTCAAAAGAGTGCAGGTATCTTCATTGTAAGGAACAATTTCAATGTATGGGAACTACTACAAGCATTTAAGAGATTTTAGAACTTGAAACTTTATGTGAAATATTCTTAAAAGGTCCTAATAAAATAGAGTTACAAAACATGAATTGAAATATTCAGAAATGGACATGAAATCGTTTAATTATAATTTCCAAATAAGAAAACTTAGAACTAGGTAGAATTATAATAAAGGAGAAAAGAAAAGTAAAGTTACTCCTACGGGGCTACATAAACCAAATTACGAGATAGAATTTCTTTAGAAACTCAAAAAGAGAAACATGCCATTAGTGATAAGATATCTTTCCGAAATGAATAGTTCACCTCACGGTTGAAGAGTGTAAAAACTACAGTATAAAGGAGCTCTCATATTAAGAAATTACTTCAAGTTATAATCTAGTTTAATACTTCAATTACTCGGTTAAGATACAACAATGTCCTCAACTTTTATTTAAGAGTACAAAGTTCAATTTCATAAACTTAAAAATTATACTCATGCAAAATTAAAGAGTTTTATATAATTATTAAATGAAATTTTACAGTTAGCGAGTTGCCATCAAGCTATCGACAATTTTTTAGATCAATATTTCAAGTAAAAATCTATTGTCAAGCCTATGTGTTGTTGGAAATTTTTGAATCTTTTTTAAGTGTGTTTTTGATGTGTTGTTGTAAAAGTTTTCAAAGTTTCATAACACTCTCAATTATTCTTTGGTTGGTGTTTAGGGGCCAATAAATAGGATGGCTTATCCTCTAATTGGATTATAGGTTGGGTGAAGAGTGTCTCATATTCTCCTTTCATTGTATTGTGAACAAAATTTGAGAAGAATACAAGAGTGCAAAGTTGAATATTAGAGGAGTTATACTTTTTTGGAGCCAAAATGATCATCATGTAATGTTATCCCATTATTGTAAAGTAAGAGATATAATACTATAAATTATTATTTCAAAGTGTTGCAAATAAGAACTTTTGTGTTGTAAGAAAAAGAACTATTATCAATGAGAAAAAAGTGTATTATATATTGTCTTGTTGTCACTTGTATTATTGTCAAAGAATGAGTTCACAACAAGGAAAGAAAAGAGACACTTTCTTATTTTTATTTAAAGAGTTAGTGTATTGATTTTTTAAGTTATTGACATGAATACCTCTCAAATCTAGACCGATATTAAAAAAAAAGGGATTGTATTGTAAATTTCATTGAAAGAAATGGTGTCGTTGTGTGAATAGTGAATGTTGATTCTTTGGTATTGTTGGAAAAATATAGAAATGGATTTATTTAAGTGTTTTATTTGTTTTTATCTATCCAAACTAAATTGAGAAAAGTAGCTACTTGATTTAAATTTATAGTCATATTTTATACTAGGTAAAGGAAAATTTTATGGTTAAAGTTTTTAAATTGAAGAAATTGTTTCAACTTCTATGTATTAAGAAAATAAATGTGAATTTATAACTACTTTCACTTATGTTTTATTACACAAATAAACTTGATTTATTATTTATGTTAAGATATATATATATATATATATATAATAAAGATACAATTATATATAAGTATATAAATTTATTTTATCGAATTATATATTTATACATATTTTAATTATGTGTATATATATATATATTAAATAATATTATTTTATTATATATATATATAAACAACTTTTATATTGATTAAAAAACATTATCCTTATTGTCGAATGGCTTTATTAGCCACATATTATATACTATAAAATAATTGATAAAGCTGAATGGATCTTATATTAATTAAAATTTTAATATTGAAAATTACCCCATATAGCCTAATGGATTTATTACATCCAAGTCTATATTATAAAAAATTAATGAAATTGTTTATTGAAGGTTTGTTGGGAGGAATGGCCTTTGGGTAAGAAGTTATTTCGATTATAGTGGAAGTGCGGTAGTGCCCACCACGAAATTATATTGATCTACGGGCTGATATTATATCCTACATAACTTTAAAGGATGGATTTTTTTGCGAATGGGATTAAATTAAAAAATGTGTATGTAATTGGTTGAATGCAGCCACTTAATGGCTAGGCCAACCACTAAACATTTTGGTAGGAAATAAATAAAACATTGTGCATGGCAATTAAGTAATGAACTAAAGAGGTTTTTAAATAAATATTGGTAAGGGTATAGTTTTATAACCTAATGGGACATGACTATTAAATATTTGAAAAATAACCTAATTAAGTGACAAAACTAAATGAGAGACTTTTAAACCATAAAGAATGTTGTTAGAAATAAATTAATAATATTTAATTATTAATTTAATTGCGACCACCTTATGAATGAGTAATGTTTGTAAACAAAAATTAACTAAATGTGGTGGATGATTATAATCCTTGCAAGTTTTATAAATAAATAAAAATTCCCCAAAAAATTTCCCCATTAAATTATTAGAATTTTGTGTGGTCTTGAACATAAATTTTGTAGGTGTTACACTTAGTATCAGAGTTGTGGGTTCAACACTTGGACCCTGGGAAAACATGGGAACATGAAAACAAGTTAGCGAAACTTAAACCTAAGATGCTTGAAATTCTAGGATTAAAATAATAATATCAATAATGAAAATAATTAGATTGTTGAACTCGCCTAAGTGGGCATCTTGTTGAACACAGTTAATGGGAATGCTAATTAGGTTTGATATTCTTCGAACTTCTAGAGTTATAGGAGCTGGGTTTTCGGCAAATATGTTGTTTATTGGGATCCTATCTTTTTGTTATAGACGTGTGATTTGTTGACCCTATTGACAAATTTTGCACTCATGAAAAAGTTGGCAACTCAAAACTTAGTTACGATGGTTGGCATTGATGAAATGGACCTAACTCGGGAATGTATTTCAGTTCTATTATGTTTTCGATTCAAGCAATTGATTAACTACATGTAATCTACAACTATGTATGTTGTTACGGAATGTAACACCTTACATAGACTACCATTCCATGTTTTTCTTCAGCAAAGAAACAAAAAATCCTTGAAGGACCAATGCATTGCCTTGATAAAGGTAAGAATTACATCTTATGTGAGAGATTAAACTCGTGTAATGACAAGAAATGTTGTTGTTTTTGAGAAGAAGATTCATTTTAAGTTACATGTACATTAAATCTCATTATTTCTACATGTTAAATACATTTAATTATGTGATTGAGTTTTTTATTTCATTATACAATCAATATCCATGTCATAAAGCTGAAAGCAGAAAGAAGTATACAAATCAAGTACATAAATTAAATGTTATTTATTCATGAAGAAGTACAATTTTTCCCACACAATCCATGGGATGTAACTCATAACTACTAAAGAAATAATTACATGTGCATAAAGTTAAAAGTAAAAGAGTATAGAAGAAACCCATCATTGCCTTGGGATTTTCTTCGAGTGTTTTCAAGGTCCAGCTCCATCTTTCATTCACTCTCCAGACACCACAATGTACCTAAAAAATGAAAGTAAAATGCATCAAATTTGAGCTCAGGATTTCTAAAAATTAGAAGCATAAGGTACATCGATACGAGATACAAAATTGATAAGAGCAATATTCTACATTAGCACATATGATTCCTAGAATCATTTCGAAAGAGAGAGAGAAAAGAAAACTATGGAAGAAGAGAGGCCAAAAATCCTAATATTTTGTAAATAGTTTGTATAAATTTGCATATACAGTAAGAAGAAGGAAATAAACACTAATTGTTGTGTTTTCATATCAAAAGTATTTCATTCTGCAAGTTGAATCAAAGAAGTGCATTTATTTCAATTCAAACTGAAGGATGAATATATAAAGATATAGTTGTACCAATCCATAAAAGAAATATAATTTCAATACTACAGATTCTAACAAATGAAATGCATACAGAAAGTGCAGATAATGATGTTGATCCAACTTCATAAGTTCAATAGAATTCTAAAAAGAATCATACATTAGATTAACTTGGAGAAAAGGAATATTGTGCATTGCATCGATCAAGTAAATGATGCAAATCTCGGAACCATCAAAATTATGATAATCTTGAAGTAGAGTATAGGTGTAAAAATTCAAGGGGCACATTCTTTTGAACAAAACCATTAAATACAGTTTTCAAGATGAAATAAGTACACTTATGCAGTAAAAAAGAAGATTGCAGTCTCATACTATCTCTAGAGCTACTGTCTACAAGAGAATATCATCATCTTAGTTAATGATTGACATAGAAGGAGTATTTTTAAGGACATAGTAATGAGAAATGCACTAAAGAGTTAAATATAAAAGAATACATCCTATGTTGATCAACTACAATTATATCATATAGAACAAGTACAATAGGTACATAAATGATCTAAAAACCATAGCTTATCAAGAAATTATATATTGAGAGAAATATGAATTCACAGTCAACCTCAAATCCAGTGTTATACAAACAAAAATATGTAGGTACAAATATTAATGGCCACGGGTATAGTTTCTTAAATGAAAGGCAATCATTAAGCAAAACCTCTTATTCATTTCAGTCAAGAAACTCATAACATATTGCAAGATGACAATGTGTAGTTAGAGTTAAAATCTACAAGTATCCAAGAAAGGAGTTCATAGATCAGCATCATCATTGAAGGAATAAAGAAAATTTTCTTAAGCTTCAAATAAGTTTTAAGTACATAAATTCAAAATAAAATAATCAAACATGGATAGAGTGGTTTTTACGTTGGCTTGTGAGCACCATTTTTATCAAATAGAAATGTTTTCTCAAAGTAAAGAAACTAAAGGATCATGTCATAGAAGTTATAATTTCATTATAGCATGATAACCAACAAGGCTCACTATTGATCAAGGAATGAATGTTACCATTCATCAAGTGAAGAATCAAAATAAGAGTTATGCAAGTTTCATAACCTAATAAAGAAAGTAAAAACATAAGATTTGAGTTATACATCAATGTTAACTCCTTGTATGGAATAGAAAAAATGTAACTATGACAGATGGATTTCAGACCATCTAAAACATATAGCACATCGTATAACTCAGAGTAGTTCTCTCACTACCTCCTCGGTTTATTTTTGGTATTATGGTTCAGTTTGGGTTCTTTTTTGTTTTTCCTTTTTGTCATGTGCATTCATTAGACTATTTTTTGATAGATTTTTGTTGTTGGATTTGAGCTTACATTGTAACATCTGCATATATATGGTCCTTGGAGCCTTCTCTGAATCTTATCTATAAAGAAAATCCTTGTATGGAAGAATGCAAAATATTATTTAAAACAAACATAATATAAAATACATTACAATGATTTAGTACAATAAAAGAACAAGTGCAACATATCGGGGTTGTATATAGTACCAAAAAATGGTAAAGATCAAACTCATTATAGCCAATTGAAGGAGATCCAGGTTTTCAAGCGAGTCATGCTTCAAGAAGCAAAATCAAATAGTAAAATTACAACTTAGGAAATAACATGTCTGGATGAAGACAAGAGCTACAGCGGGTTATGAGCCAAATAAAGAGGTCAAAGTCATGTATCTACAAAACATCTTTAGAGAGAATGGATCAAATAAAGATTCATTTTCAAGTGTTGCAAGAACAAGAACAATGCCAGAAAATAAGTTAAAGTCACTTTCAAATGTATGTTACAAAACCTAAATCAAAGAAGATATTGAAAGATATAGCTCGATATACTGAGAACCTTTCGTATTAGCTCAAGAAACATCAAAAAAATGTAAAATAGTGAGTAAAAATTATGGAATGTTATAGCATATAAGGTCAAATACAAAGGATAGATTGAGGTAAAGACTACAGAACGTCTTAGAGTATGCCATACATTTTCAATATAAAGTAAAGCAAAATGTTATTTTATTTTGATTCGAAGGAGGAAAAATTTATCTAAAGTATAAAAATTAAGTAAATCTAATACACAACATTCATAATATGCCATGGAAGGCTTCATAGATACAAGTCTCAATAACTTGTTACGCAGAACATAAGTAACATCAATACCCCAACCTGAGAGAAATCAATTTCATCTATAGAATATCAAAAACCTTAATCAGTGGTTAAAGTAAAAACATTAAGAGAAATAAAATTAGAAGCAACTTTCAAATGAAATAAAAGCTATAAAATAATGAGTAACCATGGATTACAAGTTAAGAACAGAAAAAAACAAAAAACTTTAATGTTTCATAAACCAAAGATGATGCGTGTGACGAGTACAAAATTTGAATCCTAAACAAGGGCACGAATACGGGAGAAATTTATAAGGAAACCCAAGTCAATATGAGTGAAATATCTAACAAGTTTCAAGGATTCATTTGAAAATGTTTAAAATACCATGTTCTGCACTCAACAGTCATGAAGAAACTTTAGAGAAGATAGAATGTAAAATTTTTAGAGGAAAGATTAAAATGCAAAACTGATGTCAATATATAACTCAACTCTACAATAAAATGTAGTATTTAAAGAAAAGTAATCAATAACTCATATAAAAATTTATGAAGGTAGAAAATATCAAAAAAACTTCAAGAAATAATTATCTTTCTTGTGACCGGTCAAGAATTTCTTTAAGTTTTGCAAAGAACTTGAAGAAAAAAACAAATACCAGATGATTTTTACGTTTCGATTCCCAAAGTATAGCTAAAGAAAATAACATGAGAACCCACAAAATATTTTCTTATGATAAAATGTTGAGTTAAAGACTCAAGAAAAATCATTTATAAATTAAGAACTAGAAAAATATCAAAAAAAAACAAGAAATAATTATACCCGTCAAGAATTTTTTAAGTTTGATTGAAGAAAAAAACAAATACCAGAGATGATTTTTTACGTTTGATTCCCAAAGTATAGCTAAAGAAAATAACATGAGAACCCACAAATTATATTTCACTTATCATAAAATGTTGAGTTAAAGACTCAAGAAAAATCATTTATAAATTAACGAACTAGAAAAATTACCTATTAAACAATGGCGACTGAGTTGAAAAATGTTCTTCAAAATTCCTTCAACTCCAATAAAGTTAAACTTTGAACACAGAAGGATAATCACCTAACTTGCCACCATTTAAGAAAAACACAGCTTGTACAAGAGAAAAATCATAATAAAATGTATGTGTTCGCAGATTATAAAGATACAGAGATCTCAAGAGTTTATTCATGGTGGAACGAGAAATAATCAAATAAGAAAACAAGCTAAAGCTAGTTTTACAACCACAACGAATGAAAATACAAAGTTATAGAGATTGAAAGAATTATTTATGACAACCTAAAGAAATTTTCTTAGGGCTTCGCCCAAAAAATGAAAATACAAATGAATTAAATGATCATGGTGAATCTATTTTACTCATCTAAACTAATTTCCATGACACCTAACTTGACCTAAGTTAATGGTTCAATGACCAAGATCAAATCATGTAAGGATTAAATGACTAACATTCCAACCACTACAATGCATTGCTTACCACGGTGAGAATATCAACTTTTGAGAATCGATCAAGATAAGATTAAGTGACTAAGAAATAGTCACGATTCATGTAACCCACAATCAATACAAATGCAAAGGCTCAAATAATTGACATTTCAGATCATGCAGTTACTTAAATGAATGGATAAAGATCAAACACCATAATCAATGCAAACTCCATGTTTAATAAAGTCATAATAAAGTAGAAAATCCAATGGTGGAGATCACAAAGCAACAATCAATGATGCACATTCAAAGCTCCTAACTCAACTACAGTTTGAAAAAATCAACCATAAGTAAAAAATAGTGCACGTGTCAGAGGATGGTGAAACCCTAACTTGACCCGAGTTAATCCATATTCGACCGACAAGTTACAAAGGGTCAATGCAACGTGAGGAGGGGAACATACTTTACACCCCATCATTATTGTTGACTTCAGAATCAAATCCACAAAGTATGTGCAATGATAATTATCAAAGGGGGTAAACATTACCTTAGTCTATGCATGAAATAATCATATATGCCGACCAATGATTAGGGTCAAGAACTTAGTTTATCAAAAGTATGCCAAAATCAGAGAATGACCAAATCATTGTAACAATGATTATTACCTTTGATTTAGGTTGAGGTCCAAAACATTATGCCATGAAATAATCATATATGCCGACCAAGTGAAAAAGGTGAAATCTTTATGCAATGCAATGATTATTCAAAGGATCCCAATAAACTATATGTGTAATGATGGGCCTAAAGGGGTCAATAATCCAATGAAGACCAAGTGTGCACATCAAAGGTGGTCCCCACATGGGAATTGAGAACAAAATAAAGTATTATACTTGCAGGAGAATAGTGTTTTGCATAAGAAGGTTGACAAAGAGGATTATTTCACCATGGAAATAAAGACAAACAGATGTCAACATCAAATATTTTAGGTGGTCCCCATAGTAGATGGAACACATGGGTGAATATTTTGCAAACTATTACAAATAAAAGAATTATTTTTTCTCACACAGGAGATTATATTTTTTCATGTAAATTTTGAAGTAAATTTTGATGTATATTTTTATTAGGAGTTTTGAAGTAAATTTTGCTAGTTTTTCCCATTGAATGAGAATGGATTTCTACCTTTCCAATTATTTTTAGTGGTGAGTATATCTCATTAATTCTTGTGAAAGTCAAATTCCCTTATTATTCATCTTACCTTGTAACAAATTTAGTAATTTCCACATAATATTAGTGTGCATGTTTATCTTTTTGTTTTGTTGTGATTCATTCCCACAATACACAAAATGTTTTTCCCTTATATTCTATAGAAAAATATTTGTTTGTGCATCCAAAATTCATTCTCAAATTGATTATGCATGTACTTAGTTAAATCCCTCAACAATTTTGGTGTATCACCCCATTTTCAATTCATTTATAGTCATCTCCTTACCCTCAAAACCCTTAAAAATTAGTTTAGGATACATCGAAAAGGAACCCGCCTTGATAGGGAGACGACACCTTGACAATAGTTATACCCATAGACAAGAGGTGTTTCCATTGTATCTATGAAAGTGAGAGATCTAGAGAAAGCTTAGAACCCCTGAATTCATCTCTCAATAGGGTTCACTTTTGATCAGATAACAGGCCCCATAAGATAACCTCCCTTATTTGTAGTTCCCTTTTGTGTGATGAAACTCTTGTGGACTAGTGCTAGATGTAGCATTTAAGGGTCAATTTGGGGAAATACTTGTAGTTGATTAGTAATTTAGAGCTTCCCCTTTTCTTCGGTGGTTAGAAGATTTTGTTTTGATTATCACTTGTGGACTTAATCCCCATATGGGACATTAGATATCAGGACATGGTGTCACATTTTATTTAGTTTGGTATGTGAATTATTCGATTTGAGGTTAACGTATAGTGACGTGGACATTTCAAGTTTTTATATTCGTAACCTTAAGTTCTTTTATCAAGGAACATCGTTTTATTTTATGATTTGATTGAGAAGATCTGAGGATCTTCTTGTTATTTTTATCTTATTGCGAGATTTTCAAGGAGTGAAATCAGGCTACTTAGCAATTTATTTGTTTTTTAAGATTTTTGGGAATTTAATCTTTGTTTGGTAACTTAGAGCTTGTTTTTCTCGATGTCCACTTGGCTCAAAATTTTCAAAAATGTTTCATGATCCTCTTTTTTATGATTGATGAGTTGGTTCTACAATATTGTATTGTGATCTCTCATCATATGAGGGTACCTTGATAGTCTTCATAGGTGATGCAAGTCATGTATTTTGTTTTGGAATGATGGGGTTTTGGTGTGTCTAGGAACTTAAAAGCACTCTTTTTCACTCAACCTTTCTAGGAGAGATTTCTCTATAGCATGTGGTATAGTTGGAAATTTCAAAAGTGGTTGTGTATCTTTTCTACCCTTATAGGATATTTTCTCATTGTTAGAATAGATGTGTTATTTTCTATGGACTTATGGATTATGTTGGGGACAAATTTACTCTTGGATGATTATAGGTTTTAGTGGATATTGTATTGTTTGGACGTTATGGTCCACCAATAGGCATACCGAGTTTGAATGTGGTTCCCTTGTTTCATTTTAGACAATATTGATAATGGACTGTACATATCTTGGTTAAATATGGTAATAATGAGCCCCTTTGGGCATTGTTCTTAAATAAGTGTGTTTGTTTTACACTCGATGACCCATAGATAGACCTACCATTTTCTTAACCTCTTAAATTATTAAAGTATACCACACTATAATGTTTTAGTATTGAGTTATGTTGGGATAGAAATGGAGGACTTGGGGTCATTTTGGACCTTATTCTTAGATATTCCAGTTTTATAGGTATTAATTTTCGTAGCCTACTTATGTTTATGTCATGCTCTTTCTTTGAAGACTATAACCCTTGGTCATAAAGGCCTTGTTTGAGTAAGTCAATTTACTTTCCTCCTTGTATTTGATGTCCTTTGTATGAGAAAGTGTGGTTTCCATTAGGTAAATTTTCCCTTGTTTCCTTGATTTACTGTGTTGATAGTATCTTAGGGAGGTGTAATATTGTTTGGTAACACTCTCTTTTATATATAGTGGACCTATTGTGAGTATTAACCAAAAACCAATTTCTCCCTCATACCGATCTAGACTCGTAACTTGTAAAATCCAATTTGTATCTCTAATGTGTGCCTTCATCGTAAATCCTACTAATACTTGTGGAAACCAACTTGAGTGCCTCAATGATGCATGTGATTCATTGGTAAGCTCTTGCAATCTTGGTGTGTTCCGTTTTGGTTAATGACCTATTTTTCTATAAAAAAGTTAATAATGTGATATGCCTAATTTCTCTTACTCATTAAAATTCAATTGGTAATGTGATAGACCTAAACATGTTAGAACTCTTATTTAGGGGCTTGGAATTTCAAAACTATTTAGTAAGATGGAACATTAGGTAAAATTGTTTCCTTGCATGGGGAAGAAAGCGTGTGAAAATAGAAAAGGATCCTCTTATACTCCCCCTAGAAGTAGAATGGATAATTTTTCCACCCATATAGAATGGCAGGATATCATGCCAACATTGGTGATGACCATAATGATTCAAGATATGTGATATTATGAAAAAGGAATGCATTAATTAAGAAAAATTATAAGAAATATGCTTAGTGAATGTAACTATAACTTGTGTTTTATAATTTGGTTTGTGGAACGAGTAATTTTATGATATTCAACACAAGTAGAATGTATAGATAGACAACCTTAATTATAAAGATTGATTATGCATGCCCTAACAGTTATAATGAATTTAATTTGAAAGTGTAGACCAATTAAAAGGTTCCCTTGAGCTACTGTGAGAATGTCTATTCTCATTTTGTAACCAATTTGGGTTGAGATATGGTGAAGTACTTTCCATATCACCCCTTTTCATATCAAGAGACAACCATAAGTATAACTTTTATAACATAGGTTTATGTTAGGTCATTTTTAGACCTCTTCTTGGATAGTAAAATTTTTTTAGATGTATGCATAAGGATAGTATCACATTCTTTGAATAAATTAATTGTTATGTTCATATTGAAGGAACCTACGTCCCATAAATCTAAAGGTGGCAACTATATAAACCTTTAGGTTTGTCTGCTACCACGATTAATGAAACATCTTGCTTATACTAATGTGTTCTTGGTTTTGTATTACTCCCTTGAACATAAATGCGTGTGACTTTTCCTCATCGCAACCTTTCTTGTCATCATACCCTTGTTGCCTCTTAGCTCGATGAGTGTATGATTTTTGGTATTTTAGGACTGAGTTTATATCTCTAGTCTTAAGAAAGGTACACTCCTTGTGTTTGGAATAGTTCATTGGTGAACTATACTTAGTGGAAAACTTAGGCAACATATGTTAAGGATATGAAGTAATTTTTGAAATTCTCCTTCCTTTTTGGGAAACCATGATGTTGTCCCTCTTTTCCTCTGGGAAGAGAAAGTGTCAGTTGTTTTCATAATTTATTTCAAATATGTTTGTGTGTTGCCCTAGAAATGGTTAGTTGGACCTCTCTTGTTGTATATTTTCTCTCAGCTTGCTTGGGTATTGCTATGGATTACGATATTAAGCTTGAGATCATTTTAAGATTATTTTGGGGTAGGCAAGGACTTAAAATAAATAAATTTCCTTATTCTATATATAGTGATTGGTGTCTCTAGTGTTGTTATTTTAATATGGGAAATTATTGCTTACCTTTCAAAGAGGAAATATTATCTAAGTGTTGAAGTTTCTAAATAAGGATTAATGTTTGTGTGTTCGATATTTGATTAAAAATTGTAGTTAAAGGAAAATTGTGGCCAAGATTATGCTTAGATTTGCTATGAAAATTTAAGTTAGTACTTTCAAATTCTAAAAGTGCTTCCAATGAATAATCTGCATCCATGTAAACACTTTTGTTAAATTTAGGTGTTTCCCTTATTGTCAAACCTCATCTTATGTGGTCCTGAATTTTCTAGACCTATGATTAGGTGTGTTTTATCATGCAAAATTGAATGTAATTATTGATAGCTTTTAATCTTGGATAAAATTGTGAAAATTAAAGTATTATCCAACCTAAATGGAGGTTTTATCCTTCCCTTTTATTGTGTCTTACACCCATGTGTGACTACATGGACACCGTGTGCACATAATCCTTAATTTTCTTCATTGACCTTGGTTTGTTATTCTGTAGGATTCCATTGGTAATTTCTTGTTTAGATGGTTTATGTTGTAACTTATTTAATCACGTAGATTTTTCTATATAGAATTAAATACTTGAAACCTTGTTTAGATGAGGTTTAGTATTCATGCCTAATAATCTTTGTTATCCTTGTTCAAGAGCATTGGACCAAACTTGGGTATTGAGAACCCATTTTTTTAAATAAATAAATCCCATGAACCTGTTTTACCTCTATTCATAGACATTGGGTTCCTACCTATTTCCTTAACTTTGGTGGAAGTAAAATCTAAGGAGGGCGTGTAACTCCCACTCCTCTTCGACATTGATTATACTATGATATTAATTTTGGTTGATTAGAGACATGACCTTATTGCTATATTTTAGTTTGCATGTTGTTAAGATTTGACAAACATCGTGATTACGATTATGTTCGATTGACACTTTGGACTGTATGGATGTATTGTGGACCTTGTGAGACATTTAAGGATATGACGGTAATCTAGAATGGTCACCTTGTTATATAATGCCATTTAGATTCTTGGCGTATTGACTATATTCAAGTGTATTTGACTAATCATGTGGTCTCATTGATTTTGTAAACTTTTAGAAATGTGATGGTAGTAGGTATCAACAATATGTGGTTGAGTGTACCTAGTAGTTATGAGTCACAATAGATATAGGGAATTTCATGATTGTTATCGAATGTGAAATTAGTTTATTTATGATTGTAAATTATTTACTAGAGTAGATTTGAAGTATTAATTAATCATAAAAAAATAATAATTTTTTAAAATGTTATGATATTGAATAAGCTACATTATGAGACGGTGTTAATTGATCGATATATGTGTGTCTTGTATTGTTTGACATATGTAAAGGATTGTATGTTGGATTTCATATATGTTTCGATTTCCATGAATTATATATATGTCCTTGAGGATAGAGAGATATAATTAATTTTGATTGATGAGGTTCATCAATCCTCTCCATTAATAATGTCAATCTAGGATAGGTTTCGATGGTTGTATGCATTAAGAGAAAATATATTTGAAAAACAAATTTGTTAAACAAAATCCAAAGCGGCATAAAATAAATCACACATGCATAAATGTAAAGGAACACTTGCAGAAATAAAGTATACATGAAAAAATTATACTTTGCATAAATGAAATTAGTGAATTAAAAATAGAGGAAAGATAAATAGGACACTGCGAGTTCACAAAAGAAGCTTTACATAACATAAAACCAAAAATCACGACAAAAGGAAAATGACAGAGATAAAAAAATGAACATAACACATGGATCCATCTTCCTTGGAATGAGTGGCTAGATCATTCCTTAGAAGAGGACTCAACACATACTTTTAATTCAAAATTTGCAGAATAATTTATCACAAAATATTAATGAGGAAGAACAAATATATTATTCATGGTAGTGAAAAATTACATATAAGAGTGTGGGAGGTTGAATTTATAATTCATGCATCCAACAAACTCCTTATTTTAGGAAATATAATTTGACCTTATCTTTATTCCAATAATAACAACCAAGATCTCCATCTCCACAAAATATGGAGAGAGAGAGAGAGATATTATTGGAGTCGAAGTCTTATCTCACTTATTTTAGGAAGATTTGCTCCCAAATATTATCGTTGATTTTCAGTAACAAGAATCACATTAACTTTATTTTCCTACTCTATTAGAAGCATTTTTTTCCTAAAAACATTACATTGACCAAATACCTCTCCCATATTTTCCATTTGACTTTTTTGTTTCTTGTTATGGAACTTTTGTTGCTCATCTCATACACTTTTTCCTTGGACTACAGTTCACTAAAAGTAAATTTATTTTTATTAGTAAAACCTGTTTAAAATATGAATGAGATTTTCTTAAATACATTGCTATGAAAAAAATTCTCTCAAATTTTCCATTTCAATTTTTGTTTTTGGCTTTGGAACTTTTCGCATTATCGATACAATTTTTCTTGGACTTAGCTCACTAAAAGTTAGATTTCTTTTTATTGGTAAAACCTATAGAAAATCTGAATGATTTTTTTAAATGTATTTCTATAAACAAAAACCTCTGTTTTATTTTCTATTTCACTTTTCTATTTCTGGTTGTGAAACTTTTAGTGCTTATTTGATACACTTTTCCTTCGACTCTGGAGCTCACTAAAAGTTAGATCTCTCCTTATTGGTAAAACCTATAGAAAATATGAATGAAATTTTTGTTAAACACATTTCTATGAACAAAAACCTCTCTCATATTTCTCATTGGATTCTCTAATTATTCACAATTCCTCATTTTATGCATATTTTGACACTAAAACTACAAGTTCCTAAAGTAAATTTGCATGTTATGGAACTAAAACTTCAAGTTCGAGGTAACTCTAATTTTTTGGAGCTAACTCCCATTGTTCCGAGTAAACTCAAAATTTTCTAGAACTAAATCTACAAGTTCCGGAAGTAAATATGCAAGTTCTAGAACTAAATCTGTAAGTTCTAGAAGTAAAATTACAAGTTCCGGAGCTAACTCCGATTGTTCCGGAGCTAACTAAAAACATATATAACTTTTTCACATGATCTCATATTGAGATGATTCTTTTTTTGAGCTTGCATAATTTTCCAAGAAGAATCTGGATATGAAATCATATTTGAGTTTAGATATACAATTCATTATCAATTCTACTTTTCCCAGAACTAGCATTATCTTTCCTTTATGGCCTGTATACACAAGACTTTGCATCTTTCCTAAATAATAAATAGGATTAGTCAAAAAATAGATTAAAAAAAGACTTTTAAAGAATGAACAAGATATATATCCTATATTGTATCTTAAGAAAACTATAAGTTCCAAGATTACATTTAAATATACATTCAAATGTAACTTGGAAGGACAAAATAATGTTAATTTATGGCCTTATCATTGCTCCACACCTAATATTATACATTTTCTCATGCATTATATTATTATCTCATCTTCTTAGAGTCAATTGTGCATTGATCTTATGCATGTATGCATTCCGTATATAGTTCAAGGGCATGTTCTTGTGGATCTCTTTCTAATGTTTTTAATTTCCTTTTCTTTTATAGTAGGTTTTTGTGTGGATCTTGTTCTACTATTTTTAATTTCTTTTATTTTACATCAGGTTATTTATTTGATCTACTGTTTATTTTATTTTATTTCTTTTATAATAGGTTTGTGTGTGGATCTTCTTATGCTGTTTTTAATTTCTTTTCTTTTATAGTAGGTTATTATGTGCATCTCCTTCTATTTTTATTTATTTATTTTATTTTATAGAAGGTTATTGTGTGGATCTCCTTCGCTGATTTTTTTTTCTTTCTTTACACCAAGTTCTTGTGTAGATCTCCTTTTGTTGTTTTTGATTTCTTTTCTTTTTTTACAAAGGTTCTTGTGTGGATCTCCTTCGTTATGACTCGTATTTAAAATAAAAATACATACCTCATGTTTCTTCTTCTCTCCAACACCTAAGCTCATGCATGTCCTCATGCATATTTTTTATTCATGGCTTCTTATAAATTACACTCTAAAAGTTTGATTGCAAAGGGGTGCATATATTTTCATATTTATAAGTAGGGTAGATACGAATTCTATTTTTTCTTCCTTGAAGATCATGAAAGTGGATCTAACTCGTACTAAAAAACTTACAAGAAAACTTAAAAATAAAATATTAGAACAAAACAACTTGATCATACCTCTAGTTGTCTTTGTCATCCTATTGTTAACATGATCAAATAGTTCCAAGAAGGAAACCACTAGGTAATAGTTGATTTCCTTTGAAGAAGAGTCACTCCCATTTTTCCTTTGATTGGCCAAGAAGGTAGTATTCCAAACAAAGTTTTTTTTCCTTTGATTAGCAAGAAATTTGGTTTTCCAATCAAAGTTTTGGTTTTGTTTTTTTCCTTTGATTGGCCAACAAGATGGTTTTCCAATCTATTGGTATCCAAATTGATTCTCCTTCAAAGTCCGAATAACATCATAGGTTTAGTAGCAATCTTAGAGACGAGATAATATTGATTCATTTTGTAGCCGTGGAAGGGATCTAACCGGCCCTCTCTCACTAAGATGTCAAGAAATAGATAACACCCTAAAGAGGATTTGATCTATCCTCACTACTTTATGGTTGTGCCTTTCAACCAGGGTGAGAGGACCCTTTTGTAGCCTACTGTTTATGGAGGAGATGGGGATTTCCTTCCTTGTGAAATGTTTAAGAAGACCTTGAAGAAAATATGATCAATACAACAAAACCTAACTCTCATGAGTTATCACTCTAGATAATGGAGATATCTTCTAAGCAAGGTTCAAGCCACTAAAGACAATGAAAACCTGATTGTTTCTGCATGTTTTGGTAGTAAAAATTTTCATTTGTATACACACATGACAAATAGGGGTAGTATGGGTATGATTAATTATTTTTGAATGAAATTTGGTGGGAGGTGAAGCAGGATAAAGTTGATTATACTAGACCTTTGGAGGGACTTTACAATAAAGAGAAAATTTACAATAGAAAGCTTCAGAATAGTCAAGATGTTCCTTCAACCAGAAGGTGTGCTTCAATGGAGGCCCAAATCAACACGTTTTCACATAATATTTAAGACCCTAACACGAAGGCTTGAATTAGAGGACCCAATTAAACACTATAGTTTCTGATTCAACCACGCCTAAGGTACACCCAAATACTTACAGACAATATTTATCAACAAATGACAAGTGAATTGATTTTAAATCTGTTTATCTCATCCAAGATGAAGGCTCTTCTTGAAATGAAATTGCAGATACCTTTAAACTGTCACAAGGACAAGATCCTATGTGATTTCACAAAAATTTTAATATAAGATTGCAATAGGAACAAATAAAACTATTTTCAGACATTCTAAAACAAAGCAGACACTAATTACTCATACTCAACACAGAATAACTCAAACTTATCAGTAGGAGAAAGTTTTAGAATAGTTTAAAATAGTCAGAACTCACAACCACATTGACATGATCGAGTTTAATATAAAAGAGATATACATGTTCCTCAAACAGTCCCTCAAAAAGATGGGCTCTATCAAGCCTTTTCTTAGAAGATCAGTTCTGACCTCTAACACTCCAACCTTCCAACCTCCAATACTTTTAACAGAAAATTTCATTTCATTTATATCAGTTTGGAACATATTTTTCCCTAAAAAAACCCAAACATTGAGTGCACCAGTGCTCACCATGATCCCGATCATGATTCCCAAAATCAAATCTGTAAAAAGTTGTCAGGTGCTCAGGGGGTAGATCTCTTCAAACATATCCCACATTCAACTCCCTCCTCTGGTAGATCATTCTTCTTTTAACTCGCCAACCACTTCCACCCCTAATCTGTCCAATCTAGTTCTTTGCGTGCTTGGGAAGAAAAAATAGAAGATCAGATCGATCCCAGAGGTCATATCTCATCTTAATGGAAAAATACATCCCTAGATCTTCCTCACCAAACTTAGATATCAAATTTACTCCCGTTTCTAGTTTTGTGTGTAAGAAATATCAAGAAATCATGAAGACTCACATCTCTAGGAGCTCTGGAGTGAAAATGGCGAGAAAAAATCAGATATAGATGTACAACTTCCATTGATTTCTACTTTGAATTTGGACCATCCACGTGGGAGATCCACTTTAAAACAGGCCTGCGGGTTCCTTTTTTCCTTTTACAAATTTTTGGAAAAATTTAAAATTTTCACATTTTCTCTACACCTCCACCTTTGGGAAATGAGCCTGACACGTGTCCTAAGGTGGGCCCTAGAGGAACCGTGGCCAAATTCTACTATTTCACCTCTTTTTTGGAAAAAGGAAAATTTTCCAAGTTTCCCCTGCAGCTCTGCCCTTCTACTTCTAGTCCCTGATGTGGGTCCTAGCAGAACCACACTTCATTTTACACTTTTAACTCCTTTTCTCACAAAAGGAATTTTTCCAAATTTCCCCAAAAGTCTACACCTCCGCCATTCACCGAGGAAATTTTTTTACTATTCTTTGTCAGGTCTATGGGCCATTTTGATGCTTCAATCCTTTTGGTGAAAAGAGGCAAAAAAATTTCAAGTTGCCCCGATGGTCCGCCTCCCGCATTTTAACTCTTCAAACTACCACACGTCACAATGGCGCATCTTGAGATGGTCCCCAAAATTTGAGAACTTGAATGAGTGCGGGCTCACCACATGTCTCGGGCCCCTTTAAGAAGTTGCTGAAAATTCTAAGGCAAGAAGACCCGATGGAGACCTCCATGTGTCGTTATGGCGCAACTTCAAAGACCTCAAGGCTTCAAAATGACTCGGTGGGGGCACGCTTCCATTTTATAATTTTACTCCATTTTTCCAAAAGGAATAACATCCAAATTTCCTCCAAATTCTGTATCTCTGCCTTTAACTTTTCCTCGTGTCCTTCTATGGGGTCAAAGTAAGACTTTTTCCCCGCCGTTTAAAATTCACTTTAATCAAAGCCTAGCAGGGCGGGTTCAAACTTTTTTCCAAAGTAGCCAAAAAGGAAAAGTTTAAAAACAAACCCAAGACATCACATTCAATAAGAAGAAGCCACGTAAACACTAAAAGAACCAATCAAAATTGAGCACAACTACAAGACAAAATTTGCCTTTTTTGCCAAAAAGGCAAAAAGTGACAAGTTAAAGAATTTTCCCACCATCCTCTAGACAACCAAAAGAATCCACATTTCCTATTGATGCAAGGATGTAAATTTGACCAGGAGAAATGCTCATCAAACCGTAAAATGTAGAAGAACGACCATTCGAGCCTGGAGATGAAATTTTCTCCAAGGACAGAGAATTCAGAAATGTTACAAGGCTCAAATACATTCCTCCAAACTACATCCATTCGTTTTTTCTCAATTATTTAGGGAAAAATGACAAGGAAAAAAAATCCCGGTTGTGGAAAACAGAAAACACAAAAGAACTCGAGTTTTACACCCAAATACAGACCTTTTCCAGATAAAATAAAGAAACAAATAAACAAACATTGATCCATACGTGACCCTCGACCCATTAAAGGATTGAATATAAGAACAAAAGGAATGCATGAACTTCTCAGGCACAACATGAGGAGATAATTTATGGTAGAGGTTGTAAATTGATATATTTTTAATGGAAAAATAGGGCGATAATGTTTTGAGCACCAACATAGGCTCAATCGGGACGAGAACTCCTACGAGTAACACAAAAAAAAAGGTAGAACAAGTGCCAAAAATATCCATTGGGAAAAGGAGTCAACTTATAGAGGAGAGAAACCGAGCCATCTCAAAAATAATGAAAAGAGAGACCTGAAAAAATAGGTCACCAAGGACCAGAATGAGCAAAAACACAAAAGACAAGAAACAAACAACCAACTATACACTATACAAAAGATTTTTACCTTGATTCTGGGGAATCAATCCAATAAATGCTTCAAATGCCTACCATTAATAGGAAACTCAAGCAATTCACCATCCAAATCCTTCAAGAAGAAGGTATGTTCACCAATCCTAATATCAATGGAGTAAGGGCCCATCCATAATGAGTCAAATTTTCCATGATTTCCCTTATCTTCATGCATGTTATCCAAAAAAGCACAAGATCTCCAACATCGAAAATTCTAGGAGTGACCTTCTTATCAAATAACTTATTCAAAATTTCTCTTAAATTTAGATGCCTCGGTGGGATTCCCTCCTTTCTTCATCAATTTCAACAAGCTAGTTAATGCGAGCATCATAAGGACTTACTTCATGATCCTCTAGTTATTGAATGAACTAATATAATGATAGTTTCATATGCATGGGAATTAGGGCATGAGTTCCATATACCAACTCAAATGTACTCTTTCCAGTGGCTCTTTCAAAAATGATTCTATCAGTCCAAATAGAAAACTTCAACTATTCACCCCATTTTCTCTTGTTCAACTCCAAGGTTCTTCATATAATATTCAGAAGGTTTTTATTACTAGACACATCTTGTCCATTTCCCTGGGGATTGTAATTAGAGACATATATCAAGTTAATCACATACTCTTTGCACATTACCACCAGAGGTTTAGCTTTGAAAATCATCGCATTATCAACTACAATTTTTACTAGCACACCAAATCTGCAAATGATGTGGTTTAGCACAAAATCCATGAAAATTTTGTGTGGTTCATCCTTGGTGGGGATTTCCTCCACCCATTTAGTAAAATATTCAGTTGCTACAAGAATCCACTTATGGTCGCACTTGAAGGGTCTGAAATCTCACTAATGAAATTCATTCCCATTACTTTTGTAGTGGGGCTTCAATTGATACTAAGTCAGAAGGAAGGGAGCCGAAGATTTCAGTCTTCCATAGAAATTCTAGCAAATCTCACATCTTCTAACCAACAAGATTTTATCCTTGAAGAGAGTTAGCCACCAATAACAAGCTCGTAGGATCTTGTGTGTTGTGACCCTTCCAACAAAATGTCCACCACAAACTTGTCCATGGATATCAACAATTATCTTGGGGGCTTCATCTTAAGTAATGCACCTTAAGAGGACTCCCTCAGGGTTCTTCCAAGCTAACCCATAATAGTAATGACATATTTATGGGAAGCCAACTTAAGGGCCCTTTTCTAGTTCTTACTCAAATACTCAAGGTAGTATAAATGTCTAAGATAAAAAATCACATCCTTGTACCACTCAGAAATCATTAGTTTCTCAAAGACATCTACCCTTCCTTCTCCTACCTCATTCACCTCAATAGTTTACAAGTTTCGCAGCCATAAGCTTAGCTAAGCCTAAGCCTCTCACCAAATTCATGGTTTAGATCTCTATATCATATTGTTACAACTTTTTCACCCACCTACACCTTTTTCTTGAGAATTCCATCTCTAATAAGATTTATTTCACCATGGTGTGGAGAGCATAAGCAACCACTTAACTTAAAATGTATGCCCTAAAAACCTTTATTACTTTTACTAAGGAAAATGCTTTCTTGTCCATAATAGTGTACTTCAGCTTAGTCCCCTGCAAGGCCTTATGAAAAATTCAATTGGCCTCTCAGCCCCTTCATCATCCTTCTTTAGTAGGAGATGGAAGCAAAGTGTTCTCTAAAGCAAAGGAAAACAGTTGGAATGTCTTCTTATAGTATCGAGCTACTAGAATAGGGGCATGCCTTAATGCCTCCTTAATCCCATTGAAATCTTGGATGATAGTCTCCTCCCAATTGATTACCTAGTCCTTCTTTAACATGGAGGTGATTGGAATGGTTAGCTCAGAAAATTTTGATATGAATCTCCTGATGAAGTTTATCTACCCAAAGAAAGATTAAATTCCCTTCTTGGTTCTTGGAATTGGGACTTTTCTATTGGCCTCCACCCTTTCTTTATCAATCATCACCCCCTCTTGTGACACAATGTGACCAACCAACCTTGCCTTCTACACTACAAAATGGCACTTCTTTGGATTGAGTGAGATGCCATATTCTCTACATCTTATCAACATCTTCTCCAAGTGCAACAAGTGATCACTTCTCTTCTTGGAAAACACAGTTACATCATCTTGATAAATAACAATAAACTCATTGATGTAGCCAACAAAAACAAAATCCATTTCACTTTAAAAGGTGGCTCCAACATTCATTAAAACAAATGGCATCCTAACATATACATATGTCCCCAAGGAGTAATAAATGTTGTCTTGATCCTTTCTAATTTATTCACCACAAGCTAGATATAATAAGAGAAACCATCTAGGGTGGAGAGAAATACAAAACCAATCACTAATTGCATAATGTGTTCCATATTTGGTAAAGGATAATTATCCTTCATAGATGCTCTTTTCAAATATCGAAATCAACACATAGCCTAATGTCACCATTCTTCTTTCGACATTTGGTAATAGGTTTACCACCCAAGAAGAATACCTTATGGGATGTATAATACCTCCATCTATTAGATTCTTAAGTTCCTCTTGCATTTTAAGAGATAAGAGTGGATTGATTGGCCTCTGATATTAGCCTGAATGGATTTACATTAGACTCCAAGGGTATCTCATGTTGAAACAGTCCTCTCTTTATGATTTTAGTTTAGAATAGGTACATGCCATGTAATCCACGATACTTTTTCAACAATTGGATGTATGATTGCTTCTCCTCCTTGCTGAGATTGCTTCCTAACCAGGTCTTCCTTGGTATCTCTTTTGTGCCAAGGTCATGATCCTCAACATCCCTTGAGGTTGTTATGCAGTTGTTAATAATGTGATCAGCATTATCAAAGTTAGACTAAAGAGAAACCAGTCCTCTAGGAATAGTATTAGTCTTCAGTTCGATAATGCCTTTTCCAAACAAGCTTTATTTTCCTCTCACACGCACACCATTGGTTCCCAATAAATATTTTGATTAGCAAACTCTCCGTTATTCTTCATAAATCTTCGACACGAGCATCATCATAAAAACTTGCACATGTTTAATGTTGTTTGGGACAAAGGTTCTTACCAATACCTCAACATCATATTCATAGTATGGGGACATTGGACAATAGTCAAAATAATACCCCAACATTGCAAGTTTGTCTGCCAAGTCATTAAAATTCCTATCATGATGTACAATGTTGAATGAATCAAACATCTCAATGAAATTCCAAACTGCATGCTTATATTATTTCATTCATTGATTCTTTGTGGCATACAATTTTCTAAGTTGTTTTACAATTAGTTCTGAGTCTCCTTTGACAATGATTTCTTTGAAACCATATTTCCAAGCAATTATTAAACCCAACAACAAGTGCCTCATACTCAGCAATGTTGTTAGTGCACTCAAAGTTGAGTTTGAAGGAAAAACTAAATTCTTAACCTAGAGAAAGCAAAACAACACCAGCACCACTCCCAAACTTGGAGCAAGCTCCATCAAACAATAGAGTCCAAGGAGAGCCTACCTTTTCAAGATACTTGCACTCTTCAATTTTGTGCTCTTTTCCATCAGCATATCCTATGAAGTTATCAACATCAATACTTGTGTACAATACCTCATAGGATGCATTGTTGGGATCTTCAATAAGGTGCAACATCTTATTTTCCCCATACAACTTGACAAGGCTGCCCTCAATTGGGATAGTGGCATAGGACATATCCATTTTAACACTCCCACCAACACTTGCAGCCCATTTTCTAGATAACAACATACCCCACTTGGCTAGGAAATCAAAAATAACTACATCAAGCTTCAGGTCCTTGCCTAGATAGGCTACAATTTGTACTACAAGACCCTTCACACACCTCACCACTGGAACCTCTCTGGAATCCATAGTAGTTCACTTCCCATATGCAGTTGTTACTTTGATATTTAGTTCATTCATAACTTCAAAGGCATAACATTGCATGATGCCCCTAAATCAAACATACAGTTGTGCAAAAATCTATCCTTAATGATCAGGGTAGTGAAGAATGGATCCACATTCAGCTGAGAATCTACCAAGGATGTTCCCAAATAAACCTCAGGTGGTTCATCTAGCTCTTTGTCTGTGGTGGTGCCTCTAATTCTTCAATGACTAGTGGAGTCTCCACAATGTTTATATTTTTTCCTGGGGTAGTCTTCTCCTCTTTCAGCCCCAAATACTCAAGAGCCCTCTTCTTGTGCTCAGGAATCCTAAGCAATTCAACAATTGGAACTAAGATCTTGATCTAACTCAAGACTTGGGCAATATCATAAGGGATAGAATTTGGCAAGGCAACATTGAAAGGAAGGTTGACACACTCATTAGATGGCATGGGATTTCTAACAACTTTGGCATGAGGCGGGGTATGATTTTTTTTAGGATGTAAGGGACTCTTGCAGATGCATATTTCTTAGGAGTCTCTTTAGGAACATTTGAAAGCAATGGAATTTTTGGCTTGGCTTGAGGCCCTGTCCCTTTGACAACCCTACTTCTTATGTTGTGTTCCTTTTGTTGACCCACAACAACATTCATCAACAACTTCCTGTCCTCCTCAGATGGGATGCCTCCATCATAATTATTTATCATTAAAGCCCTTAAATATTCAAAGTCATTATTGGGAAATTCAAAAGCTTGTACAATATCTACTTCTAAAGTATGAGAGGGAGGGAGAAAATGTACCTGGTGAATGCAATCCCAAAATCAGCAATAGTTCTAGCACCTATCACTTCAGTTGAAGTTGCCCCTTGTTGTGAGCTTGTGGAGCAACCCACCATGCTAGACATCATCATCATTATCATCATAAGATTCTTCTTCTTCTTGCTGATCTTCCTTACATGGAGCATGGGGCATGAAACATCTGTCACACCAATCAATGGCATTTATCTCCTCCACAACAATAACCCCGACGATGTACCAAAGGATTAGGTATCATTCTATTTTCCTTGGTTTGGGTGTATCTATTTCCAAATCCAATAGGTCCCTTGCCTCTATCATCAGATCTTTGGTGATTTGTAAACCTGTCTTGGCCTTGTTGCTTGTGTTGACCTTGTGAACTCTTCCCAATTCCTTTTTCTACCTAGGCTAATTTGTATGATATTTCTTTGATAGCCCTTGCCAAATTTTTCACAACTTCCTCCAAATCAGTAGCCTTACTTGTCGAGGTTTTTTTGGGTTAATTAGTTTTACACCCTCCTTTTTGGAGGCTTTCGAATTGCCTTGAATTTATTCTCAATTTGCAGGCACATGGTGAATGCCTGCCTCAAATTATTAGGTTTTTGTCCCTCAAGTAGTAAGCAGCCTTTTTATCAAATGCATCTAAATATTTTATCAAACATGATTCATCACATGGCCTTATCCTAATAGGAAATCTCCTCAAGGTCTTATTAAACCTTGTGTTGAAATAATTTACTGACTCATTAGGATTATTCTTGATATTTTAAAATTCTGATAGAAGAAACCTAGGGTTAGCTATATTACCATACTATAGTCTAAATGCATTGTTCATCTCTATCCAGGAATCAATGGAATTATCTGGAAAATCTTTATACAAGTCCCTTGCATCCTCTTCCATAGTATGGATAAATAACTAGATATATACATCTTCATGTTTAACCTCAAATTCTTCCATCATATTGATAAAAATATTTAGATGTTGATCACCAACTATAATGTTGTTCCTTGGAACTTTTTTAGTCCATTCCTTACATCTTTGGGAACTACTTTTGGATATCTAGCCATCCCTACAAATTTTATAGGACCAAAGGTGTTTACAAACAAAGGAGGTTTGGGTGGGGGAAAAGCCATGTTATTGTGAGGAGGTGACCCGGAAAGGAGAAAAATTGATAAGGGATAGAGGGTATTTGAAACACAGGAGTATAACTTCCAAAATGGATATCCCCTAAAGGCCTTGTATCCTGGAAATCCCTATCAACTTTTGAAAAGACAGGAGAAAAATGAGAATTTTTTTTTTTCAAAATCAAATGAAGGAACCTCTCCAGATGGGAAATTTAATTCTATAAAAATACTACTTGATTCGAGAATCACTTGAATAGCGGTCTTCAATGATAGGATGATCACTATCATCATTTAAGATCCCTTTTCTTATCTTCGATATCTAACAACTCTCCAAGATTTTCTTCCTTCTAACTTTGTTTTTCCTAGCTCTGGAAATAATGTCCTAGTAGGGTCCCTAGGAAAGAAAGACCTTATTCCTTCCATCTTTGCAAAGATTGGTAACAAGTCTCACTTGATAGAGGTTAAGACACTGGTACTCATCAAGAATCAAATCAACAGGAGTTGCCACTAAGGATTTCCACCTTAGTTGTGAAAATGCACTAAAATATGATCTGTCAAATGTCTGTCAACACTAGCAACTAGAAATGGAAATACCTGACTCTTCTTTACCCAGATTTATCAATGAAAGCTAGTGCACTAGGTGTAGAAACTGAAAGAGTTGCACATACACTTGTAACTTTGAAAACTTCTTACATGCCCGAACAAAAATGATGTTTGAATAGATGTATTAGCACTTTGAGCATGTAAGAAGTGTTTACCAGGGTCTGAATGTGAACTGCAATCACTATGTCCCCGACAGTGGCACCCAAGTAAGGTGTTGGTGACGGGCTAAATAGATATGAACTGGTAGTGAAGCAGAAAATTATTCTCGGTAATGTGAAGTGTAATCACTATGTCCTCGACAATGGTGCCAGTAAATTGTTGGTACCTAAATTGATTCTCCTTCAAAGTCTGAATAGCGTCACAGGTTTTGTAGGAAGATTAGAGACAGATAGATCATAGTGAGTCCTTTGTCAGAGCTGTGGATGGGATCTAACTAGCCCTCTGTCACTCAGATGTGGAGAAATGGATAACACCCTGAAGAGGATTTGATCTATCCTCACTACTTTATGGTTGTGCCTTTCAACCAGGGTGAGAGGACCATTTTAAGGCCTGTTGTTTATGAAGGAGATTGGGATTTCATTCCTTGTGAAATGTTTAAGAATACCTCAAAGAAAATATGATCAATACAACAAAACCTATCTCTCACGAGTTGTCACTATAGATAATGGAGATATCTTTTAAGAAAGGTTCACACCACTAAATATAATGAAAACTCCGATTCTTTTGGTAGTAAAGATTTTGCATTTTTATACAAACATGACAAACATGGGTAGTATGGGTATGATTAATTGTTTTTGAATGCAATTTTGTGGGAGGTGAAGCAAGATAAAGTTGATTACATAGAACCTTTGAGGGACTTACAATAGAAAGCTTCAAAAGCAAGCCAACATGTTCCTTGAACTGAAGTTATGCTTCAATGGAGGCCAAAATTAGCACGTTTTCACATAATCTTTAAGACCCTAACACAAAGGCTCAAATCAGAGGACCCTATTAAACACGATAGTTTCTGATTCAACCACACCTAAGGTACACCCAAAGACTTACAAAGAGTTTTTGATTAAATCTGTTTTCCTCATTCAAGATGAAGGATCTTCTTGAAATGAAATTAGAGATACCTTTAAATGATCACAGGGACGAGATCATGTGTGATTTCACAAAATTTTCAGTATAAGATTACAATAGGAACAAATAAAACTATTTGTAGACATTTTGAAACAAAGCAGACACTTATTACTCGAGTCAACACAAAATAACTCAAATTTGATTAAACTTATTAGTAGGGTAAAGTTTCTAGAACAGTCTCAGAGCTTTTCAATTGTTGTACACTCGTAACAACCTTGACATGAACAATTTTAATACAAAAAAAGATCTACATGTTCCTCAAATAGTCCCTCAAAAAGATGGGCTCTATCAAGCCTTTTCTTAGAAGATCAATTTTGACCTCTAACACTCCAACCTTCCAACGTCCAACACTTTTCACGGAAAAAATCATGTCATTTATATCAATTTGCAATAGAGTTTTCACCCCAAAAAACCAAGCATTGAGTGTACAAGTGCTTGCAGTGATCCCGATCGTGATTCTCAAAATGTAATATGTAAAAAGTTGTCAGGTGCTCAAGGGGCAGATCTCTTCGAACATATCCCATATTCAACTCCTTCCTCTAGTAGATCATTCTTCTTTTAATGCACCAACCACTTCTGCCCCTAATCTGTCCAATCTAGTTCTTTGTGTGCTCGGGAAGAAAAATGGAAGATCAGATCAAGCCCAAAGGTCAGATCTCATCTTAATGGAAAAAGACATCCCTAGATCTTCCTCACCAAACATAGATATCAAATTTAATCCCCTTCCTATTTTTCATGCAAGAAATATAAATAAATCATGAAGATTCGCATCTCTAGGAGCTTTGGAGTGCAAATGGTGGAAAAAATCAGATATAGATGTACATCATCCATTGATTTCTAATTTGAATTTTGACCATCCATGTCGAGATACACTTTAAAATGGGCCTTGGGTTCCTTTTTCCTTTTACAACTTTATGGAAAAATGTAAAATTTTCACATTTTGATCCGAACCTCCACCTTTAAAAATGAACTTGACACGTGTCCTAAGGTGGGACCTAGAGGAACCACGGAAAAATTCTACTATTTCACCTCTTTTTTGGAAAAGAATTTTTTTCCAAGTTTTCCCCACAACTTTGCCCTTCCACTTCTAGTCCCTGATGGGGTCTCAGTTGAACCACGCTTCATTTTACACTTTTAACTCCTTTCTTCAAAAAAGGGAAAATTTCCAAATTTTCCCCGAAATTCCACACCTCCATTGTTGATTGGGGAAATTTTTGACTATTCTCTATTAGGTCTACTCGCCATTTTGATGCTTCTATCCTTTTGGTGACAAGAGGCAAAAATATTCCAAGTTGCCCCTGATGGTCCGCCTCCCCGCCTTTTGACTCTTCAAACTGCCACGCATCACAATCACACATATTGAAATGGATCCAAAAATTTGAGAACTTGAATTATCACGTGCTCACCACGTGTCTCGAGCCCCTTTAACAAGTTACTGAAAATTATAAGGCAAGAAGACTGGGTGAAGACCTCCATGTGTCGTTATTACACAACTTCAAAGACCTTAAGGCTTCATAATGACTTGGCGGGGGAACGCTTCCATTTTTATAATTTTACTCCATTTTTTTAGAAGGGAAAAACATCTAACTTGCCTCCAAAGGCCCTCATCTCTCTGTCTTTAACCTTGCCACGTGTCCTTCATAGGTCAAAGTAAGAATTTTTCTCGCCATTTCAAATTCACTTTAATCAAATCCTGGCAGGGCCGCGGGCGGGTTCAAACTTTTTCCAAACTAGCTAAAAATGAAAATTTCAAAAATAAACTTGCCACTCCCCATTCAATTAGAAGAAGCCACGTAAGCACCAAAAGAACCAATAAAAATTGAGCAGAGCTACGGGACCAAATTTTGCCCTTTTTCCAAAAAGGAAAAAAGTGACAAGTTAAAGCATTTTCCCGTTGTCCCCTGGCCAACCAAAAGAAGCCACATTTCTTGTTAATTAAAGGATGTAAATTTTACTGGGAGAAACTCACAAATCGTAAAATGTATAAGAACGACCATTCGATCCTAGAGATGAAATTTTCTCTAAGGACAGAGAATTTATAAATGTTACAACCCTTAAATACATTCCTCTTAACTACATCCGTTTGTTTTTTCTCAAGTATTTAGGGAAAATGATAAGGACAACAAATCCCAGCTTGTGGAAAATAGAAAACATGGGACAACTCAAGTTTTACACCCAAATACGACCTTTTCCAGAAAAATAGAGAAACAAAGAAACAACCATGGATCCATATGTGACCCTCAACCCATGAATAGATTGAATACGAAACAAAAGGAATGCAGGGACTTCTTAGGCACAACATGAGGAGATAATTTATGGCAGAGGCCATAAATTGATAGATTTTCAAAGGAAAAACAGGGCGAGAATGTTTTGAGCACCAACAAAATCAAAGTTTTTTTCTTAAATGATATTTTTTGACACGTAATCATAGACTCACAATGTGATTACCTAACATGGAGCATAGCTCAAAGTGTGGGACTTTACAAATCGAGAGAGCTCTCCGAATGAAGGTCAACTCCTATTCCTCTGTTCAGGTGCACACGTTCAAATTGTAGAGGATTTAATCTAATACCTACTTTAACTTTCCAAGGAGACACGGTTGAGAAAGATACATGAAATAAATCTAAACTAACAAGGGTGATACACCAAAGGAAATCTGAAACACCTTCTTTACAATAAACACAAACCACAAAAAGTGCAATACAATCACCATGCACAAATAACTAGACTGCAATGAGAGACCAGAAAGGAGACAAAGAACACAAGAGAGGGTTGAAAATCATCCACAGACTTGTATTATTTCTCTAAATCTTCGACAGAACATTATAATGGACAAGAGGTAGAAAATTGCATTAAATTGTGAATGGAATGCTTGAAAATCCACAAAATCACTTGCAGATAAAATAAGAAGGGAGGGTACAAAGTGTAAAAATGTCCAACCTTTTGAAAAATGCACCTCCTTACAATATATAGGAAGAATGAGAGAATGAGGTAGAAGAAATATAAGACTCCTATTCAACCACCCCAGAGATGCATTGAATCCACTTGTGAAATTAACGGGTCTCATGACACAACCCATACCTCCATTTTCGTTTCTTGTTGGGAAAGAAATACCTCATTACGGTAGTGGGTGAGAAGTGTGACAACCTCAAGAATGGCAGCTTGTATTTACTCCAGTTGTAGTCAAGGTCATTTGAAGGTCAAGGTTGGGTGCTCAACGTGGGATCTCACAATATTTTCAAGATCCAAGCATTAAAAATCTTTGCGGGCTACATGATTTGCCAAATATTTTTCAAACTACTTTGGGTTTAGATTTTACACGTTGAGATCGGAATGGAGCCCCACATATTCTTAAGATCTACTACCTCCTTTCACTCCCGAAATTGTGATGGTTAGGCACTTGGTCTCACCCACGGGTCTTCTCTGTTTCTTTGTGTTTTGGCTAAGTCCCCCCGAATCGGCGAAGCAACTATGTATGACCCTAGACACGTGAAGGGCTTGCACATTTTTTTAACCTACCTTGAGTTTATCTTTAAAGTTGCATCCAAATGACACATGGCACCTTCCGCCTTATTCCTTATTTAGAATTTTGAACTCGCTAGTTCTTCCTTTTCGGCTATGGAAATGTAGCAATCCCGCACTTGTTTAGGGGCTACCTCTAGATTTTCTTTTTGAAGTTATGCTAAGCTAATGCATGGACACTTCCGCTGACTCTTAGACCTTTTTAATAGCCTGTTTAAAATTTTGGTATTCAAACCATGTGGAGGCTTCATGCTCATTTGGATCATGCCCTTTTGATTCTACATTTGAAGTTACGTGGATGAGGCATGTGGAGGTCTCTGCAAGGTTTTGAAATTTTCAACGACGGTGTTCCCTTTTAGATCTCGGGACACGTGGAGGGCTAGTGCTAGTTTAGCATCTCTCTTTGGGCCGTGCCTTTAAAATTACACCAATGAGACACATGTTGTAGTCTGTTGGTCCATCTTGAGTTTGGAATTTTCAATATCCAGTGAAACCATCTTAGAGTCCGAACACATGGCGAGTCTATGCTTGTGCGGGAATGCCTCCTCTATCACAATTTTCATGTTATGCCATTGAGACATCTAGAGTATTATGTTGGTCCTTATAATTTTCAATGGGTGGTTCGACATTCGGCTCTGGAAACATGATGAGCTCGCCAACATTTGGACACCTAGTTTGTATTTCACCTCTAAAGTTGGACTGAGCTGATACGCATCTCCTTCCATAGGTCCTTTCATACTTAACTGATTTGGGCCCCGAGTGAACAAATTATATGTGTTTCGTTGGCGGGTCCCTAATTGTTAACTCCATGTGGAAGTTCCGTGGGGTTTTGAGTTTTACTATTACCTCTCACTCTTGGAATTACACCAAGCTGACATAGTGCTTTGCATAAGTCTGTTGCTTTGCATAGGCTTGAATCACTCTAGGTTTCAATTGCTATCCTATTTGTAACCCGATTTCTAGTTTTTAAATGTGGGCTCGCATGATTGAATCGTCTCTTCAATTTTCTTCTGTGCAGGGTCTTGTTTGATTAATTTTTCCTAATGGGAAAAATTGGTCAAAAATTTGGTGACTCATGGGGTCACCATCCTGCTAGGTGAAAATATCAATTTCCTTGAGGTATCCATTGGGTATGAAATCATGAATTGATAACCTAGTACTACTCGTGTTCCCGAAACCTTGAGCACGATTACTTGTACTTGGTGACCCCGAACTCGCCTAGTTTTTACACTCTCAATTTTTTCAAGAAAATCATGGACATGAGACTTCTAAGAGTAGAAAATTTACTTTACCTAGGGCTTTCACCTGCTTTTGGAAATGGACTGTAGGCACACATTCACCTTTAGAGGCACATTGAACTGCACAATGATTCAACCTAGGAGTAATGAGACATTTTCAAGCACAAAGGGAAATTGAAACCTATAGTACTTGTAAGAAAATGTGTATACACACTTAGGGAAATTAAAATCCATGGCTAATATTTACAATGGTAAAACATTTTCCTTTCAAGCATCATGAATGTTTAATATAGATCCCATTAACCAAAATCGGAAGATCCTCTCCATCCAACGTAGACAATTGGAAGGCATTGCTACTCTTACATCCTATGACCATGTAGGGGCCACTCCAAATATCATCGAATTTAGAATGCCTCTCTAGCTTTGCTTGATCTGCATCTCACTTAATGACTAGGTCCCCTTCCCGAAAGGTCCTTGCTTTTCTTTCCTATCAAACCACTTCTTAACTAAGGCTTGATCCTTATGTATCATTTGAACCTGAATGTTCTCCAATTTCTTCCAATTCTATTAGCTTTGCATACATAGCGTCCATTGTTTCAAACTCAGATAATTCCAAATGTTTCATGAGTTATAATGTGGGAAGATCTAATGATATTGGAAAAATTGCTTCTTTCCCATAGACTAGCGTGTAAGGGAAATTGCATGTAGATATCTTTGGTGTGATCTTGTCGGACCATAATGTTGATTTTAGATTTGTATGCCATATCCTTTGATTTTCATCTAGAGTCCTTCTAATGATTCTTAGCAATTTTTGTTCGTGGACTCGCTTTCCCATTACTCTTGGGTATTACTTTGAAGAGGTTCTCAAGTATATTCGATTCTTAACAACCCATTCTTTGTACTTAGAGCCAAGGAATGCTAAAGCATTATTTGATATGATAGTATCCGGTACTCCAAACCTAGTCACTATCCCTTCATAAAATTCTAGTATGTTAGACGCATTCACTTCTTTGAATGATACCGCCTCGATCCACTTAGTGAAATAGTCTATTGCTATGAGGATCCACATGTGGCCTTCACTTAAATTTGGTGTGATGACCCCAATGAAGTCCAATCCCCATTGCATGAATGGCTGGTGAACTTAAATTGGGTGCAATGGAAGTGTTGCAAATCTTTGCTTGCCTCTAAAAATGCACATTTTTACACTTCTTGATCCAAGTGTAACAAGCCACTACACACCATGGGACAATAATATCCCACCTTTGTTATCTTGAGAGCGGTTACTCATGGAGAAAAATTACATTTGGATTACCCATCATGAAACTCTTGTAACACCCTCTCATTTGACATATTTCGATGCATCTCAGTAGAACACTATTGATGTCCCTTTTGAACAAAACGCCATCAACGAGAACATATGGAATGGATTGTAATATGAAGTATCTCCTTTTTTTTGCTTATTTATGGAGGGCATAGGCATATTTTCAAGAATTTCATCATATAAGAGTCCAACAAAGAATAGAAACATTATCATTTTCTTGTTCTTGACCAAATTGTAGTACCAAGACAAAACCTAACTTTCATCATTTACGTAAACTTGTTGACACGAGGCTAGTTGTTCAAATATCTCCTTTCAATGAACCATCTTAGTGATGTTAATTTAAATGTCATACTCCATGACACAAGTGATCCATCTTGCATATTTCTCATTCACATCCTTGTTCAAAAGGAAGTCCCCGACTCCCACATGAGAAATTAACAGTTGGATCCTGTTGTTTGAGACTAGGCGTTTGAACTTATTTAAGCTCCTGATCACTATAAGGACATGCTTCTCGATGAAGGAGTGCCTCACTTCATATTCCTCCAATACTTGAGTGAATAAGGAAACTAGTTGTTCAGAACCCACTTTGTTTTGTTGCACTAGGATTGCAGAAATTATGTTCCCACCACCAAAGGCATAAAACATGAAGTCCTTGGAGAAGTCTGGATTGAGGAGAGTTCGAGCTTGGGATATGGATTCTTTTATGGCTTCAAAACTTTCCTTTCCCTCAATATCCACCTAAAATCCATTTTATTCTTCAACATAAGTGTTATTAGCTTCACAATAGCGTAAAACTTGCGAAACCTATGGACATAATTGATTCCTCCTAGAAAAATCTAAAGATATTTCTTATGACTTGGCAAGGGCCATTCTCGAATTTCTTTGAATATTTCGGGTCAATTCTCTATCCTTCCTTTGATACAATATGGCCTTGTATCTCGCCTTCGTGAGCCAGAAAGTGCATTTGTTGGGATTCAATGATACCCCAAATCTCGTACATCTTTGAAATACTTGTCTTAAATGGAAAACGTGATCCACTAAATTTTTGGAGAACAATGTGATATTGTCAAGATATATCAAGAGTACTATTTTATTTATCAAATCCTTAAATTCCAACTCCATCACCCTATGGAAGGTGGCCCCGACATTAGAAAATCCAAAAAAACATCTTCTTATAGGCATAAGTGCCCAACTTAATGGTGAAATTCATCTTTAACCAATTGTCTTCTTTCACCATTATCTGATTATACCCTGAGTATCCATCCAGGAGAGAAAATATTTCTAAGCCGGATACTACCTGTAAGATTTGTTCCATTGAAGGGAGTGGGTAGTGGTCTTTGAGAGATGCTCTGTTCAAGTCTCGAAAGTCCATGCATAACCAAATTTCTCCATTCTTCTTCCTGACTAGTACCAAGTTTGCAACCTAGCTTGAATGCTTGATTGGGAATATAATGTTTGCCTCTATCAATTTTTTTCAACTCTTTCTTCATTAGAGGATAAATGTGTTGGTTGATTGGTCTTTGTTTCTTCTTGATGGGCCTAGCCTATGGATCCAATTCTATTGTATGTTATACCAACATTGGATTAAATCGTTGGAGGTCTTCGTAACAGCAGGCAAAAACATCTGGAAGTTCTTGTCAAAGTTATATGAATTCATATCTCTCTTGCTCAGTGGTCACCTTGCCAATTTGGAGTTTCTTTCCTTCGACAACAAAAATAGGTTCTGAATCACCTCCCTTGACCTTAATGTTAGCTTTCTCCTTAGAAAACTAATCATTTGGATTGAATATTGACTCCAGTGTCTCTAAACATATGGGAATCTTTTTAGTTCGCAGCTGCACTACTTGATCCTCGTCTTGTTGCTCTAATTTATCTTGATTCCTAGCTGAGACTTTAACCTCTTCTTGTAGGAAATTTGTAATTTTTGATCATTTTAAAACACTGCCACCTTGTGTTATTGTCGGAAGTACCGCCCTACAATCACATGGATATTTTTTCTATTTTTCTTCTTTTGATATTGTCAACCACATCAAATGTTGCTCCAACTGATGCAATCCTATCTACAACTTCATTCTTTTTCCTGGGTATGGACAAAATGTTAAATGCTTCAAAGTCTTCAATTAGGTCCCATACCTTGTTCTTATAACTCTTGAGTAGGTCATTCTTTCTAACATTTTTCCTCTAACTTGATTCACAATTATCTCACTATCACCAAATAATTGTAAATTTTTAATGCCTCTCTTTCTTCCCTAATGTAATCCATGGATTAAGGCTTCATACTTAGTTGTGTTGTTTGAGTAAGTAAACTGGAAACAGAAAGTTGAGTAATATTTCATACCTTGTGGAGAAATGAGCATAGCCCCTCCTCCTGTGCCTTTTCTACTCCTTGATCCATCAAAGAATATATGCCATACTTCGTTATCATATTTGTGATATGGCTTGGTGATGCTAGTGAGAGGATGATTCTCTTCATGCAAATAATAGATTCCTAGCTCATATTCTTCCATTTCTTTATAAGGGTCAAATTCATGTCTCTTGTTTTCCCATTCATCTAGAGTCAAATATCAGATACCTTCGACGTTGGTACCTTTTTCTAAATCATTTGAACATTCTTCCTGATCAACTACTAAGCAATTTGCATTGATTGCGATCAAAACATGAGGCTCGGTGTAGAAATTTGTAATCGGTTTTGACTTGATGGTTGCTTTGGTTCCATACCTCATCCTAAAAAGCATGTGCGATCAATCCGCAGATAGGTACCCTCCAATTTTGGTGATGAAATCCCTTGATGAACATAGTGCAAAGAGTGGTGGGAGGTTAATGACATACACATCTTACAAGAGTATGACATTTGGACATGCATGAAATGTAAGACTTAACCCCTTGATGACCCCAACCATTCTTATTGTTGTTCCATCTAGTTACACTACTCCTTTGAGCACTGGCTCATACTTTAGACCCAATTGATCTGCTATTTTCTTTAGCATCACAAAGCTACTTGCCCACGAATCGATCATGTAGTTATGTACAAGTTGTTCCCAACAATCAATGACACATAGAATGGTGGAGGATTCAAATTCTTTCTTGGTATACTTCTACCCTAATGCAATGCATTAGTGATAACTTTCTCCCGACTCTAGTCGATCTATTTGATGTAGACTAATTAACCTTAGTACTTGCAACAAATCTCATTGTCTTGGGATTTCTAGTGACTCCCACATGGAAAGGTTCACATGTGTTTTCTTTATCGATCGATGATGGTGAAAGGGGATGATTTATCTCTCTGTTTCCCCTTTCCTTTTATATTCTTCTCTTACAAATGGGTTGTTACATCAACACTTGAGTTGGTCTAGAAAGTGGCTTGGGTTGACCCTACACATTAAGAACTGCACTTTGATTGCTAACACCTTGCAGAGTAATAGGAGGCTACAGATCATTTGAATTTGATGACTGTCCTTCTCCAATATTCCCTCTCTTGGACCTTGTATTGGCTACTACACTTTGAGAAGGGGCTTGGTTCACACCACAAAAATATTCAGCCTTCCAATTGACAAGTGTGGTCTCATTTGGAGGTACTTCTTGCTGAGTTGATTCCTGCTACTTATTTCCTTCTTGGCTTGTCTCTTGTTCTACACCCGTCATTGTTACCATAAGAGCTTCATTCAAGGAACCATTAAAACACATTGACTGATTATGAGGTTGATTGCATGGGAAACACCGGTCATATTCTTAAGCCATGTTGTTTTGTGTTAGAACCAAGGCCCTCGATGTTGAAACCATGTTTGGATCATATGGTCAGAATCGCTTAGCAACTTGATGTTTCCTTGGCTGTGATTTTGATTTCTAGCCTAAGCTTGTGGTCTACTTTTTTGGTATGGGGGTCAAGCTTGATATTGATTTTGAGGTTGATACAACCTAGAAATTTGAGCTTGTTGTCTCTTCATAGTCACTAGCTCATTTCCTAGGTTCTGCAGTTGCTTCATAACCTCTTATAGCTCTTTTGACGTGCTTGAAGAAGTAGAAGCCTTGTTATTTCTTTGATTCCTAGGATCTCGGATGGGATTCAACTCTGGCATTTGGCTAGTTGTAGGATCTCCTAGTTCTGGATATAGAGGCATAGGTGGCCTAGGTGCTAGTTTACCATATTGAATCAAGCATTGTTAAGATCTAACAGCAATATTATAGGCTGCGATTATATTTATACCTCCCATTGATTAAATCATTATGGAAATATCATAATTTAAATCTTTAAGGAAATATAGAAAAGCACCTTCATTTGTTGATCTCAGGATCTGCTGGAATCCTATCCCACACACTCTAAAATATGAAGTTGAAGCCATTCATCTTCTCATTAGGATCTCTGTTGATGGTTGTTAGTTGTTCTAACAAGGATAGATTGTCCCCCTTTTCTCCAAATTGGTTATGAAGGGTTGTGCATAGATGATCCCAATTCTAGATAGACCCTACTGTTAGACTCCTAAACTATTGCAAAGATTTGACTTTAAATGAAGATGCTAACAATTTGACAATAATGTCCATTCTAGTAATCTCATGAATGCGTAGACATTTGTAATATCTTAGATGTGGTTAATCGGAGTTATCTAGTATTCTCTAGTGAAATATGGAATCTTCTTCAATGCTGCAACTAGAACTAGATTTTGTGCATTGAGAGCAAGTTGGCTACTGCCAGTGAAATTGACATAGTGGTTGGGTTGCACCATCCTGATTGGTTAAAGGACTCTAGTCAATTGAATGAAAGGCCTAATAGGTGGAGGTGTTAACAACGCCCTGCTTGGTGGAGACAGAGATCTTTAAGCTCTTATCCCTCTCTTTGCTCTATCTCGGTATAAACGTAGATAGAAAAATATCCCCTCTTCTTTTGTTCTTGACCTTGTTCAGATTATTCTCATGAATCTACTAGGATTGTAATGTAGAAATATGTGAATCCTTCCCTTTTTGGAGTCACTAGATGTGTAAATTCAGATCTCCTTACAAGCTAGGAACTCGCAACAAGTGTACATCAATATTTATGTAGTAAAAATGAAAACTTATGTCCCACCATGCATGCCAAAACTATTGACTCGTAATCATAGCATCCCTACAGTCTGTAACTTTATGGGTTGAGACTCACAGTTTGATTGCATAACATGGAGCATATCTCAAAGTGTTGGAATTTTTGAATTGAGAGAGCTCTCCTGGGATGAAGGCCGATCCTATTCCTCTATTCAGTGCACAGTTCAAATTGCAAGGATTACCTCTAAAACCTACTCTAACTTGCCAATGAGACAGGGGTTGAGATATAAGCATGAAATGAACCTAAACTAACAAGGGTGATAAATCTGAAGGAATTTTGAAACACCTGTTGTGTAATAAACACTAACCACATAAAATGCAATATAATCACTTTGTGCACAAATAACCAAGATTGTAATGAGAGATCGAAAGGAGACAATGAATGCAACAAAGGGTTGAAAATCATCCACCGACTTATATTATTACTCCAAATATTAACACAAAACATTACAATGGCCAAGAGGCACAAACTTGCATTAGAGTTTGAATGGAAGGCTTAAAACTCCCCAAAATCTCCTGTAGATAAGAGAATAAGGGAGAGTGTAGTGCAAAAATGTCCAACCTCTTGAAAAATGCACCTCCTTACAATATATAGGAACAATGGGAGAAACAAGTAGAAGAAATTCTATCTCCTATTCAACCACCCTAGAGATTTAATCCACCTATGAAATTAATAGGTTTCATGACACAATCCACACCTCCATTGTTGTTTATTGTTGGGAAAGAATTATCTCATTACGATGTTAGGTGAGAAGCATGAGAGCCTCAAGAATGGCATCCTCTATTTACTCTAGTTGTAGTCTAGGTCATTTGAAGGTAAGGGTTGGGCGCTTAACACGGGATCTCACAATTGTTTCAAGATCGAAGCATTGAAAATCTTGACGAGATACATGATTCACAAAATCTTTTCCAAACTACTTTGGGTTTGGAGTTTACCCATTGAGATCTGAATGGATCCCCATGTATTCTTTAGATTTACTACCTCCTTTCACTACTGAAATTGTGATAGTTGGGCACTTGGTCTTGCCCATGGGCCTGCTCTGTTTATTTGTGTTTTGGCTAAGTCCCCCCCTAACTAGCATAACAACTATGTATGAACCTCGAGATGTGGAGGGATTGCATGTCTTTGGGACCCCTCCGGAGTTGATCTTTAAAGTTATGCGAGCAAGCACATGGCACCCTCCTCTAGTTCTTCCCGATTAGACTTTTCAACATCCAATTCAGCCTTTTTTCGGCTCTAGACACATTGTGATCATGTGCTCGTTTAGGGGCTACATCTATATTTTATTTTTCAAGTTACGTTAAGATGACGCTTGGAGGATTCTATCAATCTTATATATTTTCAACAAGCTGGTTTAGCTATTAGCCTATTAGGGCCAAGACCAAGTGGAGGTTTCAGGATCATTTTGGTCCTACCCTTTTTATTCTACCTTTGAAGTTGTGTGGATGAGGCACGTGGAGGCCTTTACATGATTTTTGAATTTTCAATGGTCGGTGTCCCCTTTTGGACCTAGGACACGTGGAGGGATGACGCTAGTTCAGGGTCTCTCTTTAGGCCGCATCTTTGAAATTATGTCGATGAGACTGCTATGTAATTTTGCACACATGGAAAGATTAGACAACAGGGTCCTATCATGTTCAAAATGAAATAATAGTCCCAGGAACCCACCTCCGGTTATTATCGAGATACAAAAATTAAAAATAATTCTTAAATTTCATATGAGAGATCACCTAACATCGAAAGGCACCCAGTTGATCTCAACTCATTGAAGAGTTCGAGGTTGAGTTGATAGAGAACCCGGTGTCAAATTGATAGTCATCTCGGAAATCATCTCGGTAGAGACTCTCAGTTGTAAGAGCTCGATGAGGTCTTGTTAATGCAAAATATAGCTCATTGAAAATTGATGAATGAAGGGAACTCTATAAGGATCTCGGTAGAGATCGATGCAAAAAGATCTAAAGGCCGAGTCAGGGAGAGTCAAAGTTTGAGCTATGGCATCAATAAAGTCTCAACAAATTGGAAAGGTTCGAGCCACAGGGGAGAAGCGAAGGTAGAGATAAGGAATTTGACTCATCTTAGTGACTCATTCATTTTGGAGATCATGTGGTGAGCTTCTTTTAGGACATGTTCTACGTGAGTCGTGGTGATTCAAACACAAGCCAAGGCATCAAGAGTGCCATAAAATGAATGGAGATCGTTGCGTAAATAGAGATACGTGATGGAGCCCTATCGATGGGACTCATCGAGCATGATGGATAATTCAAGGCAACTCATTTCGTGTGGATGCATTAAAGACGGTTTCTAGGAAAAGTCAACTCACTCAAAGTTGGCATGTAACAAGCTATCAAGGAAGTCAGTGAGTTTAGTGCACCTGCTCAAGCTAAACCATGTCATGGAGCCTTGGGATCTCTCAGGAATATTTTTGTTTCTTACTGGTCGAATTGGCCAAATGATGTCTAGGTTCCGTGGGTCAGTCTTCAACGTGGGATATTCAAATGAGTTTTCCAAGGTAAATGTTGAAATGACAAACCAAGACAAGGTTTCCACGATAAGAGGGAGTTTCAGGCCTTTGAAGCCACGATGGAGATAATGTTGTGGCAAACCAATATGATATTTCCACACATGGGAAAAGTTCATGATGATTTCCAAGTGGGTTTCAGTTAATGGAAAACCAACACAAGGTCTCCGCGCAAAGGGGGGCCCCGAGTTTCATCTTGCCAAGAACGTGGAAATTTTAGAAAACATTGCCAAGTGTGATAAAACCGTGGCAAACCATAATCGGATTTCCACGAGTTGGAGAAATGAACACCGATTTCCAGGTGGAAGTGCTATGGTGGAGTGCCAACATGAAAGTTCTACTCGTGGGATATTTTCAACTCTTTTCCTTTTCAAGTAAATAAATAATGCCTCAACCCCGCACTAAAGTATTCATGAGTTATTTGTTTAAAATGGGAATCCGGGAAGCCTAATGCCAAGTGGGTTTTTGTGGATGGCAAGCCAAAGAAGGAATTCCATGCATGGGAGATTTTAGATGGTCTTGACCAATTCGAGAAGTGGAAATTGGGAATTGACCTACCAAGGCAATGTATGGAAAAATGGATTCATAAGTCCGAGATCCCCACTCATATCCTGTGGACTTCCTTGATACAAATGCCATGCCAATTTGACTTGGCAAAAGGAGGATTTGGCATGGAATGGGGATATTCAAGTCATTTGAACCAAGGAAATTCAAACTACTTTTTCCACGCAGAACCTGTCAACTCGGCTATGTGGCGGTCCCGAGTCACTCGGAAGGTAAGTCGGGGAATGTGGGAATGAGATGGTTGAAGTGTTTAATAGGATTTGACGTGGTGGTCACGACCTAGCCAAAAGTGAGTATGACACGGAGATAGGTGAAGGGCTCATTGATTAATGCAAAACTGGGAGGCCTGCTCGAAATAATTTTACAATGGTAAGCTCACAGAGGCAGCAAGAATGTTGGGCCAGGGTATTAGTGAATACACTATATATATTTTCACTGGCATTGTTCAGACCTTCCTCACCAAGCATTCGGTGCATAGGCGACAAGAATTTTTCTAGACTCAACGAGATATAAATCGGGTAATGTAGCATTACGAGACCACACATTGAGTTCATAGATGAAGCCAAGCTAAAATGGCAAAGTTCGATCAATTTTGAGGTCGATGCAATACCAAGAATCTCATTTTTCCTAGGAAACATGAGTTTGGGTTACTCATATTGGTGGCATATGCATCTAAGGAGGTCAAACATCTTGCCAAGTCCATGTTAAAACTCAGTGAGTTGGCTTCTTTCATTGAGCCATGAAGTGAATGAGTCTATGTACATTTGGGCTGTGATGGTTCGGTGGTCACAAGAGAAGTTTCACGCACGCAGTGCAAGAGGCATGTTATAGTATAGTAGAAGCCTTTTTTAACGCTTCCAACAAGTAGGTTGTCCAACTATGTTGTTATCTGTTTATTATCAAATGCATCCTCAAATTTAGGATTTTCCTTCAAGATATTTTTATCAAAATTGATTAAGTGATAGTGAGAGTGTTACAAGGATACCTGATGAAATTTATTACAAAAATTCTCTATTGAGACCTTACTTGTTTTACGATGTAACTCATGGAAGTGAATCTCATAGAGGTGGATCTATTTCATATCAAAATATTCATGAAGCACAATTTACTTTGCAATTATATAAGCATCTTCAATGAGTCACTAAGTTGGCAGGCATAAAGGTTTCTGTTGGAATTATCACATCTTACAAGCTATAGCTGAAATGTTTGCACCAAGAGTTTGATGTTGTCCTCAAATATGATGAAGGAAAAGGTTTATATATCAATATGGTAGATGCCTGTCAGGGCCAGGGGCATGATGTAATCATTATGTCTTGTGTCCAAGATTCAAATCATGGGGTTGGCTTTGTAGTTGATGTTCGCTGCATGAATGTGGCACTAACACGAGCTCACAGAGTGCTTTGGGTTATGGGAAATGCAGCTGCATTGAAGCAATCTAGTGACTAAGTTCATTCGAGGGAGTAAGGAACTCAGATGTGTAAGATGGTAAATATGAGCTCGGTACATAGACATGTGAGAGTCCGAGTTGAGCCAACCGGTGCTCGGGTTGACATGCAAAACAAATCTAGGCCGAGTCAGTTGAAGAGCTCATGGGGACACACTTGGCGGTGATATTGATGCTAGGACAACTCAGTAGATTTCATGTAGAGCTCACCGAGTTGGAAAGAATTGGCTCAGGAAAGCATGAATGACAATTCAGGGAGCTCATGGTGTTGTTTCATGGAGTTTGAACATGGAATGCATGTGAATATGTGGTCCAAAACAAGAAGAAATAACTCTATCTATCAAGCTAGAGCTATCACAGAGAAATCAATCGATTGAGTGTTGACAGGGCCACGTGACGTGATCCCTAACAATTTTCATAGCTCAAAAATCATTTCTAAATAGTGCAACATGCAGGAGTGAAATAATTTAAATTCATTGAATTTTTTAACCTCTGTGGGTCACCGATGTATTATAGAACAAAGCCATGAAGTATGAATTAGAGTCAAAATTTTCACATTGTGGAAATTTTGGCACCAAGTCGAGATAAAGACTAAGCTCGAGGTTGTTGAAGATTAATGTATTTGTAGAGGCTTTCAATTTCAAGCTTAAAGCTTCATGTTCATGATGCATGTAGGTGGCTTGGTAATTCAGAATGGCTCGATTTTGAGTTTGAAGCAAGACCATAGCAGTGGCATTCGTGAGGTGAGTCTTAACTTGCGTCAGGCCAGGTTCACATGATCTACATGCATTTTGGCTTAATGAGGAAGATATACAACTCAGTCAAGGAACCCTATGCATGAGCATCGAGAAGATCTAGTGAAAACGAGTTGTGGAGAATTGATTTCATTTTGATTAGCTCACAAGGTGTTCAAAAAGCCATGACGGTGGGGTAAATTGGCTTCGATCGAGCTTATAGAGGATGAGCATGTAGAGAATGAACCAAGCTCATGGAAAAATGGAACTCGGAAAGGATAAAACTAACCAATGGAGCTCGGTGACTTCATGGGGAAGCTCACATATGTTTCACAAAAAGCAATGTGGAAGGCATAAATGGCCTCGAGTTAACCAAGCTAAATGATAAGAATCAAGTTTGATAGATCACCATTCGAAGCAATCAATGCAAAAGAGCTCGATTTCCAAGGCAAGGAAAGAGTTGGTGTGGGGTTAAAAATCGAGTGCAACACCGAGATTGGGCTATGTCCAGACTCTATTCACATGGACCCTCCTCCTCTTCAAGTCAAACGGGTCAACAGGGGGTCCCAACATTATGTTAATTAATTTAATATTTTTATTTAAATATTTTAATAATAATATTTATTATTATTATTTAAATATTTTATTTTAATATTCTTTTAATTAATTGAGAAGACTAGGTCATCAGGTAATTAATGACCCATGATGGAACCTTCTCAGGTGGTTCAACTAATTGTAATAAATACATCATAGGCCTTCAATTTAGGAATGTAATTATGACCTTTCCTCTTCTTTATCACATATTCTTCTATAAATGTAAGTTGGAAGTTCATTTCAAAGGGTTCCAATAGGTCAAACAAGTTGGACAGTTAGATATCTTAGGCGAGTGTATGCTTTTCAAGAGTCCTCTCTTCGTGCAAGTTGTTCTTGTGTGTTGAGAGAATTTTCAAGCCTCCTCTTTAAGACTCGTAATGGAAACTATTGCCTCTTCGAATGTATGATGCATTGTGCATGTTATTGAAGAAATAAAAGTGTGTGTTTTGTGACTAATTTTGGTCCTTTCATCCTTTTGTGCTTCTTTGTGCATTCTCATACTGCAGTACAATATGAAAGTTTAAGTTTCTATTATAGGTTCTTGGAGTTTTGTGCTTATCGAGTGGTGGAGTATTGCATGCAATTGAGTTGTGGTGTCTGTTCACCCTTCTTGAGTTCATCCTTCTTCATTGGGAAACCTGGTATATTTCTTTGTCGATCAAGTTTAACAAAGGGAACGCATGTCTCTTAGTTTGTGGTTATAGTAGGTAAAGTTGACCTATTGTGCACACACCCTCTTCAAATTAACCCTTCCCGAGTCTAGAAAATGCTTTATTTGGTGCATCACCATCCCTAGTATAGTTTCATTTCTGTAAATATCTTTCCTAAAACCCCATAAAAATGTTAGCAAGGGACTAGATAATCATTTTTATTACACTAGAAGTAGTACAACACTTAGTGCAGGAAGAGGAAGCCGACCTTATCCGGAGGTTCAGTTCGAGCCCAAGTTCCACACTTGAGAGGTGATCCCATGTGTCCCAATCACACCGAACATACTATTCACATCCTAGCCATTCGAGAGGGTGCAAAGTGATTTGGAAACAACAGAGAGACAAGTGGTATAGTCCACTTGTCCATCTCGAGTTTTGATTTTTCAATGTTTGGTGAAACCATCTGGACTCTAACCACATGGAGAGCCTACTTTCATTTGGGAACTCCTCCTCTATCATACTTTTGATGTTGCACCGTTGAGACACGTGGAGGATTCCTCCGGTCCTTAGAGTTTTCAACGTTCGGTTAAACTTTTAGGCTCGCGGCGACATGGCAAGCTTGCTCACATTTGGATAGCCACTTTGTATTTAACCTTTGAAGTTGTTTCAAGATGACACGCGTATCCTTTTGCAGTTAGTTTTATACTTAACCGATTTGGGCCTTGAGTGAACAAATTATATGCACTTCCTTGGCGGGTCCATCATTGTTGACTCCACGTGGAAGTCCCACAGGGTTTTGAGTTTCATTTTCCCTCTCACTCTTTTAATTGTGTTTAGCTGACATGTAGTGCTTTCCATGAGTCTGCTGATTTTCTTAGGGTTGAATCGTTTTGGGTTTCCATTGCCAAGACTTTTTGTAACCTGATTGCTAGTTTTGAAATGTGGGCTCATATAATTGAACCGACTCTTCAATTTTCTTTTATTCAAGGTCTTGTTTGATTAATTTTGCCTAATGGGTGAAATTGGTCAACAATAGTATGAGAAATATTATACAAATGTTTTATCAATTATCAGACTATAATCATCAATGTGCAGCCTGTGTAAAATAAGAAGTAATGTCCGAGGTCTCATATAAACCTCTTTGCATACTTGGTAACTCCAAGAAGATTTCTAAAAATTGTGTAGACAATTTCTAGTTCTTCAAAGTCCAACTTGAATTATGCATTATCATAATCACCATAGTAATATTCAAAGCCTAAACTAGTGATCTCAGGAGATAGATTATATTATGTATAAGTGGATCCCTCTAAACTACTCCTTAGTTGATATTGTTGGTGCTTAAAAATTTGCATGCTTTTACCAAGAAAAACTTTGGAAATTCCTATGGATTTTAGCATGAAAAAGTGTTTTCATTTATATTCACAATAATTGCTTCTTAATATTATACTAGCATATACAAAAATGAAGGAACTGAAAGACATGAAAACAAATTTTTCTAATGGATATGGTTCAGGATTGAATTTTATTATGGGATGAAAAGTAATTTGGATGGGTGGATTTATTGTGAGTGGGTTGTTATTTTGGCTCTAATGAGTTCCTTAAATATGGTTGGAGTTAATTAGAAATGGTACCACTTCATTTTTACAAATTGGATAACCCAATTTTTTAATAAATTTTTATGTAATAAGATCACCGAGATGTTAGTTGCTATAAGGGGGAATGTTGGTTGTTATCAATAATGGAATTTGATATTTCATCAACTCTGGATCTTCTTCTAGATTCAATATCATATTTCTACCTTTACTTCTTAAATAAAATCTAGATCTGAATTATTTTCCCATTCCGTTATACCTTCTTGATCAAACATCACAGTCATTTTTCTTATACACAGAGTTATTTTGTGGGGAGGTCAAAATTTATAATCTTACATTCCTAATTACAAAAGTAAAATTTTAATCTATATTGCATGAAAGAAATATTAATCTATTTGCGAGAAAACAAAAGTTTAAATAACTACCTCCAAATACTTCGTGTCACAAAATTTTCCAAAAGGTATTCTACTATCGCTGGAATATTGTCTTGAAAAATATGAATCTCTTAATAGCACCGTGTCCCCGGAAAATGTGCCAAAAGGATGAGGGTCGTCAATCCTCTCCACTAATAACTTCAATCCAATACTGGTGTCTGATGGATGTATGCATTAAGAGAAAAAATATCTTTGAAAAACAACTATGTTAAACACAATCAAAACTTGCGTAAAATAAATCACACATGCAAAAATGTAAAGGAACACTTGTAGAAATAAATTTTGCATTAATAAATCACACTTTGCATAAATGAAATTGTTGAATTAAAAATAAAGGAAAGATAAATATGACATCTGCAGGTTCACAAAAGAAATTGTGCATGAGACATGAAGGTTCGCGCATAACATAAAATCAGAAATCATAAAAAAAAAAGAAAACGACGGAGATAAGAAATCAACATAACACATGGATCTATCTTCCTTGGAATGAGATGCCAAGTCATTCCTTAGAAGAGGACTTAATTCATACTTTTAATTCAAAATATGTAGAATAATTTGTCTCGAGAAGATTAACAAGGAAGAACAAATATATTATTCTTGGTAGTGAAAAATTACATATAAGAGTGTGGGAGGTTGCATTTATTACTAATGCATCTGAAAAACAACTTATTTTTTGAAATAAAATCTGATCTTATCTGTACTCCAATCCTAACAACTAAGATCTTTATCTCCACAAAATATGGAGAGAGATATATTATGGAGTCGAAGTTTTATGTCGTTTATTTTAAGAAAATCTACTCTTAAATATTCTCCTTACTTTTTGGTAACAAGAATCACATTGATTTTTTCTCCTACTTTATTAAAATAAGGTTTTTCCTCAAAACATTACTTTGACAAAATACCACTCCCATATTTTTTATTTAAATTTTCATTTATATGATCTGTAGAACTGTTAGTCCTCATTTGATGCACTTTTTCCTTGGACCACAATTCACTAAAGGTTAGATTCATTTTTATTGGTAAAAACTATAGAAAATATGAATGAGGTTTTTGTTAAATACATTTCTATTAACAAAAAAATCTCTTAGATTTTCCATTTTAATTTTTTGTTTTCGGATGTGGAACAATTGGTGCTCATTTGATACACTTTTTCCTTGGACTGCAACTCACTAAAAGTTAGATTCCTTTTTATTCATAAAACATGTAGAAAATATGAATGAAGTTTTTGTAAGTGCATTACTATGAAGAAACACCTCTTTAATATTTTACATTTGAATTTTTTTTTTTGGATGTGGAACATTTAGTGCTCATTTGATACACTTTTCCTTGGATTGTAACTCACTAAAAGTTACATTTATTCTTATCGATAAAACTGTACAAAATATGAATGATATTTTTGTTAAACATATTATTATGAAAAAAATATCTCATAATTTCCATTGGATTATCTGATTATTTACAATTCCTCATTTTATGCATGTTTTGTAACTAAAACTACAAGTTACGGAGCTAAAATTTCAAGTTAGGAACTAACTCTAACTTGTTATGGAGTTAACTCCCATTATTCCGAGCTAACTCCCATTTTAATGGAGATAATTCCAATTTTTTTGGAACTAAATTTATAAGTTCTAGAAGTAAATTTTCAAGTTTCGTAACTAAATCGCAAGTTCCGAACTAAAGCTGCAAGTTCCAGAGCTAACTCGATTTTTCTAGAGTTAACTGCAAATGGATATAACTTTTGCACACGATCTCGGATTGAGATGATTATTTTTGAACTCGCATGATTTTCTAAAAGGAATCTAGATATGAAATCATTTTTGATTTTAGATATACAATTCATTATCAATTCCACTTTTCGTGAGAACTAGCATTATCTTGCCTCTATTGCCTACATATAAAAGACTTTTGATCTTTCCTAAATAATACACAAGATTAGTAAAAAAATAGATAAAAATAATTCTAAAGAATGAACAAGATATATATCCTATATTCTATCTTAAGAAAACTATAAGTTCCAAGATTACATTTAAATCCACTTTCAAAGGTAACTTGGAAGGACAAAATAATAGTAATTTATGGCCAATTTATGGTCTCATAAGTTATTACAAGAAAATATATCGTTAGACACTGAAAGGGTATAGGAGACTAATCCTAGAATAATTTTGGGTGTTTGCAACAAGGCCAAATTGACAACTTGTGTCTAATATTTATGTTGTGTAATTGCATGCTTAGTTACGAAGTCTCCCATGGGGTGACCTCATGTATGTGGCCATGGGTGTAATATTTTCCTTTCTTTTAAATTTTTATGTTTTATTTTTTGGTGCATGTATTTAATTAATTGCAAAAATCTATTCACTTTATTAACACTTTTTAAATGTGGTTTAATTAGCTAATTTAATTTAATTTGTAATAAAAATGAAGATGTGATAAATGTGCGTAATGAAGAGGGTAGATGGTCGTTGATTTTTTCTTGATGCGGAATTAATTAAATTCTATTTTGTTGATTGTACTCTTATCCCCTTCCCAAAATCTATTTTTCCTTGTAGGCCACTTTTTGAGACTTGTGGGATAAATTAACATTGTCCTTTACATCTCAAACTCTTCTACCAAACCTATGCATATTAAGTATGGAGTTTATTTTGACACTTTTAATGCATTTATTGAGTGTAAAAGAGTAAATAAAGTCACCTTTCTACTTACCACATTTATTTTTTCCTTGAAAGGTATGGAGAGTATGTTGGAGTGTAATATGTGCATGTCATAAGCCTTATATGTTCATTTGATTGCATTTGGTTTGGGGTGTTGATTTGTTGAGTTAGAATGGAGCAATGATGAAGTGTCATCCTACATGGAGCCACCTCATCATCCTCACCTCCCTTTTATTTATTGGATGAATTTGAAGAATTTTTGGTTACTTGTATTATTTTTCTACTCTTGCACTTTGAAATTTCATCTTGGGTTGCAAGCTTGGAGTCTTTTTGGAGTTGAATTTTTATTTTCTTAGTTTGAAGGTGTTGAATTTTATTGGAGTGAATAGTTTTAGAAGCTAAATGGATGGGTAGGATCTCCACTTTTGTTATTTATTTATTCATGAATATAGATGTGAATTTTTTTCTTGTTTGAGTAATTTTAGGAGTGTTATGAATGTGATATTTTGGGGTTGGGTAGCTTTCCTTAAGAAGGGTGTGGGAGATGGAATTATGGGGCCATTGGGGAGGGAAAGGGACTTGTGAGGCATGAATTTTTGAGGGATTTTGATTAGGAGCTCCATATATTGGTAGTGAAAATGAAAACATGAACATATTTTTGTAAGGGAGAGAGATAAAGATGCATTTGAGTGTTTTGATGTTGTCCATATGGAGGCTTTTAGGTAGAACGCCTATATCACCTGGGAGGAAAAATTTGGTGGTTCCCATATTCCTTGCTCCTTTTGGCTTGTTTTCAAGCCTATGTGTTGTTAAAAAATTGTGAATATTTTCTGAGTGTATTTATTTGATGTGTGGTATATTGCATGTTTTGTGGAAGCCATTTTGTAAAAAAATTCAAAGTTTCATAACACTCCCCATTATTCTTCATTGGGACTCGGGTTCCAATAAGGAGGATGACTTCTAATCTTAATACATTATAGCTTGGGCAAAGAGTGTCACCTATTCCCCTTTCATTGTATTGTGATCCAAATTTGATAAGAAGAGAAGAGTGCAAAGTTGAAGATTGGAGGAGTTATACTTTGTTGGAGCCAAAAATATCATCTTGTAATGTTATCCCATTGTTTTAAAGTATGAGATGTGATATTAAAAATTATTATTTTAAAGTGTTTGAAAAAATATCTTTTGTGTTGTAATAAAATGAACTATTATCATTGAGAAAAGAGTGTATTGTTATCCCTTTTGTCACTTGTATTATTGTAAAAGAATGAGTTCAAACAAAAAAATATTAGATAAACTTTCTTATTTTTATTGAAAGCGTTAGTTTATTGAATTTTTAAGTTATTGAAATTAAGTTCTCTCAAATCTAGACTTGTAATAGAAAAAGGGGGTTGTATTGTGAATTTCATTGAAAGAAATGGTGATCTTGTGTGAATAGTGAATGTTGATTCTTTGTGATTGTCGTGCAATATTCAAAATTAAAAGGAAAAATAGAAAAATGGATTTATTTAAGTATGTTATTTATTTTAATCTCTCTAAACTAAGTTTTGAAAAGGAGCTACTTGATTTAAATTTATAGTCATATTTTATACAAGGTTATAAAGGAAACTTTTATAGTTATTGTTTTTAAATTGAAGACAAAATTTTAACTTCTATGTATGAAGGAATTAAATGTGAATTTATAACTACTTGCACTTATGTTTTATTATATAAATAAAATTGATTTATTATTTATGTTAAAGATAAAACAAAAAAACATTATTCTACAAATACAATTATATATAAGTATATAAATTTATTTTATCAAATTATATATTTATACATATTATAATTATATATATATAAATTAAATAAAATTATTTTATATATGTGTGTGTGTGTGTGTGAAATTATCGTCATGGGCGAATGACTATATAAGCCAAAGATTATATACTATTACAAAAATTATAAAGCCAAATGGCTCTTATATTCATTAAAAGTTTAATATTGAAAATTTCCCTATATAACCTAATGGCTTGATTATGTCCAAGTCTATATTATATCAAAAACAAAAACGAATTTGTTTATTGAATGTTTGTTGGGCTTAATGGCCTTTGGGTAAGAAGTTATTTAGATTAGAGTGGGGTGGGGTGGAGCCCCATTGAATTTATTTAATATTATATATTGTTTTTACATTTTTTATGTTGAAATATTAAAATATGGTTTTATGTGTGTATTTATATATACCCTTAAATAGTATATATAATGTACATAAACAAATGACATAAAATGGGGGTACCAACATACATAATTCAAATAGGGTAAACTCTTCATAAATAAAATTTAAATAACCATTAAAACACAAGAAAACCCTAGGAGATGAATGCAAAATAATTCCCCAACATATGAGAAACCATCCAATAAAAATGAGCAACTTTCCATGGCCACCATCACCTCCATGCTCCCAAAACCTAGAAAACAAAATGAAATGGGATTAGAGAAAATGGGAATATTAAGCTAACATAAATATTTTAGGGCTCTTTTTTAAAACATAGGATCCAAGGGTTCAAAATGGATTGATCTAAGGGCTGAGATTATATCCTACATAATTTAAAACGATGACATTTTGTGGGAGTAAGATTAAATTAAAAAGGGTATGGGTAATTGGTTGAATGGGGCCACTTAGTGGCTAGGCCAAGTGTTAAAATTTTGTGGTAGGAAATAAATTAAACATTGTGCGTGTCCATCCAAGTAATGAACTAAAGAGTTTTTAAATAAATATTAGTAAGGGTATAGTTTTATAACTTAATGGGACATGACTATTAAATATTTGAAAAATACCCTATTTAAGTGACAAAACTAAATGGGAGACTTTTAAACTGTAAGAATGTTGTTAGAAATAAATTAATAATATTTAATTATTAATTTAATTGCAGCCACCTTATGAATGATTAATGTTTTTAAATGAAAAATAAATAAAAGTTGTGGATGATTATAACCTTGGCAACTTTTAAAACCAAAATCAATTCCGTAAATTTTTCCCCGTTAATTTACTTGAGTTTGGTGTCATTTTGAATGTCAATTTTTTGGTTGTTACAAAACCTAAATGTCATGAATATGTAAACCTAAAAATGCCATGTTGTGAAGTATGCCTATCTTTTGTTTCTTACTATAGTTAGGTCATTGTCTGGTTTACATCATTTGAGTAATACATTGATGTGTACCCTATGTTATCCTAGTATATTAGTGGGTTCATGTTTATGTAAGTGTCTTATGTGATGTCGAGTTTCTCTACTTAGATCCCTTACGGTATTGTGTAGCGAGCAATTAAATATAAATAAAAAATCCTATAATTTTACTGTTGTATTTCTGTGTTGAAAATGTTGAAATTACACAAATATTTTTCAAACATAAAAATATATGACAACTATAAAACATGAGTGATCTTTAAGAATAGGGATTTTGCATTAATCTACCTCATTATTTCTTTCAATTCCAAGAATTAATACATCGTGGAATTCTTCTAGTTTATTAAATTCCACTACGATGAAGATGGTTTATAATTGAAAAATACGAACCAAACGGTTATGGTTGCACTCTTATAGCTTAAAATAAATTAAATAATAAAGATCAAATTTTTCAGTCCCTCGAGGAGTGGTGGCTCTCTTCTCTAGATCCCGTTATGTGTGTACAAGTGTTAAGGCCACACTTAAACATTCAAGTGTATTGAAGTTGAAACGCATTGAACATCCATTAACACTCCAATGTGCTAAATAATCGATCCATTAACACACTATATTAATTCTTCGGCTATTTAAATTCTTCCATAATAGTATTCACTACAATCATTATAGGAAAAATTTATTTTTTGACTGGCACTACAATACAAATAGGCAGATCAAATTTTCTATCAAGCGTTTTCCGCTCAAGAAGCTCAGCACATGCAGGTAGAACAGGATTTGAATTTCTGTAGATGAAGTAAATGGTGAGCTGAGTTACTCCTAGAAGGAGCGGATTCCATTGGGCACCCAGAATATTTTCAAATCAAAATGAGAAAAAGGGTTTATGGTCCTTGTAGAAATACGTTAAGAATCCATAAACACAGTCTATAACCATTGAAATAAAAACATTTAATATATACATTCATATGGCAGGAGGAAATGATAGAAGCTTACAACCAAAAATACGTTCCTAGTAATTACAGAGTGTCTAGACTAGACAAGTGTGTTAAGGGTGTTGAAGAAGGATGTTAGGAATGGCATGTACTCAACACTTTTGGTTTTGATAACAAGTCCCTGAAATAAAGTAACATAATTGTTATGTCCCGTTCAGCGTGTACCCTAGTTCTTGTTGCAATGACTCTTTTTGTTGAGTGTCGAATGGCTGTGTGAATTTCTGTTGTCTTAGACCATGTCTCAGCGATGTTTTAGCACCTCCCCCTCCTTCTGGCATCCTCGAGTCGTTATCGACACCTCCCTTTTGTGGACTGTGTAATGTCCTGTGCGTTATCCTTTTTACAAGAGGATCTTGTTGTCGCATTTTTAAGCTCAATCGTTGGTCAATATTAATGTGGGTAGGAATTATATATATAATTATAATATGTAATGGTAATGATGTTATTTTAATTTAATGATTGATCAGCCCTTATTTTATAAGTATTATTATTTTACCTTAATTTTGATCATCATCGATATTTTATATTAAGTATATCTATAGCATTTCTTCTAGTTGTTTTGTCTAATCGTGTTGTAGGACAAACCCGTCCCGCGCTGAAGAAGGGTTGCCCGTCTTGGCGCCATGGTAGTCTTTGCTCCGTGTTCATCTTGAGTGTAACCTCTAATTTGTTTTCCCCCTTCGTGTCGTTGCTGACGCTTCCTGTGCTGGCCTCCGCGGCGACCGTTACTTTTTCCCTATTTAATGGAAATTTGCGTGTTCGAAGCCTGGTAGACGGCTTGTATGGCAGGTTAGTATTTTAGGGTATGTCCCTTTTAAAAAAGAGATTCTTATATTTGTTTTTACAAAAGGGGGATTGTTATGAATAGTCGATCATTGTCATCTATTATTAGTGTCGATCTGGACTGTCGACATTATTAATATTTTAATAGTTTTTCCTAGGTTGCTGGCATTCTTTTCGGTTTGCATTTTTTTAAAACCAAACTAACTGGTTTATTATTCTTTAAATAAATATATATATACACATGTATAGATATAAAAATAAGATGAAATAAAATAAAATATAAGTAAAAATAAATAAATAAATAAAGGAATGCTGTGGTTGCGTGGGAAAGAAGGGGGGGTAGGTGTGTGGCGCAGGTTGGAGGAGACTGAATTAAAATCAAAATTTTAGGTTCTTGTGCCTAAGGCCCTACCGTCCCTCACCCCTTCTGCCATCTAGACCTGGTGCGTGGCCATCTCCCACTGGCCTTACCTCTGCCAGCCGCCCCACCTTCTTTTATTTCTGTGATTTGCAAATCTCTTGCGTCCTGTGCTGCCTGCTCTCTTTATCCTTCTCTGACCGCGTGAGTTTTTCCTTTGTTGGACTGCGTGTGGAGTGGTTGAGAGGCATTTTTCTTCCTGGTTCCTCCTTCGTGCATGGTTTTAGATGAAGCTTCAAGCTAGTGAAGAAAGCAGCGAGTCACCTCCACTTTCATTGGGTCTTTGCGAGGTGTGTTCTTGTAAGGGATCCTCGTAATAGCTGCCAGCAACGGTATTTAGGCCGGGAGGCGCATGCATGTTGCAGTATAGTAGAAGCCTTTGTGAGCACTTCCAACAAGAAGGTTGTCCAACTATGTTGTTATTTGTTCAGTATCGAATGCATCCTCAAATTCGGGATTCTCCTTCAAGATATGTTTTATCAAAATCGAGTATGTGACAGTGAGAGTGTTACCAGGAGACCTGATGAAGTTCATTGCAAAGATTCTCTATTGAGACCTTACTTTTTTTACGATGTAACTCATGCAAGAAAATCTTGTAGGTGTTGATCTATTTCATATCAGAATATTCATGAAGCACAATTTACTTTGCAATTATGAACTTGCTGGAAAACGTGGCAGTTGTTTAGATCCGGCTCTTGTTGGTTTTTTTTTGTTGGAAATCCTCCTCTTCTTACCCTACGTGCATGGATGGATGTCCGCACCTATTCCAGTCTATCTTTTTGACCTGGTTGCATGGGCAGAGAGGCCATAGAAATCCTTTCTGTCAAGGCGTTTTTCTTGCACTGTTGGCCCTTGGAAGGAGGGAAGTATGTTTGGGTGTTGTTCTACTTCCCTCTGCTCAGTTTTGTTCCTGTTTCCTACAACGAACCCTCTTCCTTTCATTATCTTCTCCTCTGTGACTTGGGCGATGGATGCCTCTTCTCCTCCCACGTTCTTCCACTGGCTTCCTCTACAATCTGGCATGTTTTGTTGGGTGTGGGATTTGGGAGGGCGTCCAAAGCAATGGAAGAGGCGGAGGGCATCGAAAGCAATGGAGGAGAGGCTGGAGCACAATGTTGAATATGGAGAAAAATGCAAGATATTTCTACACTTTTCTCTTTATTACTATATTTAAATTATTGTTAAATCGAACCACCTTTTCCTTGCATTGATTTTCGGTTGGATGTCATGATGGGAGATCTCCCCTTTCGCTTGTTTCTTCTTGTTTTAGCTTTTATCATTTTCGAGTATGTTGGTCGAAAGGATGCATGTGCCCTCTCCTCTGGGTGTTATGTTTCTCTTGCTCGAGTGATAGACCTTCGTCTGTTTGTTTATGTATTAATTCTTCTCTGTGATTGAGTTGCAAGTTATTATGTTGATCAAACTAGTATTTTTATTATCATGGAAGTAAGTTTACGATAACTATGAAGCTCCTCCCTAGCACCCAAGTTTGTATTTTGACGTTTTTGTTAACTCCTTCACAAGTCCATTTGATAACCTTTTGGCATCGAGAAATAAGGGTTGTAGGATTAGTGTGAGCAATGTGTGGGTTAGCCTTGACTTAGAGTTTCGGTATTAAAAGTTTAGAATGAAAAGGTTTGTGTGCAATGTGTTTTCTATCTCACGTGTTTAAACTCTTATATTATCTTTCATCTCGTTTCTAGGATTTCAAGGCCATCCTCAAGAAGTACCTTGACCATCCCTATCAACTTGAACCATAACTAGCTTTTCGGATCAACTAAGCTTGAGGTTTCATTGTGCGAATCCATTACCTTGTTGACACTAGAATAGTTTTTGTCTAATCCCCCTCTCGAATTATTGTTGATGGTGCTCTTTATTTTTCCTAACTTGCATTATTTCTCCTTTGTAATGTTAACGCTATTAATTAATATTGGTTGGTTTATATGCACGTAATTACCTTAATATTTTGTGGTGGAAATTTCCTTAAATGTGATTAATCTTTGGGAAAAAAAAACTCATCTTTCACTTGATAGTCTTATGGATTCATAGCGGGAGGTTTTGTTTTGATAATGTCACTTAGAAATTATGTTTGTATCTATGTGTGACGGTTGTTTGTGTTACAAGAGGTTGCCTTAAAATATTGTTGTTTGGGAAATAGGTAATTTATTTTAAATCAACCAAACATTAGAATTGTTGTGGAGGTTTGCAAATCTTTATTGTTATAAAATTTGTTGATGACATCATTGTATACTCTTGTTTGACAGAACATCCTTCTTATCTCGCATGTTTGCTACTAGCAGCTTTGTAAGACATTGGCCCTTCTTGAATGATTGGAAAATCTCTTGGAGTTAATGGTCAAAACTAGTATACTTTTCCATCACTTCGAAACTTATGTTGTGTGTATACTCTATTTGATTTCCGGTTTGAAACTCAATTATACATGGCTTTTTGTGTTAATTTTTTTGAAACCCGTGGTTCCCCTTTCTTGGGCGATCAACTCTTGTTTATTTAGAAATATATTATTTTAGCCTATGCGTTTGGTACCTTTGATAAATTTCTAGATGGTTGGTCTATATATCAAATCCCAATCTTATAATTATTATTTAATTACTTACTTGATGGGAATTCTATTTTTGCTAGAATGTTTATTTCTACTTATAGGGCAAGGGCCATTCTCATACGATTGCTATACTTTCGTTGCTTTTACTCCTAAGCTGAAGTACAAAGTCTTCTCCTTCTTTGATTGGCATGATGGAGACTTTTTATAACTTGATCTGTTGATAGTGTTTAGAGGTTTGACCCAATTCTTGTAATAAAGTGCTTCCTTTTGTGGTATTGTAAGATAATAGTTATGGTGGTTTTGTGTATCCTTATCTTGCTCAGTTCTCGCGAACCGACTCTTGTAGAAAAATTTGTTGCGAGATGGATTTTGCGAGTAGATGAGGGTAGACTTGTAGATTTTACATCAACCTTAGTTGAGAAATTATTTTGCATGAATCCTTTTATATTGTTCAATTTGTTGATAACATCTAGTGGAAAATTTAGAAGATGATCAATGTCTTAGTATTTTGTATCGTGGATTATGTCATCTTAACTTTGGAACCTTGAATTGTCTATCTATCTTGGAAAATATAAGAAAATTTGTTTACCGCTTGTTGAGTGACCTTATTGGATTATCGGTATTCTAAGAGTTGATGTAACCTTATTTCATTTTCGTAAATGAATATTGTTAAACTTTACCCCTACGATTAAATGTTGAGTTAAATCTTTCTAAGACTTAGTAATTGTGTGTTATAAGTAAAATAAAATGGGTTGTTTAATACTTATAGAAGTTAAACTAAAATTTATATTGCAAATAAATTAGTGTAGAGGTGACCAACTTGAGAGCATGTAATTCCATAAGTGATCAAAGATGAAACTATCCTTTGTTAAGTAACATTATATAACTTGATATCCCTAGCTACACTAATTAACACTATCCCTTTCATGGTGAAATTCTTAAACAAACTTAAGGAAATCTATGGTTAGTTACGGAAGATAATAAGATTTTATAAGTAGGCGAAAACAATTTAGAAACCGCGCAATCTATCTCTCAACCATTAGAAGGTAAATTGTGTTATTTTTATAAAACTCATTTAGTAAAGCTCATGTAAAATCTTTAATAATTTTGGTTAAGTTTTCAAGTTTCAATTATATCTTGGTAATAGCTAATGAGGCCTTGAAGATGATTTCAACTCAACCTTCTCCCTCTAACCTTTTTCCAAGGTGCCTTGTCTTTCTTCTCTTAAGTATGTTGAACGCAAACCCATGTTGTCATATGGGCATGAACAAGTTCTAGTAGCGTAAGTGTAAATAGATGGCCTTGTGGAATTAAATTACCCCTTTCTCTAAATAAACGAATTAAGCAAATAAATGTCATAATAGAGAATATTTAAAGATGATTACTCAGTGTAAAAAGAATAAACTTAGCTTGGTAAGATGAATTGTATGAATCATATCTTGAGCCTCCTTGAAAACGTAAGCTAAGAATTGCAAGATGTCTTTTTAAAATAAATTACCCTCGGGAATATCTCATTGTGGTTGGCCCTAATTGTAAGTGTGTTCTGCGGTTGGACTTCTATGTTGTCATGTCAAAATGAAAAAAAAAAAAATGTATTATCCTTTTGGGTGTGAATGTTTCCGTCTTTGACCTTGTGGTCATCCCCATAACAAGTGGTTCCAGAGTTGGTTGTAACTTTGTGATGACATGTTGTGTCGTGTTATGTGTGGAAGCAAGTCAAAAAAAAATTTATCCTGTCTTTTACTATGTTGTTTGTGTGTGAATTTTTGGGTTGTTACACTTGGTATCAGAGCATAGGTTCATGCTCTCGAACCTCTGGGCCAGCTTAGAGTGGTGGTGGTGTTTCATGATGATACTGCATGATGATGATGATGTTGCATGATGGTGGTTGATATTGGAAGAGTAATGTGCTTTAAGCGTGATGTGATCCATGTCGTAATTGTGATATTGTGAACGCACATGATGTGTATGTCACTTTGTGTGTGTTTGTGATCATTTTGATATGTTGGGGATGGGAATATTTTGTCTCCTTCTTATGGATTCTATGAAGAGTTCATGTGTGAATTCTGCTTATGATGTGTGAAAAGAATTATAATGTGGATGACGTAGTGTTGGAGCATTGTGGCATATTGTGGTATGTAGGTGTATCAATGTGTTGTATGACTAGATTGATGTTAAAAGAAATAAGTTATATCATAATGTTTTATCATGTTTTGATGAAATGTGTGTACCACCTTGTTATGTAGCAATGGATGTTATGTTGTGGCGTTACTATGTTCATCATAAGTATGATGTGTGTAATATTTAATGCTTCATGTTGTGATTTAGGGTCATACGGTGAGTGTATGAACCCTATCATATGGTGATTGCACTTTGGGTGCAGAATGTGGTAAAGTGATGTGTTACACCCGGTGAATGTATGATTGTGATCTGCCTTGTATATGTACCACCATTGTGTTATAGATGTACTTACTTGCTATGTTGTAAACCTTACGCTAACCGACCCTGAGGGAAATTGGTAGAAGTGTATGTTGAGAGTGAGGAATGGTGTACCATGGGTCAATAACTCGAGCCAAAATTTGGTTTAGTAGATAACAACCTGTGATTCTTTCTCTCTCTCCTATGTGGTTGTATGTATGCAACCTAAGTGCAACTATGACTATGTTTAACCTTGTCGAAGTGGTGGCGGGATGATTCGGATAGAGGTGATGACAGTTGTATTATTGATATGTATTTTACGAGCTAAGGCTTGATGTTCCAAGTGCTAGCAACTCGTTGACTACCCCTTTGGTGGCTAGATAAGGCCACACAGTTATCGTAATGTGACATTATTATAAGTTTATTTTATTCGTAAATTGAGCTTTTTACTTTATTTTGTCAAGACCAGCAGCTTTTCTTGATTTCCATGCTTTACAATTTTGGGAATTTCCTTGGTTTATGGCACTAACATGTGGATTTTGACACTAACTATGGCTATTTGGCCATTTATTTTTCTCTTGGTTTGGACCTTATTTTTTAAAAAAATTAAATTTTTACCGCCTTGCCCAAGGCTTGTACTTTGCCACTTGGCACTTAGATTGGATTATTGTGCTAGTTCTATTGTTGTGATGTGTGGAATAGGGTCATGGGATGCACCATGGAATGGTTGGACCTATGGACCCACTTTGTTGTATGGGGTTACGCCCCAAGGAGTTACAGATAACTAGCGGGTTGTTGAACCACGGGTTATTATGTCACTTGGGTTAGGAGTGTTCAAACTCTATGTGTCTTGGACCATAGGGTCAACCGGCCTCCTTGAGGGAGGCATAAGAGTTTGAGGGAGGCATAAGAGACTTGAGGGAGGTATAAGAGTTTGAGGGAGGCATAAGAGACTTGAGGGAATCATAAGAGTTTGAGGGAGGCATAAGAGACTTGAGGGAGGCATAAGAGTTTGAGGGAGACATAAGACACTTGAGGGAGGCATAAGAGTTTGAGGGAGGCATATGATATTTGTGTGTATGGTTGATGTTCTAGGATATATGTTGAGTTATTGTGATGTTTGGTAGTGGTCTTTTGATGTATGTGTTACTCATGTCAAATGGATATGTGTTGTGATGTCGTGGATATGTCATTGATTCCCTTGTGGACACTATGTACCTATAGCATTTGTTTGGTGTTATGTGATTTTTTTCATCGATGCAAATTGAGGGAATGTCTGGTGGATTGTAATACTCTTTTGTTCGAGTATTTAATATGTCAGTCATAGATGTGTGACGAGTACTATGTTATGTGGACTGTGCCTATTCCATTCCGTATTTGAGTAACCTTTTGTGGTGTAATACAATCATGAAGTATATACTTGTGTGCTTGTGAATCTGTAGTGTCTTTTTGAACCTGATAGGGTGTTGTGTTAGCAGTTCATGTTGGGCACCCACAATAAGGAATAAACCAAAACTCTTCAATGATGAAATTTTAAAAGAAATTAAACTAAGAATAATGCTAATGGAAAGGAACTAATGAAATAATAAATAAGAGGGAACTGCCAATCTTCACAGAACCTTGAAAGTTAAAATTTCTACCGAATGTTCCTAAGGCTACCTTGTGACCGTGCTTTAATCAACTAAAATTTTAAACCATAAAGTGTACTTTCTCCTTTACCTGTTCTTGGTTGTGAACCATTTCTTTTCCCTTGTGTTATGTCGCATCGAGGACGATGCTTTTCTTAAGGGGAGGAGAATGTAATGCCCCGTTTGGCGTGTACCCTAGTTCTTGTCGCAATGACCCTTTTTGTTGAGTGTCGAATGGCTGTGTGAATTTTGTTGTCTTAGACCATGTCTCAGTGATGTTTTAGCACCTCCCCTCTCCTTCTGGCGTCCTCGAGTCGTTATCGACACCTCCCTTTTGTGGACTGTGTAATGTCCTGTGCGTTATCCTTTTCACAAGGGATCTTGTTGTCACATTTTTTTAAGCTCAATCATTGGTCAATATTAATGTGGGTAGGAATTATATATATAATTATAATATGTAATGGTAATGATGTTATTTTAATTTAATGATTGATCAACCCTTATTTTATAAGTATTATTATTTTACCTTAATTTCGATCATCATCGATATTTTATATTAAGTATCTCTATAGCATTTCTTCTAGTTGTTTTGTCTAATCATGTTGTAGGACAAACCCCGTCCACGTATCGATGAAGGGTTGCGGTCTTGGTGCCATGGTAGTCTTTGCTCCATGTTCATCTTGAGTGTAACCTCTAATTTGTTTCCCCCTTCGTGTCGTTCTTTGACACTTCTGTCTGTTGGCCTTGCGGCGACCATTATTACTTTTCCTATTTAATGGAAATTTGCGTGTTCAAGAAGCTGAGTAGACGGCTTGTATGGCGAGTTAGTATTTTAGGGTATGTCCTTTTTAAAAAAAGAGATTCTTATATTTTTTTACAAAAAAAGGGGGATTGTTATGAATAGTCGATCATTGTCGTCTATTATTAGTGTCGATCTAGACTGTCGACATTATTAATATTTTAATAGTTTTTCCTAGGTTGCTGGTATTCTTTTCGGTTTGCATTTTTTTAAACCAAACTAACTGGTTTATTATTTCTTTAAATAAATATATATATACATACATGTATAGATATAAAATAAGATGAAATAAAATAAAATATAAGTAAAAATAAATAAATAAAGGAATGTTGTGGTTGCATGGGAAAGAAGGGGGGTAGGTGTGTGGCGCAGGTTAGAGGAGACTGAATTAAAATCAAAATTTTAGGTTCTTGTGCCTAAGGCCCTACTGTCCCTCACCCCTTTCCGCCATCTAGACCAGGTACGTGGCCATCTCCCACTGGCCTTACCTCTGCCAGCCGCCCCAGCTTCTTTTATTTCTGTGATTTGAAAATCTCTTGCGTCCTGTGCTGCCTGCTCTCTTTATCCTTCTCGACCATGTGAGTTCTTCCTTTGTTGGATCTGCGTGTGGAGTGGTTGAGAGGCATTTTTCTTCCTGGTTCCTCCCTGCGTACGTGGTTTTAGATGAAGCTTCAAGCTAGTGAAACAGGTGTGTCACCTCCACTTTCATTGGGTGTTGCGAGGTGTGTTCTTGTCGGGGATCCTCGTGAATAGCCTCTGTGATATTTAGGCCAAAGACGGGCATGTTGCGGTATAGTCGAATCCTTTGTGAGTGCTTCCAACAAGAAGGTTGTCCAACTATGTTGTTATCTATTTAGTATCGAATGCATCCTCAAATTCAGGATTCTCCTTCAAGATATGATTTATCAAAACTGACTATGTGATAGTGAGAGTGTTACTAAAAGACCTAATGAAGTTTATTGCAAAGATTCTCTATTGAGACCTTACTTGTTTTACGATGTAACTCATGGAAGAGAATCTCATAGGCGTGGATCTGTTTCATATCAGAATATTCATGAAGCACAATTTACTTTGCAATTATGAACTTGCTGGAAAATGTGGCAGCTGTTTAGATCCGGCTCTTGTGGGTTTTTTTGTGGGAAATCCTCCTCTTCTTACCCTGCGCGCGTGGATGGATGTCCGCACCTATTCCAGTCTGTCTTTTTGACCTGGTTGCATGGGTAGAGAGGCCATAGAAATCCTTTCTGTCAGGGTGTTTTTCTTGCACTGCTGGCCCTTGGAAGGAGGGAAGTATGTTTGGGTGTTGTTCTACTTCCCTCTGCTCAGTTTTGTTCCTGTTTCCTGCAATGAACCCTCTTCCTTTCATTATCTTCTCCTCTGTGACTTGGGCGATGGATGCCTCTTCTCCTCCCACGTTCCAGCTTCCACTGGCTTCCTCTACAGTCTGGCATGTTTTGTTGGGTGTGGGATTTCGGGAGGGCGTCCAAAGCAATGGAAGAGGCAGGAGGGCGTCCAAAGCAATGGAAGAGACAGGAGGACGATGTTGAATCTGGAGAAAAAGGCAAGATATTTCTACACTTTTCTACTATTACTATATTTAAAATTATTGTGAAATCGAACCACCTTTTCCTTGCATTGATTTGTCAGTTGGATGTCATGATGGGAGATCTCCCCTTTCAGTTTGTTTCTTCTTGTTTTAGCTTTTATCATTGTCAATATGTTGGTCGAAATGATGCGTGTGCCCTCTCCTCTTGGTGTTATGTTTCTGTTGCTCTTGTGATAGACCTTAAATCTGTTTGTTTATGTATTAATTCTTCTCTGCAATTGAGTTACAAGTTATTATGTTGATCAAACTAGTATTTTTGTTTTCATGGAAGTAAGTTTACGATAACTATGAAGCTCCTCCCTAGCACCCAAGTTTGTCTTTTGACATTTTTTGTCAACTCCTTCGCAAGTCCCTTTGATAACCTTTTGGCATCGAGAAAGAAGGGTTGTAGGATTAGTGTGAGCAATGCGTGGGCTAGCCTAAATTGACTTAGAGTTTTGGTATTAAAAATTTTAGAATGAAAAGGTTTGTGTGCAATGTGTTTTCCGTCTCACGTGTTTAAACTCTTATATTATCATTCATCTTGTTTCTAGGCTTTTAAGGCCATCCTCAAGAAGTACCTTGACCATCCCTATCAAATTGAACCATAACTAGATTTTCGGATCAACTAAGCTCGAGGTTTCATTGTGCGAATCCAGTACTTTGTTGACACTAGAATAGTTTTCATCTAATCCCCCTCTCATAATTATTGTTGATGGCGCTCTTCTATTTTTCCTAACTTGCATTATTTCTCCTTTGTAATGTTAACGCTATTAATTAATATTGGTCAGTTTATATGCACTATAATAGCTTAATATTTTGTGGTGGAAATTTCCTTAAATGTGATTAATCTTCGGGAAAAAAAAACTCATCTTTCACTTGATAGTCTTATGGATTCATAGCGGAAGGTTTTGTTTTGATAATGTCACTTAGAAATTATGTTTGTATCTATGTGTGACGGTTGTTTGTGTTACCAAGGGTTGCCTTAAAATATTGTTGTTTGGGAAATAGGTAATTTATTTTAAATCAACCAAACATTAGAATTGTTGTGGAGGTTTGCAAATCTTTATTGTTATAAAATTTGTTGATGACATCATTATATACTCTTGTTTGTGAACATCCTTCTTATCTCGCATGTTTTCTACTAGCTTTGTAAGACATTGGCCCTTCTTGAATGATTGGAAAATCTCTTGGAGTTAATGGTCAAAACTAGTATACTTTTCCTTCACTTCAAAACTTATGTTGTGTGTATACTCTATTTGATTTCCGGTTTGAAACTCAATTATACATGGCTTTTTGTGTTAATTTTTTTGAAACCCGTGGTTCCCCTTTCTTGGGCCGATCAACTCTTGTTCTTTTAGAAATATATTATTTTAGCCTATGCGTTTGGTACCTTTGATAAATTTCTAGATGGTTGGTCTATATATCAAATCTCAATCTTGTAATTATTATTTAATTACTTACTTGATGGGAATTCTATTTTTGCTAGAATGTTTATTTCTACTTATAGGGCCAAGGGCCATTCTCATACGATTTCTATACTTTCGTTGCTTTTACTCCTAACTGAAGTACAAGGTCTTCTCCTTCTTTGATTGGCATGATGGAGACTTTTTATAACTTTATTTGTTGATAGTGTTTAGAGGTTTGACCCAATTCTTGTAATAAAGTGCTTCCTTTTGTGGTATTGTTAGATAATAGTTATGGTGGTTTTGTGTAGCCTTATCTTGCTCAGTTCTCGCGAACTAACTCTTGTGGAAAAATTTGTTGCAGATGGATTTTGAGAGTAGATGAGGGGTAGACACTGTAGATTTTACATCAACCTCATTTGAGAAGTTCTTTTGCATGAATCCTTTTTATATTGTTCAATTTGTTGATAGCATCTAGTGGAAAATTTAGAAGAGGATCAATGTATTAGTATTTTGTATCGTGGATTATGTCATCTTAACTTTGGAACCTTGAATTGTCTATCTATCTTGGAAAATATAAGAAAATTTGTTTACCGCTTGTTGAGTGACCTTAATGGATTATCGGTATTCTAAGAGTTGATGTAACCTTATTTCGTTTTCGTAAATGAATATTGTTAAACTTTACCCCTACGATTAAATCTTGAGTTAAATATTTCTAAGACTTAGTAATTGTGTGTTATAAGTAAAATAAAATAGGTTTTTAATACTTATAGAAGTTAAACTAAAATTTATATTGCAAATAAATTAGTGTAGAGGTTACCAACTTGAGAGCATGTAATTCCATAAGTGATCAAACATGAAACTATCCTTTGTTAAGTAACATTATATAACTTGATATCCCTAGCTACACTAATGAACACTATCCCTTTCATGGTGAAATTCTTAAACAAACTTAAGGAAATCTATGGTTAGTTCGGAATATAATAAGATTTTATAAGTAGGCGAAAACAATTTAGAAACCACGCAATCTATCTCTCAGCCATTGGAAGGTAAATTGTGTTATTTTTATAAAACTCATTTAGTAAAGCTCATGTAAAATCTTTAATAATTCTGGTTAAGTTTTCAAGTTTCAATTATATCTTGGTAATAGCTAACGAGCCCTTGAAGATGATTTCAACTCAACCTTCTCCCTCTAAACTTTTTCCAAGGTGCCTTGTCTTTCTTCTCTTAAGTATGTTGCGCAAACCCATGTTGTCATATGGGCATGAACAAGTTCTAGTAGCGTAAGTGTAAATAGATGGCCTTGTGCAATTAAATTACCCCTTTCTCTAAATAAACGAATTAAGCAAATAAATGTCATAATAGAGAAGAGTTAAAGATGATTACTCAGTGTAAAAAGAATAAACTTAGCTTGGTAGGATGAATTGTATGAATCATATCTTGAGCCTCCTTGAAAAAGTAAGCTAAGAATTGCAGGATGTATTTTTAAAATAAATAACCCTCGGGAATATCTCATTTTGGTTGGCCCTAATTGTAAGTGTGTTATGTGGTTGGACTTCTACGTTGTCATGTCAAAAAGAAAAACAAAATGTATTATCCTTTTGGGTGTGAACGTTTCCATGTTGACCTTGTGGTCATCCCCGTAACAAGTGGTTCCCAGAGTTGGTTGTAACTTTGTGATGACATGTTGTGTCGTGTTATGTGTGGAAACAAGTCAAAAAAAAAAAAATCCTATCTTTTAATGTGTTGTCCGTGTATGAATTTTTGGGTTGTTACTGATAATCATCAACCTTTTAGACAAGATCATTTCAGTTACTAATTAATCTATATTAAATTTATTTTTCTCCTTGTCTTTTTTTCCTTTTGGGAAGTGGAAGTGATTCCTTGTACACTCCTTAAAATAAAAATAAAAGGACGTCTCAACGGAATTGAGAATAATCTAAATTAATAAGAGGTTAAGATTGAACACCTACAAAACAGCTAATGGGAAGGCATACATAAGGATTGACATTATTACACATGAAACTACAACCACTAACTCTGTGTGTGCAAAAAAGAATAGTAGCTATGCAACCAACATGATAAAAGAGATCATCATGTATATGACCAACCTAAATGTATTCACCTACAAGAATAAATTGCAATCATGTAATTAAGAAAAATTACAATTATGCATTAACATTCAACGTACTAATTAATATTTTTATAAAGGCTTTAATAATTTAATTAAGCATTAAAAGTGTACAAAAGGATGAAAAAATCACATCTCATAACTAGCGTGAAAACTTACCTTATTCTTCTTCTCGAGGCAAATATCAGAAAGGAGAAAACATAAAATATATCCAACCAAAAGCCTGCACCATTGATTGTGAGCAACAATGTGGTGTAAGGTTTAAAAAATGGGGCTCCATAAAGTAACCAAATGGAACATGTGAATAAGGTACACATATATGGAACCCTTGAATACTCTTCGATAGACTTGTCCTTGTATATCTCCAAGATTATCGGCTGCAATTTGCACACAATTTGTCTTTTTTTGACAATCATTTAGTAACTCAAAAAAATATACAATAAGCACGATACTTACATAGGTAACATGAAAAATGCCATTGATTATATTTCCTGCACAAAAAGACACCATAGAACATTAATCATTATGATTAAGATTACCGGTGCTATACTTCAACCTAATAAATTCGATCATCAAGACACCATGTCACGTTTAAAAATAGTTTTCTCTCATTCCAATGAACTTAAAAGAAAAAATCTTTGCCACCTAAATATATCTCAATCCCCTCAAATATTATAATATTTATAGAAGTTAGTCACATAAAATAACAATTAATAGAAATAAAATAAAAAATTGCAAATAAAATATATTATTGCAAACTTAGATCAACACTTTTGTGCATATATTTCTTCTTCTAGTTCCAGAGCTTTGGCTCAATACAATCTCTCTAAATGTGTTTGATATATATCAAAACACTTACAATTTCCTCAAATAAATAGATGGCTTCATCTAACAATTAAACACCTAAATTTAAAAATAGAACTAAAAATCACATGCTTTTTGAAATACAAAGATATTGATTTATTTTCTTTATTATCTTTTCCTAAAAGTAGGAATCTAAAAGCAAACAACCTAAAAATTAAAATCATGTAAAAAACCAACTACTTTTTTCTTTTCTAGGGGCAAATTTTATTTTTTTCTAACACTCCCCCTTAATTTTAACCTTCAAGCTTTTATTTTTTGGATCTGAGTGTGCACTTCTAGATCTAACATATTCCAGATCACAAACTCTTAAAAAAGTTCTCAAATACTCAAAAACTTCATTTCCCAAATATTTTATAAAGATATTAGCAAATTGATCTTCGGATCTACAAAATTCAAGACAAATTTCCTTGTTAAAAACTCCTTAATAAAGTGAAACCTCGCATCTATATGATTTCTCTATTTGTGAAAAACATGATTTTTGGTCAATGATATTGCTAAATTGTTGTCACAAAAAAATTGTGTAGCATCCTCTTGATTGTGCCTCAAATCTTTCAACACTCTACTCATCCAAACAATCGACATGTTTATCTCGTTGCTGCTACATTCTCTATTTCTATTGTAGATAATGTGACTATGGGATTATTTTTAGTTTCATACACCTATTCCAAAGTGAAAAGCATATTCGGATGTGCCCTTTTTGTCATCAATACTTCAAACATGATCATTGTCTATCTAACCTATTATTTTGAGCTCATCGATGTTGAATATAAAATTTCATGGTTATTTCAATATGTAGACCTCAAAATCATTTTTCTAGCTTGCCAATTTGAATTTTTAGAGATTCCATAAACCTTGAGATGAGGCTCACACCATACATAATATCCGTCCCTGTGGCCATCAAATACATGATATTTCTAACTAGTCTTTTGAACAATGTTGAATCTACAAATGATAATTTTTTTAACCTCAAACCTACAAGAACATGTTAAATCTCTTCAAAACATCATTAGCATACTTTGCTTTTGAAATTAAAACTACAGCTTCGATTATTGACCTTTTATGCCCAAAAAATAGTGCATTAGGCCTATATCTCTCATATGAAATTATTTCTTCATAGTTGATTTTAATGAGTTTGTAGATAGATTTCTAGTGATGATTTAATCATCCACCTCTATAAAAACAATAAAAAATTTACCTTGCTCATTGATCTTAATTTATAAGGTAGGCTCACTTATTGCTCCTACTAAAACCATTTTGTATCAAATAAGAATCAATCTTGTTGTACCAAACTCTAGGCGCTTTCTTGAGACCATAGAGAGCTTTTCAACTGGTATACCTTTCCTTTAGAACCTTCAATCTCATAACCTTCTAAATGATTCAAATAAACTTACTCTTCAAGAAAACCATTAAAGAATGATGATTTTACATCCATCCGAGAAATAGGCCATTTTTTTACTTGCGATTGTTAAAACCATTCTACCATATCCAAATGTGCTAAAGGTTCAAATTTATTGTTGTAATCTACTCCATATTGCTGTGAAAAACCTCCGCAACCAACTATGCTTTATGTTTTTGTACTTTACCTTCATCAATATCCCTACTCTTATAGACCCAATTCACTTCTTTCATGTCCTTTCCTTCTGGAAGATCTACTAATTCCTATGTTTGATTATTCTCTATGGAGTCTATCTCATCATGCATGGCTTGAACCAAAAATTCATTATTTATATAGTCTTTAAATTATATTGGATCTGTAAATTTAGAAAACAATGTAAAAAGTGAAAAATCAGTAGTTGTATCAACATTATAAATCTCACTAAGACTCCTTGTTTTTTGATGCAAAATGATATCTAATGATTGATGGTGTAGTGCCCTAATGACTTGAGAAATTTTAAAATATTTTAATAAGATATGATTTGATAATCATGTGTTGGAAGGAGGAAGTCAAGAAAAGGGGCATATTTTTTAACCTTAGCAGGTGTGGAGAGAGACACATCCTAGACACCATTATGATATGTCATTTTCCTTGTTGAATAATACAAACACAATATTGATGCCTACATCTATTAGCCACAGTAAAACCAAGGTTGATGTTGAGATTTTAGTAGTAATTGGGTAGTTTCAACAAGATCAAAGATAGCATGTTTAATTAAAAAAATTTATGGGTTAAATCATAGCTTACATGTTGGGATAAGTCCCAACCCACTTCCATTCTCACGTGTCTCAAATATGAATGTCTTGTCATTTCACTATATAAAATTGAATTATTGGATATGTATCTATATTGGAGTGGGTTCAATTATTTCCAAGATGAAATTATTGTTACCGCTAGTTTGTTTGTTGTAGGTAAAGAAAGTGCTTTTCCTACTATTCTACTCATGTCTCAACAATATTTGTCTCTTCCCTCTCCTTCTCTGTGAAACACCCCCAACATTCTATGCTTAGTCACTTTTAGTGGTAGCCAAAAACTCCTTACCATCATCCATAAAATAAAGATGGTTTTATAGGAACTATTCGGTTATATGCCTAAAAAATGTGGTTCAGTTGAATGAAATGACTGCAAGATATACACAAAATGGGTTTGTTGAAAAGGATCAGAAACTTTCAAGTAAATAATTTTCTAAAGGCACAAAGAAAATCTCTAGAACCGCTTAGGAAACCCCTGTCTGTGCAAAATGTGATATTTGGAACAAGTGGATTTCAACATAACATAAGGATAAAATAGTTTTGTCATAATTTGTAGTTGCAGGTGCGTTGGTAGACATGGATGCAAATTAAATGTGGACTAAAATGACAAAAGGTTATGCAAAAGAATCAGTTTTGGATGAAAAAGGATTTGAAAATTTCAAGTAAATGCATTCATAGGTGTAGAGCCTCTACTTTTTTTCCAAATACTCCTAGCTTTGCATCAAAATGGGACCCTTTGAACAGGGTGTGATCATCTAGAAAAGCATGAAAGTTAAAGAAATAGTGTCAAAAGTAGTTGCATGTGCCTGGTAGTCATGTACACAAAAATGAATGCAAACTTTATGGCATATAATGATCTAAAATTTGGATTATTAAACCAATTTAAGAAGAAAAAAAACCCTTATGTATATAAGAAGCAAAATAAGTCAAATGATTCCTTTTATTGAAATAATTTTGTAGGGAAAGTTATAAATTCAGAGGAAATTTTATTATGAAAAGAAAATGGTTCATGGCAACCCATCTGAGCATTAGATGTCAAACTGGGATTTTTAGGTCATGAGAATGTAAAACAATTTGTTGTCATGGAGGGGTTGTGGATGCACGTGAACTACTCGACAAAATGTTCAAAGAGATTTGAAACACAGCGAAGTCTAGGTGAACCTACCTCGAGAACCTCTTGAACTACGAAATATAATTTTTCTAGGCATGGTTCTTCTCTCATAATTTATGTTCTTTATTTTTTTTAATTTGCAAGAGAATAATATTTTAAATCGAATGATTTTCATATAATTGATAGTATGAAAAAAACTTGTTTTAAAATAGTAAAATGTTATATCATAACTTACATGATTTAATATTCCTTGGTAAACAATGAACTTAAACCCTCACTTTGTGGTGATAGAGAGATGTCCCAACAAAACTAGATTACTATAATATCCATTTTTTGGCAAGTTGAAGTTAACTACCCAGTAAATATGTTGACCATTTCTTTGTTTAAATAGATAAATTGAGATTTTTCAGAGAATCATAAAATAAATTTCATAACTCCAGAAATGGGATGTTAAGCTTGCTTCACGTAAATTTTTATGTGAGGATTCACTTAATCCTTTTTATTGATCTCAAATGCTCATTTGTGATCTGTTTGATGCCCTATTAGGAGCACTGTACAACCATTTTGCATTTGTAGGAAGCTACTAAAACTCAAAAGTTTGGTCTCATTTTGAACTGCCATTTGAACCCTGAGAAACAAAATGTTTATCCACCTTCAAAACCTATAATATTTTAACTAAACAATTTCATGGAACCTCCATTTTGAAGAAAAAATATTTCTTGATAGCTTGGAAAAATTCATTTTTAGGCCTCTAGTTGTAGTTTAAATAGGTCAAAGCGTTCCACCAATTATGACCAATGGTTCTAGAAAACATGTCACCACTTTAAAATATTTTTATAGCTCTCGGCCAGTAGACTACGATGAATTCTCCATTTATGAGGGAACTTGTAGGAAATTTATCATGACACATTTTAAAATCAAACATTAGTTTATGACATGATTTTTGATCCCACGAGCTAAATTTTTATCATTTGTAACTAGGCCAATTACGATCGATGGCCCTGGAAGACTAGCCGCCAATCATAAATGATTCTCAGTTCTGAATTTTGTCACTTCTTATGAAATATTGGTATATAATAAGACACACATAAATATAATTGTGGTGTGTTTGATCATTGAAAGACAACATTTGAAAGTGCTTTCTTAGCCTTCGAGTATGAATTGAATGATTTTGCAATGAGCATGAAAACATAAAAAGGAAATTGTAGGACCCTCATCGGGTTACCTAACCACTGTGGAAACTTGTTGACACTTGTAAAAATGTATGTCGGAACTCTATCTTATGGCTTATCATGTGAAATTTTACTTTTGGGAAAATAGTGTTTCTCTCTCTTTCCTTTCTCATTCTCTCTCCTTAATTCTACGAAAAGAAGTTAAATGAATATATGTATCTAAACCTTTTTTTGAATGGAAATTATAATCGTTATTATATGTAAATGGGAAAATAAAAAAACATTAATTATGCTAGATTAGGGTGGTTGTCATGCTAATGATTTATCGTTGATTTCATGCTCACATGGTTTCTAGGATGCAAGAAAGATGGGGAAAAAGCATTGTGCAATTCATTATTTATCATTATAATTTATATAGGTCATTGTAAAATGTATATATGTATAATGTAGTCCCATGTTATAAAAAAATTATATTTGAAATTTGCTAATATGTATGAGATGCTAGTTTTAGGGATACCTTGGGAAATGTGAATTTAATCATAGGTGTAATTTTGATTCATAGCTACGTATGCTAAAATTATTGATGTATATGTGTGTGTGTTAAATGAATTTGAATTTAATATCTTGTAGTGCACTTCCATTATGTAATAAATGATTAAATAATTAGTGTTTCAGTTTCTTACCTTGAAAATATAATAAAGGAATCTAACCACAATAGTCAAGCCTAGTATAAGATTCATGCATAACTTGTCTTCATGTGTGATCCTTTTTAGCGTATAAGAAATTAAAACCCTAGAATGAACTTAAACCTTGTACTCAATGGCATATTCTAATTTTAGTAAATAAGACCCTAGTTTAAGTTTAGCATCATATTCGGTAAATTTATCGACATTTTCGTGAACCCATCTTTTAGGAATGACATGTTTCAAATTTATGTGGAGTATTTAGTTCCTTTTAGTTTTGGTAATCATGCGTAGAGTATGGAGAGTGTCTTATTTTCAAGTACTCGTGAAGACCACCTTGGATGTCACCTTAGGATTCCTTCTTCAAAGTAACTATGTGGTGTAACCTTACCATCTATGGAGTAATTATAGCTATAACTCCTTAGTATCCTAGTGGAATACCAAGTCTTACAAAGTTAGATCTTTACTTTTTAATATTAATCAAATGAATTCCTTGTGGGATCCCCAAACATTACAAATGGAGATAGTGAAATAGTTGTACTATGACTTTAAACTCATGTTAATGAACTCTTTTGTTCCTCTCAGCTAAATGTCTTATCTTGGTTGTTAAAAACATAAAACATTGGTCTTTCTTGAATGTTGTTTAACATAAGTATGTCCTCTCACCTTAAAATCATATATAGTTGAGGTGTAGATCCTTAGGTGCAATTAGAATTAAACTAAACCTCAGTTCTTTAGGAGGTTAACTTTGGGTTTGGGTGTAGTTACAATGCTTCCAATCATATAGTTCTTCAAGATGTTAGACAAGTACTTTCGTAACTCTTTATGTTATAAAGTGATTCCCAAAAGAGACGTAAGAAACAATGTAAATGATCGAGAAACAATGTATATGTGATAATGTTTTGAGAACAAATTTTCACTTGAATTTCTTATGGTTGATTTAAGTATCGACTTTTGTTAAGAATGGATACAAATTGATCCTAGTGTAACTAGGCTTTTGAGGCAATATAGAGTCTAGTAAAATTAAATTAAATTATGACATATAAATGCTTAATTGACTTAAACTAAAATTTAGAACTAAGAAAACCATACTATGAGCACAAAGGTAGTTCTAATGGAAGGAAGTTTATAGGAAAGGGAAACTTGAACCTTCACCTCCTTTGAATCGTATTATTTTCCCTCAACAACTTCTGGTTGGTCCCCTTGCTTAATGAGGGTAAAATTAAACATCAACTAAACATATTTTAAGAAACAAACCTTTAACATAAGAATGAGAGAATTAGGAACTTTCTATGAAATTTGAAATATGTCAAATAATTATGTAAGTTATGGAGATTTTCGTAAGGGATAAATGGCCAACTTAAATGGTCAAACTGTAAGATGAATGTGAAATGAATTTAAGAATCTGTAGGTGGAAAAAGGAGAACATTATCCTTATATAATAATTTTATTGGAATGTTAATCATAATGAAGATGTAATCATGGTAATAATGTGATGTGGGTTTTCCAATCTTTAAGTCCCTTTTATTGTGGTTCGGTTATTGTTATCATTCATTCATTATGGAAATTGTAACATTTACATGTGTATGGTGTTGTTATGTGTCTATGTGAGTCGATGACCTATGTAAGTGTCTTATGTTTTGTTAATTTTTTCTACTTGGAGCCATTGTCCTATTGCGTAGAGAGCAATCTAAGTTAAAAAAATAATCCTCGTACTTTTACTATTGTATTTTTGTGTGTAAAATGTGGGCGTGACATATGGTATCAAAGTGAGGTTCATGCTCTCAAACCTCTAGGAAAGTTGGAGTTGTGGTGGTTTTTGCATGGCGTTCATAGAGATTTGAATAGTAATATGATATAAGCATGATTTGAACTATGTCATAATTGTGATATTGTTAACACACATGCTGTGTATGTTACATAGTGCATATTTCTTATCATGTTGATGTGCTTGTGATGAGACTATTTTCTCTCCTTTTCAAGGATTATAGAAAGAGTTCACGTGTGATGTACCAACTTTTGTGTGTGAAAAAGTATGTTATTGTGGATTGCGGAGTGTTGGAACATTTTGGCATTATGTGAAATGAAGGTGTTTTGATGTATTTCATGACAAAATTGGTGTAAAATGAATTACATTGTATTGTGATTTCCTTACCATATTGCGATGAATCATGTGCATCACCATGTTGTATTGAAATTGACTATATGTTGTAAGGTTAGACATTGTGTTCCTCATACGTATTATTCATGTAATGTGTGATGGTTCATGTCATGAGTTTGGTGCATATGGTGAGTGTATGGTCCTTAGTGTACAATGATTATAGTCGGGTGTAGAATGTGGTAATGTGATGCATCATAAGCCATGAAAGTAATTATTGTTTTATACCCTGTATATATACTACGTGTAAGACAACGTGCTTAATTTGCGTGAATCACCATTGTGTTAGTGATGTATTTATATTTTATGTTGTGCACCCTACACCAACTAACACTAAGGAAATTGGCCAAATGTGTATGTTTGGAGTGAGGAAATGTGTATCATTGACCAGTCCCTCAAGCCAAGTATGAGATAGGAAGTGGAGCCTTACATAGGCTGAAAAACCCACATTTGTTCGTTTGGTATATGTGGCACTTTCTCAATGGGTGTCATGCATATTGTGTTTCATGGACACCTTAGGCTCATTAGATGGCCACTTGTACTCCTTTCTCTCTAATGATATGGTTATCATATGGATTCAACCTTTGTGATATTGACTATGTTGAACCTTATCGAAGTGGTGGCATGATGATTCGAGTTAGAGATGATGAAAGTCATATTCTTAATATGATATTTTATGAGGTGAGGCTCGATGTTCTGATTTCCAACAACTCATTGAGTACCTCCCTTGGTGGCTGTCAAGGCCACATGGTTATTGTAATGTATTATTCCTATACATGTATTTTTTGTAAATTAAACACTTTCCCTTTTCTTGCTAGAATCAAAAAATTTTCTTGATTGACATGTTCTTATATTTTAGTCATTTATGTGGTTGTTGCATTAACATTCAAAATTTGGCACTAACATGATGGCTGACTAGCCATTTGCTTTTCTTAGTTTTAAATTTCATATCAAGTGTAAAAGTTTTATAGCCTAGCCCAAGGCTTGGGATTTTTTCCACTTGGCATTTTATATGGATTGTTGTGCTTGGTTTTAATGTTGTAATGTGCTTCAATAGGGTCATGGGATTCACCATGGAGTGGTTTAAACTATGGACCTGCTTCGATGTATTAGGGTACACCCTAAGAAGTTATAGATAACTAGAAGGTTGGTTTAACACGAGTTATTATGTCACTTGGGTTAGGGATGATTAGGATCTTTGTGCCTAGGGCCATAAGATAACCCAACCTCATTATAAGGAAAAAGGAGATAGGGATCTATGGTTGAGTCACACAATATTCTTGATCAAACTCTATGGTTGAGTGACACGATGTTCTTGATGGCACTCAATGGTTGAGTGACCGATTATTCTCGATGACACTCTATGGTTGAGTGAATTGATATTCTTGATGGGCGTCTAGGCTTGAGCGACCGAATTGGTTTTGGCACTACGATTATTTCTCTTTAGGAGATATATGGAGATTGTTAAATGATTTTTGTGATGTGTGGAGTTTTTATAGTGAGTTGTGTGTACTTTTGTGAGTCTTGCTACACATTGTTTTGATTGAGGCTTGACTCTCCATTTGGTTGGTATGGATTATTGGATATTTTCTTGCAACTATATTTGTATAGTCAATTTTTTTGGTCATTTGTTACCCATTGTATATGTATCAGCGTGATGATTTTGTTTGTAAGTCATATGTGTGTAATTTGGTTTATGTCATGACATTATTGTTGGAAATTATTTGTTATGTTTACTACTTGTTTGTCATTCCCTGGTGAAATTTAAAACCTTGTGATGTGATAGAGTCATGAAATTATGTAGCAAGATGTCTCATGGGTTGTTTTAGTTGTGTTATGTTTTGTGTGACATCTTGATGTAGTTATTCTTTGTAGGGCACCCATAAGTATAAAACAATTAAAAATTCTAAACAATGAGTATTAAGTTTTTGAGATTAAGAAGTATTGTAAAGGAAGACTAACTAGGTAATAATGTAAGCTAAAAATACCAATCTTCATAGAACATTAAAATTTTAAGAAATTACAAAATTTAGTTTCTTACTTGTGATCTTGTTGTACCGACCGGTTCTTTTGTTAAGCGACATGTGTCATTATTGACTTTTTTTCCTATGTATCCTTTAGCTTTCGGTGTTGAGTCACATCATGAGCGATACTCTTATAAGGGAAGGGAGATGTAGTGCCCGAATGACTAGATAAATATTAAAATAATTTTATAAGATATGATTTGGTAGTCATGTCTTGGCATGAGGAAGTCAGGAAAAGGGGAATATTTTTCAACCTTAGCAGGTGTGGAGAGAGACACATCCTAAATGACATTATGGTCGGTCATTTTCCTTGCTAAATAATACAAACACTCTAGTGATGCCAACAACTGTTAGCCATAGTCAAACAAATCTTGATGTTGATATTTTAGCAGTAATTGGGTAGTTTCGACAAGATCAAAGCTGACATCTTTAATAAAGAAAATTTTATGGGTTAAATCACAACTTACATGTTGAGATAAGTCCAAACCCACTTACCTACTCATGTGTCTCTAATATGAATGTCTTGCCATTTCACTATATATAATTGAATTATTGGATCTGTATCTATATTGTAGTGGCTTCAATAATTTCCGAGATGAAATTCTTTTTACTGCTGGTTTGTTTTTTTAGGTAGATAAAGTGCCTTTCATGCTATTCTACTCGTGTCTCAATATTATTTGTCTCTTCCCTCTCCTTCTACATGAACCCCCAAATATTATATGCTCATATGATTTTAATGGTAGCCCAAAACTCCTCACAATCCTCCAGAATATAAATATGGGTTTATAGGAATTGTTCGGTTAAATGCCTGAAAAGCATGGTTCAATGGAATGCAACGACTGCAGGATATACATAAAATGGGTTTGTTAAAAATGATCATAAACTTTCAAGCAAATGAGTTTTGGAAGGCACAAAGTAAAGATCTAAAACCGCTTATAAAAATCCCCTACCTTTGCAAAATGTGAGATTTGGAACAAGTGGATGTCCAACATAGCATAAGGATAAAATATTTTTGTTAGAATTTTTACTTTGAGGTGTGTTTCTAGACATGGATGCAAAGAAAACGTGGACTGGAATGATAACATGTTATGCAAAAGAATCGGGTTTGGATGAAAAAGGATTTGAAAATAGAAAGAAAATGAATTGGTGGGTGTAGACTCTCCTACTTATTTTCCACATACTTCAACCTGCATCAAAATGTGACCTACGAAATAGGGTGCGATCATCCACAAAATCATAAAGGTTAAAAGAATAGTTTCAAACATAGATGCATGTGCCTGGTAGTTATGTACAGAAAAATGAATGTAAATGTTGTGGCATATAATGATCTACAACTTGGATGATTAAACCGATTTTAGAAGAAATGAAAACCTTCTCTATATAAGAAGAAGAATCAGTCAAAAGATTTCGTTTATTTATAAAAATATGTAGGGAAAGCTATAAATTCAGAGAAAATTATATTATTTAAAGAAAAAGCTTCATGGAAACCCATCTAATCTTTGGTTGTCAAACTGGGATTTTTCGAGTCACGAGAATGTAAAAAAAATTGTTTTCGTGGAGGGTTGTGGATGCAAAAATTGTTCGACAAAAATTTAAAGATTTTTAAGCTTGGCGTAGTGTGCATGAACATGCCTAGAGAACCTCTTGCACTATGAAAGCTAATTTTTCCAGGCATAGTTCATTTGTCCTCATCTCTCATGATTTTAGTTCTTTAGTTTTTTTTTTTCATTTTCAACCGAATAAAATTTTTAATTGAAGGATTTTCGTATAATTGATTGTATTAAATAAACTTGTTTTAAAACAATAAAACATTATATCGTAACTTACAGGATCCAATATTCCTTGGTAAACAATGAACTTAAACCCTCACTTCGTGATGATATAGCGACGTCCCAACCAAACTAGATTGCTACAATACCCCTTTTTATTGACAAGTTGAAGTTGACTTTCTAGTAAATATGTTGACCATTTCTTTGTTTAAATAGATAAATTGTTATTTTTGAAGACTCGTAAAACAACCTTCATAACTCCAGAAAGGGGATGTTAAGCTTCCTAGTGTACCTTGTTATGTGAGGAGTCACTTCAATCCTTGGATCAATCTCGAATGATCATTTGTGATCTTTTTGATGCCCTACTAGAGCACTGTCACACCATTTTGTAGTTGTAGGAAGCTACTAAAACTGAAAAGTTGACTTTCATTTTGAACCGCCATTTAAACCCTGAGCAACAAAATGTTTATCCACCTTCGTAAACCTCTAGTATTTTTACTAGACAATTTCCTGGAACCTTTAGTTTGAGGAAAAACACTTTTCTTGATAGTTTGGAAAAGCCATTTTGTAGGCCTCTAGTTGCAGTTTGACTAGGTCAAACTGGAACAATTATGATCGGTGGCTCCAGAAAACATGTCACCATTTGAAAATAGATTTCTAGTTATCGAGTTCCATCGATTCATATGAATTCTCCATATATGGGAGAACTTATTCTCAATTTATCGTGGCTCTTTCATCCATTGAACATTATTTTTGGACGTGGTTTACTGAGCCCTCGAGATAACTTTTAATGGTTTACTACTAGGCCAATTATGACCGATGCCCATAGAAGGGTATCCAACAATCGTAAACCGTTCGCGAGTTCCGTATTATGTCAGTTCCTATGAACTCTTTGTAAATAAGTCAACAAGAAAAAATGTAGTCGTGGTATTGTTTCTCATCTGAAGACAATGTTTGAAAGTAGTTTTTTAGCCTCCAAGCATAAATTGAATGATTTTTCATCTAGCAAAAAACTGAAAAAAGGAATGTTGTAGGACACCCATCGGGTTACCTAACCACCATGGAAACTTTTTGATATTTGTAAATATTTTTTTCAAACTATATCTTGTGGCTTGTTGTGTGAAATTTGACTTTTGGGAAAATAGTGTGTCTCTCTCTTTCCTTTCTCCTTACATCTCCTTGGTTATGAATTACAATGAAATGAAATGAAATGAATACATGTCTCTAAACCTTTTGCTTTAAATTCAAATTATAATCATTATTATATGTAAATGGGAAACTAAAATACATTAATTATGTTTGATTAGGGTTGATGCCATGACATCAATTTATCGCTTATTTCGTGCTCACATTGTTTTACACCATACAAGAAATATGGAAAAAGGTGTTGTGCTGATAAATTGTTTATCATTGTTATTTATATAGGTCATTGTAAAATGTATATATGTGTATAATGTAGTCCCATGTTACAGAAAAGTTATGTTTGGAATTTGTTAATATGTATGAGATTCTAGTTTTATGGATATCTTGGGAATGTACATTTAATTATAGGTGAAATTTTGATTCATAGTTACATATGGTGAAAATTATTGATATATATAAATTTGTGTGTGTGTGTGTGTGTATGTCTATGTGTGTGTGTGTGTATTAAATGAATTGAATTTAATATCTTGTGTGCATTCCAGGTGTTCAATAGATGATTAAATAATTGGTGTTGTTTTTTTAACCTTGAAAATTTAATAAAGGAATCTAACCACTGGTAAACCCTAGTATAAGATTCAGACATAGCTTGTCTTCATGTGTGATCCTTCTTAGTGTAGAATAAATTGAAACCGTAGAATGAACTTAAACCTTGTACTCGATGGCACCTCCTAGTTTAGGTAAATAAGACCCCTAGTTTGATTTTTTTAATATTTAGTAAGTTCAACGACATTTTCGTGAACCCATATTTTAGAACGACATGGTCCAACTTTATCTAGAGTATGTGGTTCCTTCTAGGTTTGGTAACCATGTGTGGGGTAAGGAGAATGTCTTATCTTCAGGTCCGACACCATGTTGAGTGGTGAAGACCACCTTGGAAGTCACCTTAAGAGTCCTTTTTCAAAGTAATGACTATGTGGTGTAACCTTACCATTTATGGAGTAAGTAATGCTATTACTCCCTTAGTGTCCTAGTGGACTACCAAGTGTTACAAAGTAAGATCTAGAATTTTTACTTTTCATCGAATGAACTCCTTGTGGAACCCCATACAACAAAAATTGAGATAGTGAAATAGTTATACTAGGATTTAAACTCTTGTTAATGAACTATTTAGTTCCTCTCGGGTAAATGTGTTACCTTGGTTTGCTAACAACATAATAGCTTGGTTGATGAGGGTAAAAATTAAACGTCAACTAAACATATTTTAAGAAACAAACATTTAACATAAGAATGAGAGAACTAGGAACTTTTTATGAAATTTTAAACATGGCAAATAATTATGTAAGTTATGGAGATTGTTGTAAAGGGTAAAGGGACAACTTAAATGATCAAACTATAACTTAAATGTGAAATGAATTTTATAATCCATAGGTGGAAAAAGGAGAAGATTATCCTTAAATAATAATGTTATTGGAATGTTAATCATAATGTAGATGTAATCATGGTAATGATGTGATGTGGTTTGCCAATCTTTGAGTCCCTTTTCTTGTGGTTGGGTTATTGCTATCATTCATTCATTAGGGAAAGTGTGGCATCAACATATATATAGTGTTGTCATGTGTCTATGTGATTCAATTAATTATGTAAATTTATTATGTGTTGTTAAGTTTATCTACTTGGATCCCTTGTGGTGTTGTGTAGATAGAAATGTAAGTAGAAAAAAATTCTCTTGATATTTTTACTATTATATTTGTGTGTGTTAAATGTGGGCATGAGATATGGTATTAGAGAAAGGTTCATGCTCTTGAACCTCTAGGGAAGATTGGAGTTATGGTGGATTTTACATGGTGTTGGTAGATATTGGAAGAGTAATGTTATATAACCACAATATGAACTATGTCATAATTATGATATTGTGAACGCACATGTTGTGTATGTCACATAGTGTGTATTTATTATCATGTTGATGTGCTTGTGATGAGACTATTTTCTCTCTTTTCATGGATTATATGAATACTTCATGTGTGATGTACCACCTTTACGGGTGTGAAAAATAATGTTATTGTGGATTGCGGAGTGTTGTATAATTTCAGCATTATGTGATATGAAGGCGTATTGATGTATTACATGACAAAATTTGTGTAAAATGAATTAGATTGTATCATAATGTTGTTACCATATTGTGTTGAATCCTATGCATGACCATGTTTTATTGCATTTGAATATATGTTATAAGGTTAGATTTTTGTTCTTCATATGTATAATTCATGTAATATGTGATGGTTCATTTCGTGATTTAGGGGCATATGGTGAGTGTATGATCCCTACTACACAAAAATTGCAATTTGGGTGTAGAATGTGGTAATGTGATGTATCATAACCCATGAAGGTAATGATTTTGTTATACCCTATATATATACCATGTGTAAGAATCTATGGTTAATTTTTGTGAATCACCATTGTGTTAGTGATGTAGTTATGTGTTATGTTGTGGACCCTACACTAACCGACCCTAATAGAAATCAATAAAATGTACACGTCAGGAGTGAGGAAATATTTACCATTGACTAGTCCCTCGAGCTGATTACAAGGTAGGAAGTGGAGCCTTACAAAGGATGAAAAACAATTTTTTTGTTTGGTATGCGTGGCGCTTGCTCAAAAGTGTCATGCCTATTGTGTTTCATGGAAACTTTAGGCTCGGTAGATGGCGACTTGTACTATTTTCTCTCTCCTATTATAGTTATCATATGGATTCACCTATATGATTTTCACTATGGTGAGCCTTATCAAATTGGTGGTGGGATGATTGAGATAGATATGATGGTAGTTGTGTTATTGATATGATATTTTATGAGCGAGGGTCGATATTCGAGTTCAACAACTCGTTGAGTACCCACCATTGGTGGTCATATAAGGCCACATAGTTATTGTAATTTGTTATTCGTATACACGTATTGTATTTGTAAATTGAACACTTTCCTTCTCTTGCTAGAACCAGCATTTTTCGTGTTTGACATGTTATTATATTTTGGGCATTTATGTGATTTTTGCACTACCAATGGTGAATTATCCATTTTATTTTCTTATTTTTAAATTGTGTATCAAGTATAATTTTTTTATAGCCTAGCCCAAGGCTTGGTAGTTTTTCCACTTCACATTCAATATGAATATTTGTGTTGGTTCTAATGTCGTAATGTGTTGGAATAGGGTCAAGGGATTCACATGTGGAGTGGTTAAACCTATAGACCCACTTCATTGTATGTGGGTACACCGAAGTAGTTACATATAGCTAACGGAGTTGTTGAACCATGAGTTATTATGTCACTTGGGTTAGGGGTGACCGGGCTCTATGTGCCCAGGGGCCATAGGGTGACCGATCTCATTATAAGGAGAAAGGTGATGGGGCTATATGGTTGAGTGATCCAATATTCTTCATCACTCTATGTTTAAGTGACATGATGTTCTCAATGATACTCTATGGTTGAGTGACCCGTTGTTCTCGATGGAACTCTATGGTTGAGTGACGTAATATTTTTGTTATGGATTTATTGTTGAGAGACTCGAATTTGTTTTGGTGCTACGATTATTTCTCTTTGGGATATATATGTAGTTATTTTGTGATGGTTTGGGAGATATATGGAGAATGTTTCATGTTTTTGTGATGTATGGAGTTGGTATAGTTAGTTATGTGTACTCTTGCGAGTCTTGTTACACATTGCTATGATTGAGGCTTGAATCTCCACTTCATTGGTATGGACTATTGGATATTCTCTTGGAACTATATTGGTATAGTAATGGTTTTGGGTCATATGATCCTGTTGTATATGTATCGGCATGATGATTTTGTTTTTGATCACAAGTGTGTAATTGGATTTACATCTATGACATAATTGTTGGAAATTCTACATTATGTGGACTACTTTTTGTGACTCCCTGGTGAAATTTAAGACCTTATCATGTGATACTGATCATGAAAGTATATGTAGCAAGGTGTCTCATGGGTCATTTTTGTTGTGTTAAGTTTTGTGTGACATCTTGATGTAGTTATTGTGTGGAACCCACAAGAATAAAACAATTGAAAATTATAAACAATGAGTATTAACTTTTGAGATTAATAAGTACTATAAAGGATGACTAACTAGATAAAAATCTAAACTGATAAATATCAATCTTCACATAACATTAAAATTTTAAGATATTACCAAATTTAGTTGCTTACTTGTAGTCATGTTCTACCGAAAAGTTCTTTTGTTAAGCGACATGTGTCATTATTGACTTTATTTCCTACGTATGCTTCAGGTTTTAGTGTCAAATCTTATAAGAGAGAGAGATGTTCTACCCAAACGACTAGAGAAATATTAAAATAATTTACTTGATATGATTTGATAGTCATGTCTTGGCGGGAAGAAGTCAAGAAAAGGGCAAACTTTATCGACCTTAGCAGGTGTGGAGAGAGATACATCCTAAATGCCATTATGATCTATCATTTTCCTTCTTTGAATAATACGAACACTATATTGATGCCTATAATTAATTAGCCACAATCAAACTAAGGTTTACGTTGATAGTTTAGCAATAATTGGCTAGTTTCAGCAAAAGATCAAAGCTCACACGTTTAATAAACAAACTTTTATGTGTTAAATCACATCTTACACGTTGGGTTAAGTCCAAACCCACTTCCCTACTCATGTGTCTCTAATACGGATGTCTTGCCATTTCACTATATACAATTGAATTATTGGATATGTATCTATATTGCAGTGGGTTCAATTATTGTTGAGATGAAATTCCTTTTACCGCTTGTTTGTTTTCTATAGGTAGAGAAAGTTCATTTATTGTTATTCTAATCATGTATTAGAAATATTTTCTCTTCCCTCTCCTTCTATGTGAACACCTTTATATTCTATGCTCAACCACTTTTAATGGTATCCCAAAACTCTTTACCTTCCTCTAGAATATAAAGATGGTTTTATAGGAACTACTCGGTTAAATGACAACAAATGTGGTTCAATGGAATGCAATTACTATAGGATATAAGCAAAATAAGTTTGTTGAAGAGGCTCGAAACATTCAAGTAAATGAGTATTTTAGGCACAAAGAAAATCTCTACAACCACTTCTAGCAACCCCCCATTGTTTAAAATGTGAGATTTGGAACAAGTGGATGTCCAACATAGCATACGGATATTTTTAAAAAAATTTGTAGTTACACGTGCATTGATAGACATGGACATAATGAAAATGTGGACTACAATGATAACAAGTTATGTGAAAGAATCGGAGTTTGGCTGAAAAGGATTTGAAAATTTCAAGAAAATGCATTCATAGGTGTAGAGCCTCCTACCTTTTTTCCACATACTCCCAGCCTACATCAAAATGGGACCTCTGGAACATGGTGTGATCATCCAGAAAGCATAAATGTACAAGTAATAATAGTGTCATACGTAGTTGCATGTGCACAGTAGTCATATACAGAAATGAATCCAATGGTTTCAACGTATAATGATATACAACTTGGATGATTAAACTGATTCTAGAAGAAATTAAACCCATATATATATATATATATAAGAAGAACAATCATCAAAAGATTTTGTTTATTGAAATAAATGTGTAGGGAAAGTTGTAAATTCAGAGGAAATTTTATTATGGAAATAAAATTGTTCATGATAAACCATCGAGCATTTATCATCAAACAAGGATTTTTAAAGTTAGGAGAATGTAAAACAATATGTTGTCATGGAGGGGTTGTGGATGCATGCGAACTATTCGACGAAATGTTAAAATAGAATTGATGTTTGGCGTAGTACGGGTGAACCTTCCTTGAGAACCTCTTACACTACGAAAGCTAATTTTTCCAGGCATGGTTAATCTCACCTCATATCTTATAACTTATATTCTTTAGTTATTTTTTCATTTGTAATGGAATAAAATTTTAAACCAAAGGATTTTCATATAATTGATTGTATTAAATAAACTTATTTTAAAACAATAAAATTTTATATCAAAACTTACAGGATCGATATTCCTTAGTGAAAAATGAACTTAAAAACTCACTTTCGATGATATAGTGACGTCCCAACCAAAATAGATTACTACAAAACATCTTTTTATTCGAAATTTGAAGTTGACTTCTCGGTAAATATATTGACCATTTATTTGTTTAAAAATATAAATTGTTTTTTCGTAGACTCCTAAAACAACCTTCATAACTCAAGAAAGGGGATGTTAAGCTTCCTTCATGTACCTTGTTATGGGGTGATTCACTTCAATCCTTGGTTCTATCTCGAATGATTATTGGTGATCTCTTTGATGCCTTACTAGGAGCACTATCACATCATTTGGCAGTAGTAGGAAGCTACTAAAACTAAAAAGTTGGCTTTCGTTTCGAACCACCATTTGAACCCTGAGCATCAAAATGTTTATCCACCTTCGCAAACCTCTAGTATTTTTACTAGGCAATTTCCTTGAACCATCATTTTGAGGAAAAACACTTTTCTTGATAGCTTGGAAAAACACATTTTGTAGGCCACTGATTTCAATTTGACTAGGTCAAACTGGACCAATTAGGACTTGTGGCTCCATAAAACATGTCATCATTTGAAAACTATTTTCTAGTTCCAAGTTCCATCGAGTCTAATCAATTCTCCATATATGGGGGAACTTCTAGGAAATTTATCATGGCACGTTCTTCCATTAAACATTAGTTTTGGACATGGTTTTATGAGTCCTTGAGCTAACTTTTAATCATTTGTAACTAGGCCAATTATGACTGATGGCCATAGAAGACTAGCCGCCAATCATAAACTGTTCCCAATTCTGAATTCTTTTAGTTCCTATGAAGTTTTGGTATATAAGTGGACACATAGAAATTTAACCATGGTGTGTTTTCTCATCGAGAAGATAATGTTTGAATATGGTTTCTTAGCCTATGAGCCTAAATTGAATGATTTTGTAGCTAGTAGGAAAACATAAAAAAGGAAAGTTGTAGGACCCCTGTCGGGTTGCCTAAAAACTATGGAACTTTTTGACACTTGTAAATAACTGTTTGGAACTCTATCTTGTGGCTTGTTGTGTGAAATTTGACTTTTGGGAAAATAGTGTTTCTCTCTCTTTCCTTTCTCCTTCTCTCTCCTTGGTTACGAAATGAAGTGAAATGAAATAAAATGAATACATGTCTCTAAAATTTTTGTTTGAATTCAAATTATAATCGTTGTAACATGTAAATAGGAAACTGAAAAACATTAATTATGCTAGATTAGGGTGGATGCCATGCCAACGATTTATCGCTGATTTCATGCTCACATGGTTTTGTAGGATGCAAGAAAGATGGCGAAAAGGTATTGTGTAATTCATTGTTTATTATTGTAATTTATATAGGTAATTGTAAAATGTATATATGTATAATGTAGTCCCATGTTATAGAAAATTTATATTTGAAATTTTCTAATATGTATGAGATGCTAGTTTTAGGGATACCTTGGGGAATGTGCATTTAATCATAGGTTCAATTTTGATTCATAATTACGTATGGTAAAAATGATTGATATATATGTTAAATGAATTTGAATTTAATATCTTGTAGTGCATTTCTAGTGTGCAATAGATGATTAAATAATTGGTGTTGTGTTTCTTACCTTGAAAATGTAATAAAGGAATCTAACCACAATAGTCAACCCTAGTATAAGATTTGTGCATAACTTGTCTTCATGTGTGATCCTTCTTAGCATAGAAGAAATTGAAACCGTAGAATGAACTTAAACCTTGTACTCGATGGCACCTTCTAGTTTAGGTAAATAAGACCCCTAGTTTGAGTTTAGCGTCATATTCGATAAGTTTAGTGACATTATTCATGAGCCCATATTTTAGGAACGACATGGTCCAACTTTAAGCTGGAGTGTGTGGTTCCTTCTAGGTTTGGTAAGCTTGTGTATGGGTTAAGGAGAATTTATTCTCTTTAGGTTCAACATCATATTAAGTTGTGAGGATTGTCTTGGAAGTCACATTAAGAGTCCTTGTTATCTAGCAAAAGTGCACCCTATTGAGAGATGACGGCAAGTGTTGTAAGCTTTCTATGGATCTCTCACTTTCATAGATATAATGGAAACACCTCACATCCATGGGTATACCTATTGTTGAGGTGAGTATTTGGTATCAAGGCCGGTTCCTTTTTGATATATCCGAACATTTTTTTGGTTTTGAGGGTAAAAAGATGACTATAAATGAATTGCAAATGGGGTGATACACAAAACTTGTTCATGGCTATGATTTGGGTACATGAAAAAATAAATTTGAGAATGAATTTTGGATGCATAAACCAATTGTTTTTAGGAGAATATCAAGGCAAAACACTTTGTGTATTGAGGGAATAAGTCACGACAACATAATAAGATAACATGCACACTAATATTATGTAGAAATTACTAAATTTTTAGCAAGGTAAGATGATTGATTATGGAATTTTAAATTCACAAGAATTAATCAGATATACACACCATTTCAAATAATTGGAAAGGCATAAAACAATTTTCATTCAAGGGGCAAAATTAGTAAAATTTACATCAGAACTCATGTGTCCAAAAGAGTCCTCGGGTTCCTTGAAATTACACACAATACATAGCAAGATTATTCCCCCTAACCTATCCTAAACTTAGACTAAAATTTGTACTCGCCCATGAATCCTATTTTTACCCCTTTATCATGAATAAATAAAGGAATAAAAATAGACATGCTAATATAATGAGGCATTAATATCCTTAGTTACAAAAAAAAAGTTTCAGTCCAAGTGCATTTGATTGATCTATTTTAAAATAAAGTTGGATGAATAATTTGGCTAATAATAGCCCTTGCTTGTTGTGTAAGTCTTCCTAATGTGCATGCAATCTTTGTCTTCTAGTGCTTGATGTGACACTTACAATTTGATCCACTTGTAATGATAAATTTAGCACTCTTTAATTCTTCCCCTTGGATGCACATGTAAAAAATAACTTCCCTGTGTGAGAAAAAATAATTCTTTTATTTACAATACTTTGCAAAATATTCACCCATGCATTCCATTTATTGTGGGGACCACTTGCAAGTTCTGATGTTGACATCTGTGCACATACTCCATTTTGCATACTGATAATGACATCTTTAACCTTTGTGACTATATGCAATACTATCTCTTACAAGCATAGTTGATTCAACCTCCAAATTTTCCCACTGTGGGGACCACATTTTCTAATTATTTGTTTAGAAAATATTTTGGACTCATTCAAACCATGGAATATAATTTTTTAATCATGATTACTATAATATATTGGCCTCCTTTATTTACTAAAATACATGGATCATAATGTGTTTGTTTAACATATAGTGTGGACCACTTTTGTTTAGATAATATAATTTGATCTTTTTGGATAATCATGGCATTACTACTTGGTTGTCAGTTTTGTCAAAAGTTATCCTGCTGCTTTGACCTTGGATAAGGTATAATATGCAAATTATTGTTTATTTGAAAGTGGACCCTCTCCCATGATGACTCAACCCATTGTAACTTTTTTGGTGGCTAATTTTAACTATGGTGGAGTTAGGGTTTGACCATCCTTTGACATGTGCACTATTTTCGACATGTGGTTGAGTAAGATGAACCTCTTGTAAGCCTATTGTTGGAATTCAAGTTGGTGATTTTTGAATGGAACAAAAGATATATGACCCATCATTCGGTAATTTGTACTTGGAATATTTTATCTTGGAAAATCCCTATCCATTTTTCCACTTGGCATCCATTGATCTCTTTGAGTTCATCTTGCTTCATCTGTGAGGTTTTGAGCATTATATCTCTCCATTTTTTGAAAAATTGAACTTTTGTGTTGTTTTCTGAAAGGTCTCATTAGCTCATTCCGCCATATCTTATTTATTCAAAGCTAGCTCTGAGATTTGTATTCATCTCTGTTATAGTCATCATAAATGAGGTAATCTCATAGTTTTCAATGGCCACCATTTATTTTGATGAGGTTTCCATTTTGATATGGTCTGATCTTTAATTTTCTTGTTCGGCATTTCATTTCTCTTTCATGTAATGGCAGTCATTACTGATGGATGCCTAAGAACTCGAGCTCTATTGGGTATCCATTTTCCCTTATTTGTCTTCTGAATCTTATGAAAAGGGTTTTGAATCTATTTCTTCTAATGATTATGTCTCTAAGATGTTGACCTTGCTTCTATTACAGGTAAGCCATTGTCAAATCTCTGAACTTTGATCGCTATTGTAGGGTTTTTTTAAATTGGATTTTTGAGCGTAGTGTCATAAACATATTTTCTAAGAATTATTATTATGAAATTTACTATACACCTGGGAATTTTTTTTGTTTTGTTGATTTGTGTGCCCTTGCGATCCTGAATCTAGTTCTAGGTGCTTGTTATTTTATGGCTTGTCGAATCTAGATGAGGATTTGAACTTTGCACGGCTAGAAATAGTAAGTCCTTCTTTACTCATCAAGTATCCCTGAAAAAATTGAAACCTTTAATGGCCATTGAATTTAAATCTATTTTTGAATTATTTTGAAATTACCCATATTTCGGTTTGCCATGATCCTTTCTGAAATTGACTGTACAGCTCGATTCGAGGTCATAATCGAGAATTTTTCTATATTTTTATTTAAAATGATTCTCCATTTAGTTCAAAATGTAAATGGTGGGCTGTGATTTTATTGGCTATTTTTTCTAACTGGGTCAAACTGTAATTTATTGAATGCCTCCATGAATCTTCGTTACCGGAAGTTTTATTGTTGTATTCCTTTCAGGCCCTAGTCATTTCAAATATTTACTTTCTAGTAAGTGCAATCTGATGCATCCTAGATATTAGTATGGGTGGCTCTTATTTTGATCTGCACTTTTTCATCTTGCAAGCTTTTCTAATTTTGTTGATTATTATTAATAGGAGGCTTTTCTTAATTATTTTATTTCATTTAAGAAACTATACCCATGTCCATGTGAGTTCTTGTTGTACATACATGTCCTTAGAACAACACATTGGCACTGCTCATGAATATTGTATCGTGAAGTTTAATGGTTCTATTTATTTTTGGTGGTTGCAATTTGTATGATGCTTATTCATTATTTTTCATGTTGGGATCTTGATGGGATCTGGGTTATCATGCCACTATTGTTATTCATTTGAACTGTTAAAGACTCCATCTGAGTTTTATCTTCTGGACAAATTGACTATCCTTTCCTTCTTTAACCTCTTAAAATTGTATGGCTAAAAGTGCAACTTCACTGTGCATCTAAGATATATCTTGTATTTCAAATCATGCTAATACACCTCATAATTTCATAACTTGAAACTCTTTGAAAAAAATATTATTCTTTTGAGCACATCTAGATTATATCGAATGAAACCATTGGGATTATATATCCATAAGTTCGTTACTTGGATAATATAATTTGATCCTTTTACTATTGATGTTCTATGAGATCTCAAAAATGTTATTTTGGACCTTTGGAGGAGTTTACTCTTGAAAAGTTGTAGGTAATCCATAAGTTTTTAATGTACTCATTTTCAAAGAATCTATTTATAGCACGTTCAATGGATTTTGATTATCCCTTTTCCAATGTAGATGGAAGATTCATGTTTAAATATTCTCTTGAATACATGGTAACAACTTCTAGCATCAATATTCTATAATTTTAAATGTATTTGAGGTATCCATTTTCTTAAAATTTGATTTTCCGTTGATCTTCAATCATGTTGGAAATTGGGAATCCTTGTATAGTATGTCTGTAAATTTTTTTATTTGTTTTGAGAATGTGATGAGAAGATTCATATCTGTATACAACTATTTATTTCCTTAGCATGAATTGCAACTGTTCCTCACTCCCTGAAAGTGTTTTTTCCCTTTTCTTCTATCTCCACATATAGATGTGATGGTTGAGAATAATAGAAAATATTAAGCTACTTGTGTTTCTTTGAAGCAGTGGATTTATTTTTATTTTTATTTTTCTCTTGAACGCATAACAAAGAATGTAATATAGAGAAATTGTTTGTTTCTACACTTAATAACTTGTTGTTCTCCTGTAGCATCTTTACTATATTACATGATTTTATTCTAGTTATTACCGATACAAGCATAGATGAAAGTATCCCTTTGTCTAAGCTATATATGATAGAAAGCTGTGTTAACATGTTGATGTTAAAAAACAATCGATCATCCTTGATTGAGTTACCTTGATTCTTAGCATTTATTCTTTTTTTTTAGTGGCCCCTATAGATCTGCATGGCTTCCTTTAAAACTATATTCACACACTGTAACCAATTTTTACTTGACCTCCTATTTAATTTTCTAAAAATAACATTCCACCATGTATTTTTTTCTTAAAACAACTCATAACTTGTATCATCTAGATTTCTTAAGCAATTATTTCCTTTCGTATAGTAATCATTTATGCAAAATATTTCTTCTTTTCATATGCTACCTGTACCTACACACTTAAGAAAATAGTTATAAATATTTAGGATTTTTGCCCCTCTTATGTTCGATAGTTTTTCTTTTCTCTTTATTTTATGAAGTGATTCTGGGAATTATATGCGCTGATGTGAATAATACTCTTATAAATTATGTATGTGTATCTGATGTAACTTATGCTTCTAATTTTTAGAAATCCATCTAAATATAGTTAGATTGTACATGGGCACAGATTAAACCCTGAGCTCAAATTTGATGCCTTTCCTTTTTCATTTTCAGGTACATTGTGATTGCTAGGAGAGATGGATAAAATATGGAGCTAGAGATGAAGTGAAGAAGACTAGAAGAGAACCAAAGCAATGATGGGTTTCTTCTATACTCTTTTAATTTTAATTTCATGCATATGTATTTCTTTCTTTAGTAGTTATGAGTTACATCCCACGGCTTGTGTGGGAAATATTGTACTTCTTCATGAATAAATAACATTTAATTTATGTACTTGAGTTGTATACTTCTTCATGCTTTCAGCTTTATGACATGTATATTGATTATATAATGAAATAAAAAACTCAAACACATAATTAAATATATTTACATGCAGAAATAATGAGTTTCATAATACCCTGTAACTTTAATAACGAACTCTCTTTCTTGTAAATTGTAACTCTATTTATTGTTCCCAAATCTAGAATTTCACTTATATTGTGAGTGTCGCCTTCATCAAGGCAATCCATTATTCCTTTGGGGATTTTTGTTTCCTTTCTAAAGATGAACATGGAATCATAGGCTAGGTGAGGTGTTACATTTTGTAACAGCACACATAGCTATATATTACATGTAGTTAATCAATTGCTATAACTGAAAACGTAATAAAACTATAATTCATTCCCATAGTTAGGTCCACTTCATCAATGCCATCCATCATAACGAAGTTTTGAGTTTCCCATTTTTGTACAAGTGAAAACATTTTCAACATTTCTTATTCAAGCAATGATTATACAAAGTGTAACCTTACCATATATGGAGTAAGTAGAGTTATTAATCCTTTCATATCCTATTCCACTACCAATTCTTACGAAGTTAGATCTATAATTTTTACTTGTCATTGAATGAATTCCTTGTGAGACTCAAAGACAACACAAATGGAGATAGTGAAATAGTTGTACTATGACTTAAAATCTTGTCAATGAACTCTTCGGTTCCTCTCTGCTAAATGTGTTACCTTGATTGCTAACAACATAACACCTTGGTATTTCACGAAGGTTATTTAGCATAAATATTTCCCCTCACCTTAAACTCATATCTAGTTCAAGTGTAGATCTTTAGGTGCAATTCGAATTAAAACAATCCTCGGTTGATTAGGAGGTTAACTTGGGGTTTGTGTGTAGTTACAATATAGACAATCCTATACTTCTTCAAGATTTTATACAAGTAATGTTATCATTGAATCACAACACCCTTGTGTTTACACTAGATGGTATGCTTGAGCTCACGGTGTGCCTAGATAACATGGATAATATCTCCAAGTTGTGGGAGTTTCTACTTGAGAGAGACCTCCAGAGAAAGTTAGTTCTTGCTCCTAAATTACACGCTTACAATCTACTCTAATGCAGTAATACTAACTTGTCCCAATCTAACATTCCAAGGGACCAGGAGAGAGAATGCATGAAGAAAAACCCTACACTAAAGTGTTTTAGGAAATAAGGGATAAAATATGTGGAATAAACCCTCATAGAATCGCAACATTAGAAACTAATATGTACAAAATTCTACAGATCTCAAATAAAAGTGTAGAATAAAATAACACAACACAAAGAGATAGTATTTAACATCATTCACCCAATGTGGGATATGTCAAATAAGAATCACTTGCTCATATTTTAGTACAAGCCACCGCTCTCTCAATAAAATAACCATATCTATTTGGAGCTATGCTCAACAAACTATACAGAATTCACACCCTAATTCAAAACACATCTACAATGTTACATTATACCTACCATATGCATAAAACTATATAAGTAGAAAAGTTCTTAAGCAGTTTTACAAAACCATGGGGATCAAAACCATAGGCCAAATCTGTCCCATAAACCTATAGGTCAAAATCCCACCCATATGATAAAAACATGTTTCGCTGTATGTCCGGCATATTTTAACGGCAAAAACAAATCTTAGGGGAGTACGCCCAAAACCCCTGCTCTTGAGGGGCTGCAACCCCTGCACCCCCACTCGAGGCCCGGCCCGGCCCTCTTCTTGGAAAGAAAACTTTTGAAAGTGTACAATAATCTTAGTGTACGAGTGTTCAACACTTTTACAAATAAAAACAGGTCCAGAACCTAATAATATCCAACTTTGAGACTATTTTTCCTCTGAGAAAGATTCTCAACCCTTCACTTGTTTCCATGAAGACAAACCAAAGTTGAACACAACTTCATTTTTTCCCTTGTGAAACCTTGGTCATCATGTCTACATGATTCTAGCTAGTATGAATCTTCTCCAACTTCAAATTCTCTTCCACCAAATTTTTCTTGATGAAATGGTACGTTAGTTGTATATGTTTCATCCTAGAGTGGAAAGGAGAGTTCTTAGCTAGGTGTACAATACTCTGACTATCACTATGCATCATTCCTTCCTCCTTGTTGTGCCCCAACTCCTCAAGAAATTTTTGTAACCAAATCATTTATTTGCCTCATACTCATCCTATGTGTTTGACAAAGCCACCAACTTTTGTAGTCATAAAATCTAGCTTGCTACTATCCCACTTCCAATCTAAACATAACTTGTTGTGCTCCTTACGTTCTCTACATCTACAGCCATATATGAATCTACATAACCACACAAAGTGGTGTCTGATCCACTATAGAAAAAAATTTCCCCATGGTCCCTCTCAAATAATGAAGGATCCACTTTACTTCTTGTTAGTGATCTCTGCTTGGATCACATATAAATCTAATCATAGCTCCCATTGCATGGGAAATATCGAGCCTAGTGTACACCATGGCATACGTAAAATTTCCAACCACCGATGAGTAAGGTACATTGGACATCTGGTTTCTCTCCTGCTCTATCTTGGGACACTTTGCTCTTTTGATAACTTGAAATGGCACGACAAAGGAGTACCATCCAGTTTAGCATCATGCATATTAAACCTCTTTAAGACCTTCTTAATGTATTCTTCCTAAGATAAATTTAGCTTTTGTTACTTCCTATCCTGAGATATCCTCATACCAAGGATTTGTTTGGCTTCCACCAAATCCTTCATAGCAAAGGTTTTCACTTAGCCGCTTCTTGAGTACTTTTATTTCTGCATGTTTTTACCTACAACAAACATGTCATCCACATACAAACATAGGATAATATAATTTCCATCATAAAATTTCTTTGCATACATGCAATGGTCTGAATGACATCTAATATAACCTAGCTCCATCATGAAGCTATCAAATTTCTTATACCCTTGACGTGCATCTTGTTTCAAGCCATACAAACTCTTCTTCGGTTTGCACACTCCTCTTTACCTTTGACCTCATAGCCCTTGTGTTACTGCATATATAGTTCCTCCTCCAAATCACCATGGAGAAATGCAGTATTTACATCAAGTTATTTCAAGTGTAAGTCTTCTACTATAACTATTCCCGAAGCAGTTCTAATAGAAGTCATTTTTACTACAGGAGAAAAAATCTCATCAAAATCTATACCTTTTTTTGTACAAACCACTTGACCACCAATCAGCCCTTTATGTTTTTCTTTCCTCCTTTTTCCTCTTTGATTCTAAAAACCCACTTGTTCTGTAATGCTCTTTTTACTTCGGGTAGCTTTACCAAATCCGTGTCTTGTTACCCATAAGATGTTGATGCTCCTCATCTATGGCTTGCTCCTACTTCTTCCTCATATCTACCTACATTGCTTCATCAAATCTCTCTAGCTCTCCACTATTAGTGAGTAATAAATAAGAAAGAGAAGGAGAAAAACATCCATGTTCTCTTCTTACCCTATAAGACCTCCTTAGTATAGGAGTTTGGGTTTTTGTTTAGGAGGTTAGTTAAGCTGATTCATGTGTCACTTTCCCATCGGGAAGATCCTCTACAACTGCATATCCTTTCTTGGATTCTTCCTTTTTCCTATGAATCGTTGCTTATTCATTACTTTCTCATTAAATACCACATCCCTAGATTTAATTATTTTCTTGTCCTTAATACTCCTACATTTATATCCAACGTTATCACCACGATAATCAATGAAAGTTAACTTTTCTAATTTACCCTCTAGCTTGGTCCTATCATCCTTATCTATATGGACAAACACCTCACATCCAAATACTCTAAGAAATGAATACTCAAATTTATTACCATACCAAGCCTCCTCAAGTAGTCCTCCATCTAAGGAACTTGAAGGTCCTCTGTTTATCAAGTAAAAATTTCTGCTCACCACTTCTTCCCAAAAAGAAAGAGGAAATCCTGCATGTAACCTCATGCTCCTAGCACATTCCATTATTGTTCTATTTATCCTTTCTGACGCCCCATTCTGCTGCGGAGTTCCTGAAACCACATTTTTCCTGTGGATTCCATTCTTAGAACAATAATCATAAAATTCATTGCTACAATACTCCCCTCTATTATCGACCCTGAGACATTTTAACTTGAGACCTGTTCCATTGTCTACCAAGGCTTCCCATTTAACAAAAGTGTCAAATACATTAGATTTGTTTCTAATATAATAAACCCAAACTTTCTTTGTTGCATCATCAATAAATATAACATAATAACTCTGAACCCCTAAGAGATGATACGAGTCGGCCCTCACACATCGAATGCACTAGCTCTAACTTACTCTATTTCTTTGTAGGTCCAACATTGAGAAATATTAACCATTTCTGTTTCCCATATATGAGGTCCTCACAGAACTCCAAACCTGATTTTGTATATCCAAGAAAATACTTTTGTATGATCTTCATGATCTTATGGTTCATATGACCGTGAGTCTATAGTGCCACAATGTTGTATCTACTTCTAAAGCCATAAGATTACAAACATTAGTGCATTAAGTGGTTAAATACAAGGTTCCAAACTTCTTACCTCTTACCACCACAAGAGCAACCTTAGTAACCTTCCAAGAGTTCACAATAAATATCACAATACAACCATCACTTCCCAACTACCCTTCTCATATCAAAATTTTTCTTAATGTAGGCACATGTCGACATCCTTTAATAGCCAAGTATTCCCATTCTACATATTTACCTAAACAAAACCTTCTCCAACTATGTTACAAGGCTCCTCATTAGCAAGAAAAACATTCCCAAAATCTCCTTGAACATAATCAACAAAATAATTCCTACGTGGAGTAGCATGGAAAGAAGCCGTCGAATCTAAAACCCAAGATTCACTAATATTTTGCAAAGAAAGATTCAAAGCATCGACATACATTATCCATTGACACATTTGCCTCTTTGTTTTCTTTCTGTTGTCTTTTCTTGTCCCAAAGTTCCCGAAGTCCTTCTTGCGCAGCCCGGACTTTCCATAGTGTCAAGATACTATCTTACTTTTGGATTTTGACCTTGCCCAATCCTTTCATTTTCCACGGCTTCCTCTAGTCTTTTGTCTCCCTCTAGATTCCACTATCAAAGCATTCTCTGAAGTAGAAGATTCCCGGAGCTTTTTCTTTGCATTTCATCACTTACAATCACCCCTACAACATTCTCAAACTTCATCTTTGAATTAGTTGGAACCGAGATTCTTATCACCATTACCAAGTTATTCCACCTCTCGGGTAAAGAGCAAAGAACTAATAAACCCTAACTTCTTCATCAAATTCTATCGTAACCGAACATAGTATATTTACAACCATATTAAAATAATATAAATGATCTGCTATTGATCCCTTCTCGAGACATCTTCATATTAAACAAATTTTTCATTAAAAAAATCTTATTAGAGGAAAAGGCTTTTTAAATGTGCCTTCCCTAATTCATCCATCAGTTCTTTTTTGTTTTTTCCTTTGAAACATTAAATAATACCGAAGATGCATGAAACGATCGGATTATGCGTAGTGCCTTACTACATAGCAAATCCCATTACGCACATGTCATGCTTGAGGGTTTTTTCACCTTCTCGGATAGCGAGAATATAAAAATCCTTACGATAAAGGTAATCTTCCATCTACATCTTCCAAAGACTAAAATTCTTCTCGTTGAATTTATCAACCCTTGATCTTCCATCATCATCTGTCATAGCTACTACTCAAGATAAAACCTTCCGCAATTAAACACTTCAGCAAACAAATACATGCTCACGATACCAATTGTTAGGGAATAAAGGATAAAATATGTGGAATAATCCCTCACAAAATGCAACTGTGAGTAGAAACTAATATGCAAAAAATATTACAGCTCAAATAAAAGTGCAGAATAAAATAACAGAACACAAAGAGACAATATTTAACATGGTTCACCTAATTTGGTCTACGTCCACCAAGAATCGTTTCTCAAATTTTATTACAAGCCACATCTCTCTTAATACAATACCCACATCTATTTAGAGCTATGCTCAACAAACTCTACAAAATTCACACCTTAATTCAAAACACATCTCAATGTTACATCATCCTACCATATGCATTAAAAGCATATAAGTAGATAACTTCGCTTAAGCAATTTTACGAAATTGTGGGTATCAAAACCATGGGGAAAAAATCCCATAAACCTATGGGTAAAAATCCCGCCCATATGAGAAAGGCATGTTTCTTGGTATATCAAGCACATTTTAAGGCCCAATTTTTTTTTCTCAAGGGCTATAAGGCTCATCGTCACCAAGAAAAACATGCCCAAAATCTCCATGAACCTAATCAACAAAATAATGCCTATGTGCAGTAGCATGGAAAGAATCCCTCTAATCTAAAACCCAAGATTTAGTAATATTGTACAAAGAAATAATCAAAGCATCTTGACATATATTACCCATTGCCACATTTTTCTGCTTGTTTTCTTCTTGTTGTTTCTTCTTTTACCAAAGTTCCCAATAGTCCTTTTCATGTCCAGACTTTCCATAGTGCTAGCATACTATCTTACTTTTGGATTTTGACCTTGCTTGATCCTTTGATTTTCCACGGTGTCCTCTATTCTTCTATCTCCCTCTAGTTTCCACTTTCAAAGCATTCCCTTAAGTATAAGATTCCCCAAAGCCTTTTCTTTGCATTTCATCACTTAGAATCACCCCTAAACTATCCTCAAACTTCAACTTTGAATTAGTTGGAACAGAGTTTCTTACCGCCATTACCAAGCTATTCAACTCCCGGGTAAAGAGCATAGAACTAATAAAGCCCTAACTTCTTCATCAAATTCTATTGTAATTGAAGCTAGCATATTTACAACCGTATTAAAATAATTTAAATGATCTACTACTAAACAATTCTTAGACATCTTCATATTAAACAACTTTTTCATTAAAAAATATTATAAGAGCGAGAGGGTTTTTCATACAACTTCCCTAATGCATCCATAAGTTCTTTTGTAGTCTTTTCCTTTCAAATATTAAATAATACTAAAGATGCAAGACATGGCAGATTGTCCCAAGTGGCTACCTATCTAGAAAATCCAATTCAGCATATGTCATGCTTGAGAATTTTTCACCTTCTCGGACAAAGAATATAAATATCCTTCGATAAAGGTAATCTTCCATCCGCATCTTCCAAAGACTGAAATTTTACCGTTGAATTTATCAACCCTTTATCTACCATCATCTACCATAACTCCCACTCAAGATAAAACTTTCACTTTGATTCAACACTTCAACAAACCAAACCAATATCTAATACCAATTGTTATGAAATAAGGATAAAATATGTGGAATACCGTCACGAATCGCAATAGCAGAGAAACTAATATGCATAAAATATTATAGATCTCAAATAAAAGTGTAGAACAAAATAACACCATGCAAAGAGACATTATTTAACGTGGTTCACCTAATTTGGTCTATGTCCACCAAGAATCACTTGCTCCTATTTTATTACAAGCCACCGCTCTCTCAATACAATACCGGATCTGTTTGGAGTTATGCTCAACAAACTCTACGTAAATCACACCCGAATTGACAACACATCCGCAATGTTACATTATACCTACCATATGCATAAAACCATATAAATATACAATTTATTAAGTAGTTTTCAAAACCATGGGTATCAAAATCATGGGCCAAAACCATCCCATAAACCTATGGGTCAAAATCCCACCAATATGAGAAAAGTATGTTTCCTAATATGTGGGGCATGTTTTAAGGTAAGACAAGCTGTGGAAACTATACAATAATCTTATTGTATAATCTTCAACACTTTTACACATGAAAACAAGATCCACAACCTAACAAAGTGGTGATACACCAGAAAAGGAGCGTCTAAGGATAGCTTCAAATGTGTGAAAAACTTAAGCAAGGTGCATACTAGAAGGGGTAATATGATTCTCCACAATTTATCAAATATATTCACAATAGTATTTCATCCACACACAATTATGATGAACTCCTACAAAATCATGAAATACACACAATATATAGTCAATGAGATTAAAATGGAAATAAGAGTGCTAAAACCCACAACAAGGGAAGACATATCCATAAACTAATATCTATTGCTTTGATTCATATGTACAGTTCGGTGTATTACGGAATAATGGCTGATCACCATGCAAGGATTCCACTACAAGATCCTATAGCACATTAGATTCACAATAAAATTTTGTGAGTTTTACTACTCCAAAACTATATCCCTTTTTCAATGAGCCAAGCACTCCTATTTATAGAATTTTGAGATGAGAGGAGAGAAGGAAAACTGGAAATCCTGAAATTTATCCTCTCACCACTTGCAAGATGTCATAAATGTAGTGAAATGATGTTATTTTACTTTGCAGAAGGCCCCCATCCTGTCCCATAACTTGCAGCAGTAAGAAATGTTGTCTCATGCTTCATTGAATGCATCCCAACTACTAAATAAAACATTATTATGAACTTCACAATTTTTCTACAAAGTCAACATTGATTTGTCATCAAATTATGAATTTCTTGATTTTTATGCATCAGGCTCGTAAATAGAATTCCAATGGTACCAATTTTGTAGTTTTTTGTTGATAATTAGAAGAGATATGGAATTATGAGTGTAGACAATTATTTTGGGTCAGTCAAGCATTTACGTCATTTAACAAGAATGAGAATTTGATTGACTAGAGCTGAATATGTTTCCTTCATTTTAGATATCTACCCTCATTAAAATTTACTTGATCTAAATATGTGTTATAGAGGACATCGTGCTTGTTTCAAAAAGTTAAATTTTGTGAAAAATAGAACTCTGGGTCAAGATTTATGACCATTTGAAGTTGGGAGGTCGGGCGTGGGAAGAATTCATCTGAAGGAGGACACATGGTGACTAAAAATAAAATAAGGCATGCAATGGGAAGGGTTTATGTAAGTGTGCAAGGGGAATAGAAGGGACTTAGCCAATTTTGAATGAAATCTCTGCAAAGGGGCGCGTAAGAAGAGCGAGATGGAATAGGAAATAGAATGGGTGCACATGAGGAAGGTACGGAAGGGGAAGCTGGAATGAGATGAATGTAAAGGGAGGAGAAAGAAGGTGTTTAAGGGAATGTGGAAGAATTGCAGTAAGGAAACAAGGTGCGAAGCAAGATGCAAGAACATGAATGGAAAGCAGAGGAAAACCATGCACGTAGGTGTGCATGCAAAAGAAAGAAGGCATACTCTTAAAAGGGATGTATGGAAATAGGGCACGAGAATAAAACTAAGTGTGCATGGCGGTGGATAAAAGAGGGTGTGTGATAGGAAGAGCATGTAACAAGCATGTGTATCCAAAACGTGAAACATCAGAGCTAGAATGAAAGTAAAAGTTATCCAAATAACTAGGAGAGTTATTTGGATAACATGTACTTCTATAACTCTTTATGTTATAAAGTGATGCCCAAAAGAGACCTAAGAAACAATGTAAATGAAATAAAAAATAAGAGTATATGTGATAATGGTTTGGGAACAAATTTTCACTTCAAGTCCTTATGGTTGATTTAAGCATTAAATTTTGTTAAGAATGGATACAAATTGTTCCTGGTGCGACTAGGATTTTGATCCAATATAGAGTCCACTAAAATTAAATTAAATTATGATGTGTAAATGCTTAATTGACTCAAACTAAAATTTGGAACTAAAGTAAATGTTATCCAAATATCACCCCCGAGGGGTAAATTTGATAACATGCATCGAGTTTTGCAGTTCCAAGCATGTAGATTGGGCAGGGAAAAATCATAAAAATGACTAAGTCCTAGTCCTAGGGGGGCGGTCGGGACATTTGGGACATCTAGGCGTGGATCGGTCGAAAAGCCTCCGGGCGTCCCGTGAAGCAAAGGGATATTTGGGACAGAAGTACACGGCGGGCGCGAGAAGCCAATCCGGCCAAAAGAGGAAGAAAAATGACTAAGCTGGCTTTGAGCGGGACGATTCGGGACAAGAGTACGCGAAAGTACGCGAACAGCGATCGGATTGGCTGAAATGAGAACAAATAGTCCGAAGCAATTGGGACATTTGAGCCGTGATGACGCCGAATTGGCGGTTCGCGAAATAGAGAAAGTTCATCTTTGGGACATTTGGGCCGCAGTACGGGAAGGACGCGAACCGCCGGATCGGCCAAAATGGAGAACCTTCGCATAAGGCAATTGGGACATCTAGGATAAAGCTACGCGAACCGGCCGAATCGAGTGACCGGAGGAATTTGTCCCTAGCAGATTCGAGACATGTGGGACAAATGCCAATCAAACAATGCCACGTGTCATCGGCCAAAAGGAAGAAGCCCATTTGAGTGGATCGGAATTTTTTGCCCAAGCAGTTTGGGACATCGGGACATAAAGACGAAGGCGCGAAGGAGCCAAAGGGCCGAGAACCAACTAGATCATGACACGTGTCGCAGGGGAAAGAGTCCAAAAGTCAAAGGGCGAGTTTTGAAGGGTCAGCCCGAGCCAATCAGAAGAGGACACGTGTCCAAGTTTAAGGGGCCCACAAGGAAATTTCAAAAGAAAGCCCGCGAAAGGAGGAGAGAGAATTATTCAGTGAATCAGAGCCTGCCACGTGTCGTCCAGGTGGCGAAGCGCGGGAAAAGATTTCAAAATCCGTTTTGGTCTGTTCCGTGCCCTAAATCTTCAGATCATCATATCTTTCGATCCAGAACTTGGATTTGCACGTTCTTTATATCAACGGAAAGCTTATGAAATTCTCTACATGATTATGGGATCAATCTCAAATTTTGGTGTAGTCTAGAGAAAGAAAATTGAGAAACAGCTCTGACGCGTGATCATGGCTAGAAGTGACGTTTCAACAACCAGTTTAATGCACATGGGTCACATTCTTCTTCAGCATGGCCAGAAGTGACATTTCAGCGACCAAATTAATGCAGAATGGGTCACATTCTCCTCCAAATTGGTCAGAGATGGTAGGGTATGGGTTGGTAAGGTATCCCATGCCGTTTTAATGCATCTGCAGTCAATGAGGAATAGGCTTACATGTTTTCCCATGTTTCTGTCCCCTGGGCTCGACCCATGCAATGTAAAAAGCCATATTTGGCTCATTTTATAAAGAAGTTGTTCATCTTTCTACTCTGCCCTCCCTTCTTTTCTTCTCTAAGGTTGAAAATGGAGTTTGAACCTCCTCCCTTGCTCTGTAATGGTGTTTTTGCCTTTTACTATTGAAATGATGTTCTATGCAAACTTTTGAAGCAACAAAAATGTGTTTTGTGATGCATCTGTCCATCCTTTCTCGTTTTTGTTTGTTCTCTTCTTGCCTCTCTTCATTGCAGGTATTTGTGCATGTTTGAATGTTCATTGTAGGTTTGGAGTTGTGTTCATGGAGTTTTGGGACATTTTCTGTGTGAAATCTATCCTTGGGCCTATGATGCATCTGTCCATCCTTCCCATTGCTCACCTCTCTTTGTCCCATGGTAGTTTTGATAGATGTCCAACATTCTCCTTCTCTGGTGTATCACCATTTTAGTGTAGGCTTTTGCTATTTTTCCCTTCTCTCTCTCTCTCTCTGTCTCCTTGGCATGGTTAGATTAGGATTAGATTAGCTTGCCTACACTGGAATAGCTTGTGGCAGGTAGTTTAGGAGTAGGAACCAGCCTTCTCTGGAGATTCCTCTCTCGGTTTCACAAGTCCCACGCTTGGAGAGAGGTTTCCATGTTGTGCAATCACACTGGATGCTCGAGTCATCAACCTAGAAGCCTAATCTACATCCAGTCTTTGTGATTCTACATCAACAGTTTGGCACGCCAGTGGGAACCTTAGAGGTCTTTCACTTCATCTTTTGTAGGTTGGTGTGTCCTGTGAAGATTTCAGCCTTTGGAGGCACTTGCAAACACTTACGGCGTCTCCATCGGTCAACAACCCATCTCTGAAGTTGCAGACCTTCCTTTCCATTCATTTTCATTATTTTTCTATCCATTCTTCCTTCCATCTCTTCCATCTTCTTTCATTCTATGAAGTTGTGCAATCATGACTTCATTTCCATCATGGAATTCACATCAACAACAGCAGTATATCACACCTCCAACATGTTTTACAAATCCTCCAAATCAGCATTTTGAGCAGATTCAAAATCAGTATGCATACCCATATGAGCAGCAGTGCCAAAGTCAGTTTGGCTATGGAGCCTTCCAAGAGCAATAATATGCATATAACGAGGACCATCGAGATGCAAGATTTTGGTCTGCATTGGAGAAAATCCAAAAATGGAGGAGGGGATGGTGCGATCCAGGGCTCAAGCACAAATGAAAGCTTTTGGAATCGGTTGTGAGCACCTGTCCATGGGTGGGACCTTTTCAAGGCATTACTGACCCTTAGGAGAAAATTTGGACTTCATGATTGCAACACTACCATCACTTACAAGGTGGATTGAAAGAATAGAGGTGTATGAGAGGAGTATTCAGCAACCTTGTCAATGGGTAAGCACACCTTCTCGTGACCTTTCTATTTCCTCTTTCCCAATCTGTCCCATTTCAGCAGTGTTAAGTTTCAAACTCTCCATCTGTTGTCCCAAGTGTTGAATCCATTTCTCCACCCCCTAGTCTTCCACCTCATCTCGATTCTTCTTCGTTTTTCCTTCTAAACAGTCATCCCCTCCACAAGAGCTAAATGAAATACCTCCCACTCCAAAGAAACAAGAGGTTTCACTTTCTCCACCACCAAAAAAATTGTCAAATCGGTTGAGTTACAACCCATCCCTCCTCTTGCATTCCCAATTCCATGTGGGGAAGAAGAAATTGCAAAAGTCAGCCATGAAGGACAGCAAGAAGAGGATCCCAACCAAAAAGAAATGACAGACAGCTTGAAGGTTTGGGCTGCCAAGTTTTGGATGACAAAGATCCCTTGATGGTTGAGCCTACGAAGAGGCTAAGGTTGACCAAATGGTGGTCATAACTAATTTTGTTGCAGCGAGAGAAGAAGAGCAAAAGGAAGAAGCATATCAGCAATCAGTTTGCTCGAGTGTAGTGTCCATGTTGGCACTCTATTTGAAGGAAATGCTGATCCAATTCAAGTTGCACAATCAGCCATGGAGGAAGAAAGCCCGAAGAAGATCTTGCAGTCCCAACTTGTCCTCTAGAGCAACAGATTGAAGAGTTTGACTTGACAAACTTCATGCTGGAGGAAGAGTTCAATCAAGAGCAAGATTGTCTTCAAACATTGGAGGAAGGAGAAGCTGCTCCAAATCCAAAAGAAGAGGAGCACATTCCAGCTGTGGGGGAGAAAAGTGCAGATCCAAGAGCTCTGAGCACAAAGCAGGCTACAGGAGAACCTTCAGTTCTTCTTTCTACTTCACCTCTCTCAAGTTCCAGTGCTGAAGAGGAGTTTGACCTCTCAAACTCAATGTTGAAGGGAGAAAGAAACCATGGTGGTCAAGTTACAGATCAAGAGGACACCATGGAGGAAGTTGAACATTTGCAGCAGGACAGCCATGAGGCAGTTTATCTGTCAGATTTGGAGGACTGTTTTGATGGAGAAGAGCCGGTTGAGTTTTCACCATTCTCTCTTTCATCATCCACATTCCAAACACAAGAGTCTGTTGTCATGAAGGAGAACATTCATTTGTAGCAGCTTGCATCTTATAAAAGCTCTTCGGAATCAAGAATGGAAGATTTTAATCCTTTATGTTCTTCATTAGAGGAAGAGAAAGGACAGAGGAATTTTGCCATTTCTTCCATATCATCCATTCAAGAGGGTCTACAAGAGAACTCCATTGTTGGAGTAGAAAATCAGAGCTATGGGCATATCAAATGGATCAGACCTTGCCCAATCAGGTATTTGGCTTCATTGGAGCCAAAGGAGAAGTCACAACCAGTCATGCTTGCTTCTGAGCATGAGGATGAGCTACAAAGTACCAAGGATCAGCTATCATACCTCTTCAATCCAAATGTAGAGCAACTAAAAGAGGTATTGAATTTGCCTTCAGCTGATACCTTGATGATTTGGGTGGAATACCAGCTTCTTGTTGATTTTCCACTCATCCTAACAGCCATGATCAGCTCCAAATCAATTGCATGGCTACCACTTTTGAGAAAGGGAAGCTATTTCTCACAACCAATTGTAGGGTTTGTTTAGCTTGCCTTTGCTTCCAGTTAGAATAGAGTAGGTAGGTTTGCTTTCAGTAGAAGAAGTGCTTGTGCACACTCTACATGTTTCATTTTCAAGCATGTATGATTTTCAGTTCTATACATAGTTTTTGTTGTGCTGGTTTTGCTCTTGCACAGTTCATTCCAGTGGCATTTTGGTAAGAACAACTCCATGTCTGCAGTGGGTTTCAAGTGGCTCAGAGGGAAGTTTTCAAAGTTCAGATTAGTTTTCAGGCTTGCTTATGACTCCATGCCCAATGGATTGCTTCAGGCAACTGGTCTTTTCATCTAGCAGGCAGATGACCCCGCTGAGTCACCAAATTGTTATCCAAATTTCACCCCAGGGTAAATTTCGATAACATGCATCAGAGTTTTGCAGTTCAAGCATGTAGATTGGGCGGAAAAATCATAAAAATGACTAAGTCCTAGTCTAAGGCGGTCGGGACATTTGGGACATCTAGGCGTGGATCGGGTGAAAAGCCTCGGGCGGCCCGTGAAGCAAAGGGACATACGGGGCAATGCAGCAGCGAGAAGCCGATCCGGCCGAAAGAGGAAGAAAAATGACTAACTACTAAGCGAGACAGTTCGGGACAAGAGTACATGAAGTACGCGAACCGGCCGGATCGGCCGAAATGAGAACAAACAGTCCGGAAGCAATTGGGACATTTGGGCCGTGATGATGCAAACCGGCCAGTTCACCGAAGCAGAGAAAGTTAAATGCTTTGGGACATCGGGCGCAGTACGTGAAGGCGTGAACCACCCGGATCGGGCTGAACGGAGAACCTTCGCACTAGGCAATTGGGACATCTGGGACAAAGGTACGCAAACCGGCCGAATCGGGTGAACCAAAGGAATTTTTCCCAAGCAGTTCGGGACATGTGGGACAAATGGACGCGAAGGAGCCGAAGGAGCCGAAAGCCAATCAAACAATGCCACATGTCATCAACCAAATGAGGGACGAGGAAGCCCATTTTGGGTGGATCGGAAGTTTTGGCCCAAGCAGGTTGGGACATCAAAAGGGACATAAAGGCGCGAAAGGGCGCGAAGGAGCCGAAAGGGCAAGAACCAACCGAGATCGGGACACGTGTTGCGGGAAGGAGTCCAAAAGTCAAATGGTGAGTTTTGAAGGGTCAACCGAGCCAATCAGGAGAGGACACGTGTCCAAGTTTAAGGGGCCCACAAGGAAATTTCAAAAGAAAGCCCGTGAAAGGAGGAGAGAGAATTATTTAGTGAATCGAGCTTGCCATGTGTCGTCCAGGGTGGCGAAGCACGGGAAAAGATTTCAAAATCCGTTTTGATCTGTTCAGTGCCCTAAATCTTTAGATCATCATATCTTTCGATCCAGAACTCAGATTTGCACGTTCTTTATATCAACGGAAATCTTATGAAATTCTCTACATGATTCTGGGATCAATCTCGAATTTTGGTGCATTTTAGAGAGAGAAAATTGAGAAACAGCTCTGACGTGTGATCATGGCCAGAAGCGACGTTTCAACAACTAGTTTAATGCACATGGGTCACATTCTTCTTCAGCACGGCCAGAAGTGACATTTTAGCGACCAAATTAATGCAGAATGGGTCGCATTCTCCTCCAAATCGGTCAGAGATGGCGGGGTATGGGTTGGTAAGGTATCCCATGCCATTTTAATGCATCTCAATCAATGAGGAATAGGCTTACACGTTTTCCCACATTTTTTCCCCTGGGCTCGACCCATGCAATGTAAAAAGCCAGATTTGGCTCATTTTATAAAGAAGTTGTTCATCTTTTCTTTTTGCCCTCCCTTCTTTTCTTCTCTAAGGTTGAAAATGGAGTTCGAACCTCCTCCCTTGCTTTGTAATGGAATTTTTGCCTTTTACTATTGAAATGATGTTCTGTGCAAACTTCTGAAGCAACAAAAATGTGTTTTGTGATGCATCTGTCCATCCTTTCTCGTTTTTGTTTGTTCTCTTCTTGCCTCTCTTCATTGCAGGTATTTGTGCATGTTTGAATGTTCATTGCAGGTTTGGGAGCGTGTTCATGGTGTTTTGGGACTTTTTACGTGTGAAATCTATCCTTGGGCTGTGATGCATCTGTCCATCCTTCCCATTCCTCACCTCTCTTTGTCCCATGGTAGTTTTGATAGATGTCCAACATTCTCCTTCTCCGGTGTATCACCATTTTAGTGTAGGCTTTTCTTTGTTTTCCCTTCTCTCTCTCTCTCTCTCCTTGGCATGGTTAGATTAGAATTAGATTAGCTTGCCTGCTGGAATAGCTTGTGGCGGGTAGTTTAGGAGCGAGTAACCAGCCTTCTCGGAGATTCCTCTCTCGATTCACAAGTCCCATGCTTGGAGAGAGGTTTCCATGTTGTGCAATCACACTTTGGATGCAGGTGATCAACCTAGAAGCACGATACGCATCCGGTCTTGTGATTGTTTTGATTCATCAACAGACAACCATATAGTACAATCAAAAAGGTAATTCTAATGGAAAGAAGTTTATAGGAAGGGAAACTTGAACCTTCACCTCCTTTGAATCGTATTAGTTTCCCTTGACAACTTCTAGTTGATGCCCTTCCTTGATGAGGGTAAAAATTATATGTCAACTAAACATATTTTAAGAAACAAACCTTTAACATAAGAATGAGAGAATAATGAACTTTGTATGAAATTTGAAATTGAGAAAATAATTATGTAAGTTATGGAGATTTTTATAAGCGATAAAGGGTCAAATTAAATGGTCAAACTATAACTTGAATGTGAAATTAATTTAAGAAATTTGTAGGTGGAAAAAAGAGAAAAATATCCTTAGATAATAATGTTATTTGAATGTTAATCGTAATGAATATGTAATCATTGTAATGATGTGTTGTGGGTTTTCCAATCTTTGAGTCCCTTTTCTTGTGGTTGGGTGTTTGCTATCATTCATTCATTAGGGAAAGTGTGGCATCAACATGTATATGGTTTTTTCATGTGTCATGTGGGTCAATGACTTACGAAATTTTCGATGTGTTGTTGAGTTTCTCTACATGGAGCACTTGTGGTGTTGTGTAGAGAGTAATGTAAGTAAAAAAAATATCTGGTATTTTTATTGTTGTATTTGTGTGTGTAAAATATGGGTGTGACAGATGGTTTTGTACTAAAGGAGTAACTTCCGGTGTTGTTTGTGGTGTCTCCTTGATGGTTGATAATGCTGAACTCTTGGAGACCTCCTAGATGTAGATGGAGATGTAGATTGTGATACAACTTGTGGTTCATATCTATGATTTGAATAAGATACCATACCTTGATGCTCAATGCTTTCATCTACCATATCATCGTGAGCAATAGAAGTTGCTACACCGATTGTTTTTCCCAATACTTCCATGCCATGCCTCATTTTCAACAAATCGTACATCTCTTACGATTATGACCTTTTTGGTAACTCGATCAAACAACTTATAAGCCTTTATATTCTCTGAATATCCAAAAAAATGAACTTTTCTCCTTTGTTTTATAACTTCTTCCTTAGGTCAAGTAGGCACATGTGTGTTTTCCACACAAGCAAAAAATTTAAAATGAGAAACATTGTGTTTCCTCTTAGTCCAATCTTGTTGAGGAACCATGTTTCAAACACTTTTTGTTAGACACCTATTTATGACGTAAACAAAAGTTGCAGCCTTCTTCTACCGAATACTCATTTGAAATATTCTTTGCCTTCATCATTCTTCCGGCCATCTCCATAATAGTTTTATTCTTTCTCTCTACCACACCGTTATGTTGTGATGTATACCATGAAGTAAACATCTTGTGTATACCATGTTATTTGCAAAAATTCAGAAAACCATTAGAAACATACTTGACCTCCTTTGTTTGTCCTCAAAAATTTGATGTAATACCCACTTTGCTTTTCCACTAAAACCTTGAAATGCTGAAATATATCAAAAGCATCATATTTTCCACTCAAAAGTACACCCATGTCTTCCTTGTATAGTCATCAATAAATGTCGTAATGTATGAGCAACCTCGATAGATGTTGTTTACATCCATCTACATAAATACGAGTGAAATTTTTGAGTGGTTCACTTTTTCTTCTTATCTTGTCAACTGGGAAAGATTCTTTCTGGGGTTTCCCCAAAATAAAACCTTCACAAACTCTATCTGGTTTTTAAATCAAAGGCAAACCTTTTAACATTTTTTTTTATGCAGTAAATTTAAATAAACAAATTTTTAAATCCCAAATGTGAGATGTCATAGACATAATCCATATTTTTCAACTGACTGAAAAGTTAATTCAATCTCCTTAGCTCCAGACTGGTCTATTTCCGGATGTGGGTGGTATAATATTTAAAGGAAACATTCTTTTACTTTTCATATTGACTTTAGCAATCACGGAGGTACTTGGAGATTTATCCACGATCACACATTCATTATTTTCAATTTAAACTTTGTATCTCTTTTGTATCAATTGACTAATTCTCATAAGATTATGCTTCAAAACTGCTGACATAATAAAAATCCTGCATAATCGTCTTCTTCCCCTTTTTACTTAGAATTTTCATTGTTCCTTTTCCTTTTTACAATATCGCATTATATTTCCCAAGGGTAAATTTTATCTTTACGGGCTCATCTAAATTAGAAATTAAATCTATGTTACTTGAAATGTGATTACTACAACAGAATCCAAATACCAAAAATTACTAGGACTCTCTTCAGATAGATTACACTCAATAGGCGATGCATCGAAATCTTTGGGCATGCACGATAAATATAGAGCTTAGATTTGAGCTTCCGACCCGATTTTGATTTTGTTTGTTCGATCATACTACTTTTTCACGCATTCAAAAGCATAGTGCTAATATCTCTTACTGATAGTGACTTTGCACATAGGATTTATCTTGTCTCGACTTGAAAAATTATTATGACTATGCTCTTGACTATGTCCTCTTCCACTTAAGTTTCATGGACCACTGCTACGTCCCGTAGATGAACTTATTCCTCTACCTCTAAGGTTGAAATTGCCTCTTACTCTTCTATGATTTCTGATACCTATGATGAAAAAACTTGACCTACAACTGTATGTGATCTATTCAACCTTTGTTCATGATTTATTAGTGATGCATACAACTTATGAATTGAAAACTAAATTAAATCCTTAGTTTCTTTTATAGCAACTACCAAAGGATCAAATTTTGTACGAAAACTTCTAACGAATTTTTCAATAATCCTTTTTCCTCAATAGTTTCACCATGAGGTTTTGTTTGATTAACTAAACCAACTACAAAAGTAAAGAATGATTCTACGGAATTTGAATCTTTCATTGACATATTTTAAAAATCTTTATGAAGTAACTATAGCTTGGTTGTATTTACTTTCTCTTTGCCTTGATATGCAATTTCGAGAGTTTCCCATGCAATTTTTGTTTTAGTGGTTGTTTCCTCTCTAAGTAAGATGTTTTCATGTATGGCTTGATAAATGAAGAAAAGAGGTTTTCCATCTTTATTTCTTAATTCCTTCAAAGTGTCTTTCTCTTCTTGTGAGAGTGCGTTATATGATGTTGCATTTGTGGGCTCTGTGTACCCATTCTCTATGATTTTCCACACATCCCGGGATCGAATAATGTCTTCAATGTTAATGACCAATACTCATACTTTTTCTATAAATTGTAGTGTCTACAGGACAGATATAGAATCCATAACATGTTATCAATTAGAAACCTGCTGAAAATATCCACACTCGATACCAATTTGTAGAAATTAATCACATAAAATAACAAATAACAGAAATAAAATAAATAATTGCAAATAAAACATATTATTACAAACTCGAGATCAACATACGTACATATATTTCTTCTTCTAGTTCCAAAGCTTGGCTTAGTACAATCTCTCTAAATATGTTTGATATATATCAAAACACTTACAATTGCCTCTAATAAATAGATGGCTTCATCTAACAATAAAACACTCAACTCTTTAAAATAGAACTAAAAAACACATGCTTTTGTGCAATACAAAGCTTTTGATTTATTTGTTTTATTAGCTTTTCCTAAAAGCGTGAATCTAAAAGCCAACAACCCAAAAATTAAAAACATGTAAAAACAAACTCCTCATTATTTTTCTATAGGCAAAATTACTCTTTTTCTAACAATAATATTCAAAAGACATACCAATAATTCCCACGACAAGCTGCGAAGAAAACACCATTTTCACAAAAGAAAGAAATTGTTGCAAACATATAATTGCAATCAAGAAGAGGAGAACGAGTTGCCGAACAGCACGAGCAATTTCACGACCGAATATAGGCCTCCCCAGTGGAAATATTCAATCAGATTTCATCATACACGATGAAATACAACAATGAAAAATAAATTTTAATAATTTATCATGCTAGAAAACATTAGTGGGCAAATTCCTTGTAGCTTTACAGATCAGAGTTATCTGAAACCAGCTCAAGAGACTACTTAAAAGGCGAAACAGCACCATCTTTAGATACAGCTGTATTTAGTCATATCTCTATATAAATGCAGATTATCGGCCAGTACGTACAGATTCCAGAAAGAAAGAATACTAACAAAAGCACCTCGACGTGGAAAAGTTGGCATCAAGATGACTTTGTTAATGATCGATACACAAACGCATTGGAAATCTTTTACGTACTACGTATCTAGATTTATATGTATACTGTTATTTAAATTGTTTTTTTAAATGACTTCTTTTAGCTTTCTTCTCCTCTACATTCATTTTTTCATTCTTCTTTCTTTTTGTGCGGTTTGACGTCAGCAACTTCTCATATTTATGTTTAAGATATTTTTCCACTTTATATACTCAAAGACGCCTAGAAACCTTAGGGTCAATATTAAGTACTAACGTGATGATGGATACAAATACAATCATCACTCGAAAACATCAACCATGGTTAGTTTTGAGGGTTTAACCTGCAAAAACTGTAGCCACTTCTAACCAAAAGAAAACGCCGGCCAACTTGCTTCTCAGATTTAGTGCCCTCGAAGTAGTTTAGTTTATTTTTTTGTTATTCTTTCAGCTTTTTATCCTTAACTGCGTGGATTTTGTTTTATTTATTTTGTTTGTATTCTCCTCGACTCTTACAAGACACGTTTGTCATTTTAGTTCTTAGATTTATTAGGCGCACATCTCCTTCCTCGCAGACTTGATTCCATCTTGGCGAATCTAGAATAAATTCCAATGTGAAGCATATTTCTGCGCATGCTTATCAGACAGTATTATATGTGTATAGTTATCGGTGAGATTTGATGTATAAGGTAGAAGAGTCAAATGTTTGTGAACGCTAATTTTATTATTGCATATAGAACCCTAAACACTATAGAATTGGGAGAAAAAAAAAAAAAAAAATTGTGTTCTATCCATTATAAATATTTCGTTTTAAAAAAATTAATTATGTGGAAGGGACTTTTTTTTTAGTATTTAAATTTGGTAATTTGAAATACAAAGAAATTCAAGGTGCACCATTACTTGAGAGTTAAGTCATACATTTTCTTTTACCTATTTGTCATCATTTGATTGGTTAATTGGTTTGATATGACTTGATGTGACATATTCTATAGGGTGCATTTTTTTCAAAATTTAAGTGGGAAAGTGACATGTACTAGCTCCTTTATTTTCATCTACCCTCACATGTATTGGTCCATGCTCAAGGATTGGCTCCTCTCCCTTATATGTTTGTAAAAATGTTTTTTTCATGATATATTCTAATTTTCGACTCACGTGTACACACACACACACACACGCACAGACGCACGCACACACACACACACACACACACATTAAACAAGTTTTTAAATTTATGAATATTTTAAATATGTCAATAAAAATATACTTATATTTTAGAAATATATAAGATAGATTGAGAGATATCGATCATAAGGTTATTATTTAATTATGCAAGTGTAGTATAAGTATATGGAACTAATAGTTTTGGAGCACCATAAGTGAGAGTGATCTTTGAGTGGGAAAATAAAAATCAAACTAGGCTCGTGGGGAGGGTTAATGGAGAGGTTCGGGTGGATGGATACAAAGTGCTTTATTGGGCTAAGCCTGATCTATCCTAAGAAACAACACATCATTCATGTATCCCCCTATTGGAAGGATGCGACAGGAGCTTTCTATCTGGATGAGGTAGTCACCTTAGGACATGAAAGATACAAGTTTTCCCTTTTGAGTAAGTTTTCTTGATTAAGATGCAATATTAATTTTGTTAGAGAATGGACCAGTAGGAAATGGAGTCTATCAGGAGATTGGATATTGTGGCCCTTGTTGATGCGAAATTACAATACCCTCGAATTACCTTAGGTGTGAGTGGGGAATCCGGTGTAATCTACATAACATTGGACCATCTCTCAAGTTGTGGGACTTGCGGGCTTGAGATGGTCCTCCGGAAAAAGTCATCTTCTTCTTCCTAAACTACCTGCCACAAGCTACTATAATGTAAGAAAACTATCTAATCTTAATCTAACCTTCGAGGACTAGGAGAGAGAGAAATGCATGAAAACAAAGCCTACACTAAAGCGGTGATACACCAGAGAAGGAGGTATTTGATCACAAATTCAACTTCCTAAAATGGAGAGAGGTTAGAAATGGAGAGGATGGACAAGATGCATCACGGACCAAAAACAAATTTCACACAAAACACACTTCAAACATATTCAACACAATTTTCAAAATGTGCAATAGACATCAAAAATATGCACGGTATACCCCGTAATGGTGAAAGGCAAGAAGAGACAATAAAATAAGAAAATGATGGACAATGCATCATGAAACAGATTTTATTGCTCCATGAGTTCACACAATACATCATTTGTGGGAAAGAGAAATGAAAACACCATTACAAAGCAAAAAGAGGAGGCTTAAGCTCCACATTCAACCCTAGCGGTAAGAAAGAAAGAGGGGGCAAGGGATAAAAATGACCTAACCCTTATAAAATTGCCCCTCCTTATAATATATAGAAGAATGAGAGAAGGAGAGAGGAAGAATTTGGATTTCTAGTCGTACCACCCAAGAAGAATGCATTGAATTCACCTGCAACAATGATGGGTTCTACTGCAAAATCCATGCCTCCATTATTGTTCCTTATTGGGAAAGAAAGGAAGCCCATACTTCATTATGGTGGTAGGTGAGAATCCTGACAGCTTTAAATTATCTAGTCGTAGTTGAGTAGAAGATGTCAAGAGCTTTCTAAATATTCCTCTATTGTTCAAATCAAAGATCCAAGTCAAAAGTTATGATCATTTGAAGGTCTGGGTCGGGCGTTCCCCACAAGAATTGAACTTCTGCCAATTTTTTCCAAATTGCTTTAGGTTTGGAGTCTATCCGTACAAGAGCCACATTGAAGCCCCGTGCATCTTAATATTTTCTGCTACCTTTTAGGGTCCTAGGAATGCAACGTGCTTTGACACATGACACCATCGGTGAACATGCTTCTTCATTCCCTTAGGTGACTAAAGGGACCCATTATATATAATCTAAAAACCCCTTTTCGGGTGGGACCTTTGTAGTTAGCTCCACGTGGAAGCTCCATGCATTCTTAATATTTTATGCCCTTCTTTCACTCTTGAAGTTGTGACAGTTGGAAACTTGGCATTGTCTCCAAGCCTCCTCTATTTTCTTTGTGTTTCAGATTTTATACCTATTTAGGAGCAGCTATGTTGGACCCTAGACATGTGGAGGCCTTGTGCACATTTCGGAACCTACCTTTGGATTTTTTCTTTGAAGTTGTGTTGAGCTGACACGTGGAGGCTTCTGTTGGCTCTTCTCTTGCTTAGAATTTTCAACGGCCGGTTCTTCCTTTCTCGGGCTCTAACCATGTGCAGATCCTATGCTCATTTTGGGACCACACTTTTGTTGCACCTTTGAAGTTTGGCTGATGAGGCACTTAGAGGCCTCCCTGGCCTTCCTATGCTTATAATTTTCAATGGTCGATTAAACTTTATTGGGCTCTGACCACGTGGAGAGCCTGCACTCATTTGGGGACCTTCCTTTTAATTATCGTACTAAAGGTGCCTTTGAAAAAGACACGGAGGCATCCATTTAGCCTCTTTTATACTTAGAATTTTCAATGGCCGGTGCCACTTTCTCGACCTCTGACCATGTGGAGAGCTTGCACTCATTTAGGGACCTGCCTTTGGAGTTTACCTTTGAATTTACACCAGTTGGACACTTGGCATCATTTGCGATCTGATATGTCTTGAGATCCACATAAGCGTCAAGAACATCCCTAGGGTCTTCACTTTTGTTACACCTTTTAAAAGTGCATTGAGTTGACACGTGGCACCTTCACTATCTCTCATTACTTATCTTCGAGTCGACGCACTCTGGGCTCGATTTTGACTTACCTTGTTAGATTTTCTTTAACATTTCGATTGGAAATTGATTTTTCCACATTCCATTGCCATTTGTTAGCATTCCAGTAACCTAATTTTTTTGGATCAAATTTGAGCTCACACGCCTGAACCAACCTTTTGATTTCTCCTATGCAAGGTTTTGTTTGATCGATTTTTCCCAAGGGGAAAAATTGGATAACAATTTGGTAACTCGTGGGATCACTTTCCTGCTAGGTGGAAATATCAATTTCCTTGTTGCATCCATTGGGCATGGAGTCATGAATGAGAGCCCAATGTTAATCTTGTGCTTGAAACTTAAACCCCAATCTTGCACTCTCTGATTGTGAACCCACCCTGCTGTTTGTGCTCTCCATTTTCTTAAGAACATATTGAAGATGAGATTTTTGAGAGTAGAAAATTGTCTTGACCTAAAGCCTTCACCTTCTTCTAGAATGGATTGTTACGACACACGATTTAAGTTTCTTTGCATTTTCTTTCTTTGATAAAAAAATACTAACACGCAACTATGAGGTTCTCATTGTAATATTTGGAGGGCATAATGCACCATGTACTAACTAAAGCAATGTGAACAAAACCAATGTACAAAATATGAAAACATACATGCCCTAAGTAAGACATACAGGGTGTGCATGAGCACTTATTCTGCGAAAAAAACATACCTACTCTACGCTAACCGAAGCAAAGGGAACTCAAACAAATCCTGCAACTGGCAGGGAGAAGTAGCTTTTCTTTCTCAAAATAGTCAGCCATGTATATTATTTGGCACTAAACATGGATTTTATTATGAGTGAAAAAATTAGAAGAGGTCGATCCTCCAGCCAAATCATCAAGCTATCAATTGGAAACAAGAAAAATACCTCTTTTAGTTACTCTACATTTGGATTGAAGAAGCATTGAAGTTCATCCTTGGTACTTTGAAACTCATCCTCATTCTCAGAAGTAAGCATAATTTGTAGTAACTCTGAATCTTGCTCCAATGAAGCCAAATACTTGATAGGGAAAGGTCTAATCTGCTGAATTTTTCCATTCCACAGAAACACAACTTCAATAATGAAATCTTCTTGCAGACATTCATAGATGAGATCTTCGTCCTCTTTTCCTTCCTTCATAGAAATATGGAACTCCTCCCCAATCTACAGCTCATAGTTATTGATCGTAACATCCAATGAAGTTACTTTTACATTGTTACAATTTCTTTGTAACACATTGTTGGCTCTGAAGTTCCTCCGTTGTTGCTTGAAGACTAACTTGCTCTTGGGTAGCCTCTTCCTCTAGCATGAAATTTGTCAGATCAAAATCTTCAATTCACTACTCTAGAGGACTATTTGGGGCAATAAGGTCTTCTTGATAGCTTTCCTCCATCATGGATTCATCAATCAAATTAGGTCCTTCAAGTGAAAGAAAAACATCTTCAATAATTCTTTCTTCATCAAGTGATATCAAATCTGATTTTATCTCTTCAATTACTCCTCTTTAATAGGACTTGGATTTGATTGTTCCTTGTACCTCTCAACTGATTGTGTAGGTTAGATTAGATCGAAATTATCTTCAAACAAAGTGCTATTATGGGCACTTTGCATTCAGAGTAAACATATTGTTTATCCTCTTCTTATTGTTCTCCTTTTGCTGCAAATTCAACTTCCACCACCTGTGGTCTGACCTCGGCCTCCTCTGAAGGTGTAACAATTCAGGGGGTTTTTTTATTCCCAAACCGAGAGCCAATCTTACCAATATTTTGATCATTTATTCTCTATTCGTCTCTCCTTCTTGCTGTTTTCCTTGACTAGTTTTTGTAATTACTTCCCAACATGGAATTAGGAAGGCAAGAGGAGGAGTTGATGGGGTTTCAATCGGTTTTGCATTTTTTTTTGTGGTGTTGGAGATGAAATTTCTCATCTTTTTGGAGGGAATGACTATTTGGGAGGGGAAATGGAAGAGATATTGTGATAAGATGGAACATTAGAAGATGTGGAGGAAATCAACACTTGGGGCAGCATATAATGGGCTTGAATCTTGAAATTGTGGAAATGATATTAATTGAGAAAGAGGAAAAGAAAAGCTATGAGGTGGTGGACTTACCCATTGACAAGGTTGTCTTGCACTTTTCTCATATGCCTCAATATCCTCAGTCCATTGTGAAAATTTAGGTAGCATTTCAGCCATGAACTCAAGCTTCTCCTGTGGGCTATAGTGTCTTGGAAAAGGGCCTTCCCATGGACAAGGTGCCCTGCAACAAATTTTGAAAGCTTTCATCATGCTACGGCTCTAGATTTAACCGTGTTAGCCTCAATTCTTTGAATCTTCTCTAGAGTTGAATATTCTCCATATAATTGTTATCATCATCTACACATCCTTGCTCTTGATAAGCTCCATATCCAAACTTTCTTTAACACTGCTCATATGGGTAAGCATAATGGTTAAGAATCTCATCATAATGCTAATGTCTGGAGGAGTCGTGAAATTTGTTAGAGGTTGGTTTCATTGTTGTAGGTGTGAATTATAAAATGGGAATGAATCCATGAATTCACAACTTCATGAATGATAGAAGGTGAAATATGTGGAAAGAAGAATGGTGGGAAATGGTTGGAAAGAAAGTCTCGTAGCTCAAAGAATGGGTTGTTGACCGGATGGAGTCGACGGATGTGATTTGCATGTGCCTCCAAAGAATGAATCTCACCAAGAACACATCAAATTGATTAAATGGAGTGGTAAGGTTCTTCAATCCTATCCCACCAAGTGTGCTAGAAGCTGTTGATGCAAAATTACAGCACCCCAAATTGCCTTACATGTGAGTGGGGAATTCGGTGTAATCTACATAACACTGGACCATCTCTCAAGCTATGGGACTTACGGGATTGAGATATTCCTCTGTAGAAACATGAATTATTCTTCCTAAACTACCTGCCACAAGATACTCTAATGCAGGAAAAATATCTAATCCTAATCTAACCTTCCAGAGTACTAGGGAGAGACAATAATGCATGAAAATACAGTGTAAAACAAAGCGGTCATACACCAGAGAAGGAGGTTGTTGATAAAATATTTAACTACCTGAAATGGAGAGAGGTGAAGAATGGAGAGTATAGACAAGATGCATCACAGACCAAAGATAAATTTCACACAGAACACCATTTCAAACCCATTAAACACAACTCTCAAAACCAAGTAATAGACATTAAAAATATGCACACGAGTATACCCTACAATGGTGAGATGCATGAAGACACAATAAAATAAGCAAAGGATGGATAAGATGCATCAAAAAACAAATTTAATTTCTCCATGACTTCACACAATACATCATTAGTGGGAAAGAGTCAATAAAAGGTCATTACAAAGCATAGATAGGAGGCTTAAAATCCACATTCAACCCTAGTAATGAAGAAAGAGAAAGAGGGCAAGAGAGAAAAATGACAAAACCCTTAAAAAATTTCCCCTCCTTATAATTTATAGAAGAATGAGAGAAGGAGAGAGGTACAATTTGAATTTCTACTCCAACCACCCAATAAGAATGCATTCAATTCTCGTATGATAGTGACGGGTTCTACTACAAAACCCATGCCTCCATTATTGTTCCTTGTTTGGAAAGAAAGGAAGCCCATAATTAATTATGGTGGTAGGTGATAATCCTTACAACCTGAAAATATCCAGTCATAGTTGAGTAGCGGATGTCGAGAGCTTTCCAAAAGTTCTCTGTTGCTCAAATCCAAGCTCCAGTCAAAATTTATGATCATCAAAAGGTCAGGGTCAGGTGTTCCACGCGGGAATTGACCTTCCACAATTCTTTTCCAAACTACTTTGGGTTTGGATTCTATCCATGTAAGATCCATGTGGAATCCCCTGCACAACTTAATATTTTCTATTTCCTTTTAGTTCCCTAGGAATGCGACGTACCAACACTTGACACCATCCGCGAACATGCTTGCTTCATTCCCTTAGGTGAGTAAAGTACCCCACTATATATAAAGTCAAAATCCATTTTTAGGTGGGACATTTGTAGTTAGTTCCACATGGAAGCCCCGCACATTCTTAATATTTTACCCCCTCCTTTCACTGCTAAAGTTGTGACAATTAGATGTTTGGCATCGTCCGTGAGCCTGCTCTGCTTTCTTTGTGTTTTGGCTTTTCCACCTATTTAGGAGAAACTATGTTGGACCCTAGACATGTGGAGGGCCTAGAAAATGTTTGGGAACCTACCTTTGGATTTTACCTTTGAATTTACACGAGTGACACTGGAGGCTTCGGGTGGCTCTTCCCATGCTTAGAATTTTTAATGACCGGTTTTGCCTTTCTCGGGCTCGACCATGTGAAGAACATGCGCTTGTTTAGAGACCTCAATTTTTCTCACACCTTTAAAGTTGCACTGATGAGGCATGTGGAGGCTTCCATTGGCCTTCCCATGCTTAGAATTATCAACGGCGGTGCAACTTTATCGATCTTTGACCACGTGGAGATCATGTGCTCATTTAGGAACCTTCCTTCTAATTATCATACCAAACGTGCACCAAAGAGATACGTAGAGGCTTCCACCTGGCATTTTTATACTTAGAATTTTCAAAGGCGGTGTAACTTTCTTAGGCTCTAACCATGTGGAGAGCTGCGCTCGTTTGGGGGACCTACGTTTAAATTTTACATTTAAAGTGGCACTAGTTGGACACTTGGCATTGTCGTGAGTCCGGTATGTGCTGAGATCCACGTGGGGGTCAAGCGCATCCCTAGGGTCTCACTTTTGTTGCACCTTTTGAAAGTACACTGAGATGACACGTGTCACATTTTGCAGCTCTATTGTTTTGCTTTGAGTTGACTCGCTCTGGGATTGATTTTGACTTACTAAGTTAGCTTTTCTTCAACATTTCTATTGGGCATTCATTTTCCCACATTCTCTTGCCATTGCCAAGCTTTCCTGTAACCTAATTTTTTGGATCAAATGTCAACTCGCATGGTTTAACCAACCTTTCCATTTATCCTGCACAAGGTTTTTTCAATTGATTTTCCCCGAGGGGAAAAATTGGATAACAACCCTCTCTAATAGATATTTCTTTTTTAACTTCTTGTTGGAAGAAGATGTCTTGATGGTTCTATAGTGGGGCCATGGTTTTTTTGGAAAAATATTTTATCACTTAGCAAATGGCATATTTGTTACCCTTCCCATGCTCCTTCCATTTTCCTAGTGTGGTTTAGACTTCTTGATTTACCCCTTGAGTTTTGGGAACTCGATGTTTTCTTGAGAATTGCCAAAACCATGGGTAGTTTTCTTGTTCTTGATACTACAACTTTGGCCAAATCAAGGATTATCTCCACAATATTTAGAGTGAATACAACCCATGAAAGCCACCTCCCCCCTCTATTATCCTTTTCTAAAGCTTCGGATTGTGGGAGAAAAAGTTGGAGTTTGAATCCTCCCCTCTTTATTGTGGTAAAGGTAGGATTGTTGGGCATTATTCTGATAAATGAAAGGAACCTGTTCATGAATGAAAATAGAAACCTTTTGTGGTTAATTTTCCATGTGTTATGGCTTTTGTTAGGATTCCTATTTTGCATGTGGTTAATGATACAATCATTTTAGATGCACAAATTATACAAAATTTGGGACATGTGTCACTTTGTAGAAAGCACTACTAGAGCCTGGTTTTGCGACTCCTTTCAACCATTCATCTTGATACTTGATGACCCTAACCCAGTGGGCATCCCATAGGAAATTTTGGTGGATTTATGTGAGGATCTCAATCTCCTTGTTCTAAGGAAAATCTCACTCGATAACTATTTAGAAAGACACCTAGGATCTAATGTTACCCTTCTAACACAACTATTTAAATATATAGACTTAATGGTTTTGGATGGATTAGAAAGTTTGAGAACATACCCCAAATTTTTTTCTTTGAAACATGTGGGTGCACTATAGAGCAACATGGTTGAAAAGTCACAAGATAATTTATGTAGAGTAGTTTTAATTTTGATATCAAAGAGCTAGAAAGAGTTTTAAAAATTGATTTAAATATTCATAATGATTTGGGTGTGATACCCAAAATGATGAAGAAATCCTCCCTTGTATGTCATAGGGCCTCAAAATTTTAGAATTCTTAAAGGGTTGTAGTTCAAGTGGTTCGTTAGAAATAATTTCCGATCCATTGATCGGTTGGTGCGATCTTGGAGGAAGATGATACTTGGACATGAGACATGACAAGGAAATTTAAATTCCTTCCCTCATGTCCTCTGGCGGCCCTTCATGACACTTTTAATGATGTTTCGGGATGCTTTGTGGTTGGTTTTGGGCTACTTATGGGCTATTTTTTAGTGTTGTTTGTCTTTATTTCTATTTGTTCCTTTTAGATCTTGTTGTGATATCTCGACTATAGGTACCCTTTGTAATAGGGTAGGGCCCCGAGAAAACCCTCCTTTACCAACTATAAAAAAGTATACCGAGAAAATATATCAATTAAAAAATATATAATATAATAAGTATTTTAAACTAAATGAATCTCTATGAAGTACATTAATAGATATCACTTTCAATTTTCTTAGGTATGACTTTTTATGTACCTCTTTAATTAATAACCTCAATTAATTATTTATCAATTTTGTTTCATTTATACCAAATGGAATCATTTAGCTATGCAATTGTGTTTGTCTCAAATATATCTATTCTATAAAAATACCCAAAGATTATTATTACATGGAAATGACATTACTATTTTATATTTACTTGTCAAGAAAAAAATATTTTAAGTGACACCTCAATAGAAGTCAAATTTATTAATGGATTGTCACTTGATGATCAAATGACGGTCAAATTTAATTTTGAAAAGAAAAGTGAACAATACATTCCATTACAACAATAACTTCTAGAAATAATAATGTTTTTATAATTTTACTCATCTTAATAATTAAATATTTGTTTATAATTAATTTATTCTTACTACGCCGATATGCCTACACTATACTCATACAAAATATTATTTACTTTAGTCACATTTCCCTATTGCCACTTCCTCACAGTCGTTTCCATTAAACAATTGAGAACACATGTTTATCTTGTATATTCAATAATTGACATCTGTTAATAATACATTAATAAATTGCATAAATAAATAAAATAAACACTAAATATTAGCGGTAGTTTAGGGTTGTCTTTTGATTTCCACTCGACATGAGGAAGTACGATCAACCCAAGAAACAATTACTCTAGCGTTGTTTTATTATGGTGGGAAAGGCCGAATTAAAGGTTAGGATCACCCTAGGCAATAGTTTGCATAGATGCCTCCCTCACAATTTTAGTTATTTTTTTCCATCAAGAAAATAAATAAAATATGTCTATATTCTTGTATTTTTAAATTTACATCATGGTCATAATAACATAATAATAAAACTATCTTACTAAATTATTCCAAAAGGATGCAAAATATTGCATGTATGGAAAAAATTAATCGTAGTAGATGCTCAAAATGCAAAAAAATAAAACATTTTATACAAGGCTTCATAGAAATCTGATTTAGCCATCTTGAAATAAAACACCATTTTTTTTACAAAGAAAGAAAAGCGTTTATGTAGTTCCCATGGTTTTGTGAAGAGTTGTATTTGGACTAGGCCTACCATTTCCTCCACAAAGTAAAATACTAGAAATTTCCCCAAAAAATTAAGAATAGAGAATCAAATACTTTTTTCCTTCAATTATACTCACTTATACTAGATATGCTAGTGACATTATACAAAAATACATTAACCTTTTTCTAGAACAAACTACACGCCTACATAATCTGGAGCTAGATCAGAGAACAGGTAACAATACCAAAAAAATCATACATATTTATAAATATGTGATATTTTTTTACTTGCAAAATAATTACAAATTTTTTTTATGTGCATGCGTGAAATTTATATTACTGTATAATATTATTTATAAATGGGTGGATGAATATTAAAGCTTCGGATTTTTTTTTTAAAAGCTAAGTTCTAAAATTAATCGACAAAAAGGATATTTTTAGTTTTAGGCGCCCCCTACGCCCTACGCAACTGCCTAATTTACCTACGGCTTAATCCCCCTCTGATGGTGGGCCCTGCATGTGCTTTCAGGAAAACCACACGATGTCATGTCTATATACTCGTTCAAAAACCACACGTTGTTATATCTATGTACTCATTCATTATTCCATTTTGGATTCAGGGTGTACATGTTTCCATCCTGTACACGTTCTTCCACCCGCTGCCCCGACTAGGAAATTCAACCGTTTTGGCCTTTGCATGCTTCTCTATAAGGAATTTCACAGCATCCTTCATTTACTCCATGAACGATTTATAAACCTACATTTTTTTTTATCCCCTCCAAACTTATCGACCCAAACTGATTTGGAAAGATATTAAGATCCGACCTCATATTGTCACGGGATTATCTTTCTACAGCTATCTATAACACAACAACCTAACTCTTGTATACTGAACTTGAAGCAACGCGGAGCTTATTGCACAGGTCACAGCTGGTCTGTGGATCGAGTTTCAGAACTGGAGGCTAGGAGTATTCTAATTTTTTCGATTACATTTCGATGAATTTCATTTATTTTATCAAGAATGTGATCTTCCGTGGCATATATAATTCTCTTTATTAGTGTAGATATCTGCCAATAACATGGCGTTAATATTAATTCTTTTATGTATTTTGTGATATTTTGATTGGCTTATGTGTAATTGGGTAGAACAGAAGTTCCACAGCATTCCTCCCTCGATGTGGCTATAATGGTAGGTCCTAAGTTCTCCTTGTCCACCTCATCCACGAGCTCCTTAACGTAGCTGAATTCCTCATTCGTTGCACCATCGCCAATTTCAGTTAACCCATGCCTACAAAGATCATATGCAAAGAATGTTAATCATCATAGATAGCTGGGATGAAGTTGATTTTCCTTATGCTTCCCACACCTCAGTCAGTCGGCTTGCACAAGAGCGATGCTTGAAAAATCTCAGACAGTTGCTTTGGTAGGAAATTATGGCCATCCTTTACAAATGTGCGGTGATCCATAGTCTGTTTGCCTCCACTTGAGACTCTTATTTCGTGAATTATGCTTCCTGCCACAATCCTATCTAATTTTAATATGTGATCCACAGTCTCTTTTCCTAACTTCACTATACTTTCTTCTTCTTAAATTTAGATTATATGTGTAGAAGAGTATATGTATTTATTCATTCGATTTCCTATATATTAGCTTCAATCTTAGATTTAGATTTCAATAATTCGATACCCAAATATATGAAGTATTCCATGTTATCATAAATACACGACTATAATTTTTTTACCTATTTTATCATGTCTTTAAGATTTGGATATCAAAATATTACTGCATAGCTACTTAGAATATAGATATTACTTTACTTTGATATTCCTCACCCCCATTGTCCATGATTTAGTTGTATATAGATCTTATCATAGGTATTATATGTTTGTATTTTAAGGAAAATATATAGATGTATAGCTCATAACATTTACAATGTCGACTTTATACATGTTTCAATCATATAAATAATTAATTTCAGAAAATATAATAATAATTATATTTAATAAATTTCTATACATTTTTGTATGTTTTGCATATTTAATTTATACATTTTTTTAAGAAATTGGTAAAATTTGGGGGTTTTGAAAAGACCCACATTCTTTTACAACAAAGCCTCTGTAACGCTTGATAAAACAACTCACTTGAGACCCAAGAACAACCTAGGATTAGTTAGGAAAATTATGGAATAATTTAAGAAAAAAAAAAGAGTCTACAACTAAGGTTACAAGACAACAATTGTCACTAACAGGTTTCGGAACAATTCTAATCCACTAGAACATACTTTTCTTTTATTAACAATTATTAGAGGTCATAAGGTCAAAAATTTAGGGTTAGAAGGTTCAATTAGGTTCATATGTTAATTCCTTGCCATACCCACTCTCCGTGTGCTTAGAGATTCAACTTGGTTTTTTTCTCAGACTTAATGCATTCAAAATTTCCCTAAATCAATTCCATTGGATAGGAAATTTCCTCACCTTTCCATTGATATAAAGAATTCCTCCTAACTCCTCATATTTTTTTAGTTATGGTAAATTTGGTGGGCCTTGGGGTGAATATTTTTCCCAAGAGCGGGTCCGTGGGCCTGGGGTAAAATTTGCCCCAAGGGCGGGTCGGTGGGCCACGAGGAGAATTTTTGAAAATTTCCCACGTGGAGGAAAAAACCAACTTTACACCCACACACCCACGGGTGTGCAAGTCCCACAAGGAACACATGGCACCTCGCAAGTCGGTCGGGGAGAGCGGGACGGAGGGAGGCATTTTGAAAAATCATCCCGTGTGAGGCAAAAATCCAAATTTGCACTGTGCTCCCGCAAATCTGTAAGGGACACGTGGTGTCTCCTAATTAAAGCGCGGGGAGGAGGGGCGGTGGGGAGAAAATTAATTTAACGCCCTGAAGGGTTAAGAGGGTAGCATTCACTTGCCCCTCCGCAAGCACCTCGTAATTCCACGTGGTGGATTACGATTGGATGTAGGTGAGTGGGTGGTGGGGAATATTTTGAAAAAAATTTCAAACTTTTTCAAAATGTAAAAAAGGCAAAAAGGGAATTGCTCCTCCACTGGTGCCTCGTGACGCCACATGGCATCACTAGATTAGTTGCGGTCCATGAGGCGATAAGAAAAATTTGGAAAAAAATTTCCCAAAATTTTTAGAAGCGCTAAGTTAGAAAAAAATAGATCCACCCCTCCATCAATGCCTCATTGTGCCACGTGGCGATCACGTATTGGCTTGGTCGGCGAGGACGAGTTAGAAAAAAATTTCTAAAATTTTTTGTAGCATTGAGCTTAAAAAGGGGTCCGCTCATCCGCTGACACCTTGTGGTGCCACATGGTAGCCTCTAATTTGTTGTGGGTTGGCTGTGCGGCGGTGAAAATTAGAAAAATTTTCCTAAGTGCTAAGGGAAAAATTCAAGCCCGTGGGCCGCCAAGGAAATTTTTCCCAAAGAATTTTTGACACCAAGGAAGAAAAACCTTAGAAGGCCATAAATTTTGATAGAGAGCTCGGTTTTGGACAAATGAGGACTTTTTGAAAATCTATCAATGTCCTCTTTACTCAAGGATCATTAATTTTTTTATTTTGATAAATTTGAAGGGGTCAATTAAAATAAAACGATCTACAAGCTTTTACAATTACGAACTAGTAAATTTTAACTTATAAGATTTGTTCAATTTGATCTTCTTCCTCTCTCAACATGTCAAATAGACATGGAGAATTGTTCCTAGATGGATTTGAAAAGATTTCGAGATTTAATTTGTCTGATTGATTTACAATTTGAAAATTTACATTTCTTGACAAAAAAACGACTCTGAAAGCTTTAAACTCGGTCTTGCAGGTTTTAAAAGGTTTCCTTTAATTATTTTTGTCTAATTGGATTCGTTCAGGAAAAATACTACAATTTAACCATTTATATTGTTATTTCCTTGTTACAATTCTGATCTATGTATTTTGGAATTAAATAATTGCAGTTTGAAAATACAAGATAAAGATCAAATTTTAAGCGGTTTGTTTGCCATTTTCTCCTTCCAAATATTATAATATGTTCCAATTATATTCTAATTCATTTGGTTGACTTAATTCAACTTATTCACAAACTATAATACATCTTTGATTCCCAATTTGTTTCATATTTCAAAGGATGAGTATTACACTTCCCTTATACTCATTTCTTCCTTTCAAATGGAGATTTAAATTACATTTAAAAGATGAGATTCAGTGCAAATATGTAATTTGAGAAATGTAATACATCATTTATTGATTCAAAAAGAAAAATTTGTAAGATCCTTCTTTTATTCCTTCCAATATCGTATATTATAAACAGACAAAGGCAAAATGTTACATTTTCTTCTCACGTATTTAACTTTTCCACTTTCCGAACAGGTATTCCATAGTTCATGTTTAAACACAAATTTCCAAAGGAAATAATATGATATGGACAAGACAAGACCACTTCCATTAATTCAAATGAACTCTTACAACTTCCTTTCTATTAGATTTCAAAACACAACATACAAAATACTTATCATTCTTTCCAAAACATAATATAGATTATAACTCTTTTACATTTCAAATTTCAACTTTTATTGTCAATACAAAGTATTATTTCCCATTAAAATGGATATATAGATCATCCACTTTAAAGTGGTAAAGGTTACAATAAGATTTCATTTCACAAGGGATCACAACCTGTCTTTATCTCGGCTCCCAAAATAGCAACATGCAGATTTCTCGGTCTTCTAATTTGATCACCACAAGAGTAGGGGAAAGGCAATGCTCTCCACCCAACCAAGAAATCCAATTAAGAGGAGAATTCATCCTTCTTCATTGGCCCCTGAGCCCCGACCATAATGCAATAAAATATGTGATCCAACTCATGCAATAATAGACTTCCACAAACACACAAGCAACACTTTCACAAGTAAAATACGGTCCAAAATAGAATGTATTTTACAACTACTTTAAACGACAACCATAAAAAGGACTTCACCAAGCAAGCCAAAGGACCAAGAAACTATGGGGATGATGCTTATGCCTCCCAAAGGGGAAATAGGTATCACCACCGAGAACAAACCACCAAAAATGTATATGTATATATATATATATATATATATATCATTCAAAACCCTAACATGCCCTTATGTCTCCCCCAAGTACCCCTTATTCCTCACATTTTTTATGCCTCCCCAACCTCTTACGGCACCTCATAACGAGTAAAGAAATATAAGCTATTTATTTGTAAGGTGGAACCCAAATCCCAACTCCCTCCACCCTTATACCTCCCTAAAACACACTTGTGCCTCCCACACATTAACTCCATAGTATTTTCCTACACCATTCCTAGGCCATCTACCCAACAACCCAAAAATATGCCAAAACATTCACCACAATAATATTTTCATAAACAAAGGGAAGTATTTCAAGAGCCAAGCTCTTACCTCTCCATGATGGATTTGTTTGAGTTCAAAAAGCACAAGTTTTATCCCAATGCAAGCAATCCAAAACAACTAAGCACAAGCATCAAACAATCCTCCAAACCTTCTTTAAAGCAAGAGCTCCCAAAACAACAAAAGAATTCACCCAAGAATGAAATCTCCAAATTGAAGCAACCCCAAAACAAGGCAAGCCATTAAAATTTTATAGAGAGGGAAGGAAAGAGGATGAGGTAGATCCCGTAGGATGCCATATCCCACATCTTCAACCCCAACCCCAAAAGTCAAATTCATTCTCCAATGCATAATAAATAGGTGGGTGAATTATATGACATTTTACTTACACACTCAAATCCAACCCACACCCCAAAGGACTGAAATTAAATCTTGTAAGAAAAGTGCTATTAAAACCTACAATTTACATTCTCAAGAAGCATTATAACAGTTTATTCTCAACTCTCCAACCGTAGGTATGGTTACTAATTAAATTTAAGAGGTATGGGACAAGTTTAACTTGTCCCAAAAGCCTCCAAAATAAGACTTTAAGGTCAAATTAGAATTTCCAAGAAAGTGGAGTGTTTCACACTCAAAAGTTAACTTACACATCTCTTACAACACTCATTAATTACCTTCTTATGACATATTTAATTTATTTATTTTAATCAATATGATTACTCACAATATTTATTCACCATTTTATAATTAATGAAAAGGGTAAAAGCACCACAAAATAAACACATGCAAACATAAACAAAGGGACCAAAATAAAAGAAATACATAAAACCCCTTGGTCACAATTAAAGGTGACCCCCATGGGAATCCCTAACACACACAAACATGCACAAATAAATACTAGTTTCCATGGTGACCTTGTTGAATTCATCTAGAATTCCAATGTGGTTGGTCTCCAATCCCCGATGTTTGTTGTGATATTTTAACCTGTAAAACACAAATACCTCCTTCAACCTTGTGGCCATATCAGAACATCTAAAATAATATAAATATAATTACCAAAATCATCTAGATATATGAATCACAACAACATCAAGCAATCTAGCAATATCATTTGTAATTTTACTCAACAATTATATCATCATCCAATAATTTTCATTTCTAGGTCTACTCATAATATCCAAATACCGCAAGTTCGCACAACATCCATAATATAACCATGTCAAACATTTTACCATCATCAATATAAAAATGCCTCTAATAATCATCATGCATCACAACTGAATCAAGTCAACAATAATCCATGATCTACATCTATCATCATACTATAATGAGGTCCATAATCAACTCTATAATATAATCAGTAGTAAAATTATTAGTATCAAAAGGTGTTAAAGGGAAGTGGGCACTACACCCTCAATATTGGATAAAACATTAAAGAATAACACAGAGGAAGCCCTAGCATCAAAGGGGAATGTTAAAAGGTAAAAAATAGTGACAAAGAAAACATAAAGATTGCAGCAACCATTATTGTTTCCGAAACAAAATACCTTTTTAAATCACTTACATGGGATCTTAGATGCATAAAAATATTATTTTTATTTTAACAACTATCCAGTCATCACTCTTATTAGGATCTCGAGTGAGTTTGAAGTCTAATCTTAGAGGAAGCAAAACTTTCAACAATGGGATTCTCAGTAGTGATATTTGTAACAATGTAGTCAATAGTAGCATTTGAAATCAGCATCAGTGCCTAATCCACCTTAGCTTCTCCAACCTCCACCGAAGGCACCACCTATGAGATTTGAATGGAATCCTTATTAGAACCAACCTTTGTATCGATTGCTAACTCAGATTCTATATCAATAAAAAAATACCCCGATGAGAATCCTTCCACTAAGAAACGTTTTTCTTTTTCAGATTTTTTCTTTACCATCGACAATCTAATGCGAGGTGTCCTAGGTTGAAACATTTTGTACATCTAAAGGCCATTCCTTTGTAATCGGGGATGTGACCAAATCTTATCCAATACTTTGAGATCAATAGATATAAGTAGATCAAGCCAAGTATCGAAATCTACTAATACATGTGCAAAAGTAGTGTGTGTGTGTAGGATTTAAGTTTTGGAATCAATGGATAAATATTTACACAAGGCATTTCTAATATTAGTTAAACTTTCCTCTCCCAAAATTAGCAAGAAGATGGGGTAAACGAATCTAGACTTATTTAACATCGAAAATTGTTGTCAGTGGATTGAATGTCGAGAACATTGGTTTCTTCAACAAGTGATGATTATTCAGTTCCTAGATCTTAGAGATAATGACTTCCCTATCCCTATCCAAGCTAAAAGTTACAAATTAAAATACCCCTTACATAGTGGTAAATGTCTATCCTACCTTAAACAATAGGATGCCATTTTGAAGTAATCCACGAGTGAAGGAGTGCAAAATCTTATCGAGTCCATTAAAGTGGCAGATTAAACCATTTGAGGAGAAAAATATTTACTCTCTAGAACTCGACTCCCAAAGAGTGACTGAGGTATAGATTGGGCTGCGGTAAAGTGAGAGGTTTATAAAATGAAGGAACATAAACAACATCATAATATTACTTCCCATAAATTAAATTAGGATCCCAAAGCTTTTCGATTAGAAAAAAAGATGGTAACATAGTCCCATTTCTGCCATTTGAGAGGCCAATACCACTGTGGAGATGAGGAGCCTGAGGGACTTGAATACAAGATAGAACCGCACTAAACCAAATAAAGCCCCCTTGAACGGCCACCGTTTCCAAGATTTTTAAGAGTAGTGCTATAGATGGCAGGGGAGGAGGAGACCCCAACCATAGAGATCCCATGCCATAATGACTCCATCAATTTCGACATCAATCAGAGAGAGTAATCGTGAAAACTAAGCTAGGTTTTAGAAAACGATGTTTAAGGATTTGCATGGTAGGTGATCTCAATTATAACTTATTAATAATGTATACTTAATTTATACATTAGATATGACTTAAATGATATAATATATAATAGTATGTTATATTTATCTGAATAATTAATAATTTACTCAAATAAGATGATATAATATATAATAGTATGTTATATTTATTTGAATAATTAATATTTTATTGCTAATAAATTTTGTTACATTTATTTTATCATGATTGTGTATTATAATAATAAAAATTTTATTTAGAGGTTTTTGTATAATCTTTTTGATGGTGTCATTATGAAACTTTGAATTAAATTTGCGAGGCCTTGATACTTAATCGGTGTAGATATTTCTTTTTATTATTTCATGTTACAAAAAAAAAGTGCGGTTTTAATGGAACTAATTATTTTCTTTATTACAAATTTTAGAAAAAAAAATGTAGTATAAGTAGAGATGATTTAAGAGAGCATATTTATGTAATATGTAACACCCACAAAAATGTTGTTCTAAAAACACGCTAACACCTAACACTCATCCCAAACATTGCAACTAATTATTTTTGTTTAAGTTATAAGAAGGTTACAAGGGTGTTTAACCATTAGGGTTCGTTAATTTAACGTACACCACTAAAATACACTTTTCGATCAAAGAACTGGGCCTAGAAAAGGGTTAACATAATCTCAAATTTATCTCTAAGGTCCATTAATCAATTATAGGAAGGTACCATAGATTAATTTACATAGTTAAATGTTTTCTTCTCTTTAGTTAATTCTCAACTCTAAATTGGTTAACCTCATGCTTAATTACTCTAGTTACATTATCCTAATAGCTTAAAGTCCTTTTGTTAATTTCCTACAACATACTAAGGACTAATAAAGACTTTACACCCCCAAAGAAATTAAATGGCCCCATTCACCCATCTACACATACCCTTAAGGATTTAATTTAAACATTTAAAATAAATTTCTACCAAACAAAAGAAGGGTTAATCCTCCACCCTTAGATAAAAATAATCTTTGCCACTAGATCCTAGGGTTCCAAACAAGCTGTAAAATCTTTATGATTTTTTATTAAATCCTTTTCTTTATTCTACTCTCCTCATTTGGCATATTTGTTTTGTTAAAATTGCTGGTTTGAGAGAAGGAAGCCATGTGAGAAAAGAGGAAGAACTATGAAGGATTATACAAAGATATTTACTTTAGATTAGCTTATATTATTCTTTAACTATTTATATTACTCCGATTCAAGAATTGGGAGGGTTTTTTTTTACGAATCTAGATTTCTTTCAACACTAAGTGTATTTGTGGTTTTCTATTTTGCGGTAAACCCTACCCCATTTTTATAAACGAAAAGAATGTTTTCAATACACCATTTGTATGTTTTATTGCTCAAATCCATGTGATTACTCATTATTTACTTTTGGTAGTTTCTTATATACTTTTAAAATCTTGAAATTTAGTGTATACAATTAAAAAATTTGTAGAGGCGTGGATCCGGGAAGTTCTGTTGTAAGTGACAAAACCACCACTCATAGCAGACTAGGGGTCCTAGGACCACCACCCTATGGAGTTATGGTTTTGAGACTTCCTTCTTATTCTAAGTGGTGGTTACAGGACCATTGCTTTGCACAAGGTGGTGGTCTTGTTTCTAAAAAAACAAAACCTAAAAAAGAGATTTCACAAAAACTAAAAGTTACTAAAAAGTGCTAAAATGCATTCGAACTTAGTTTTATACATATAGAGTTCCAATTTTGGGATTTAATTCTATTTGATCATTTATTAGTAGAAACTACTCATTTTAATCATTTTAAATTCCAATAATAGTACAATTACTTGGAAGATGATTTCCATTTTGTTTAACTAATTTTCTTTAAACTCTGAGATTAATAATAAAGAATATATATTTACTTCTACATTGTTATTATTTTGTTATTACAAAGTGCAACATATCAACATACAAGATACTTCAAATTTATTGTCTCTTTCCATTTTCACTTTAACAAATATATTCAAAGTAACTATAGCAACCTTTCTTTACATTCAAGTCTACTAAGCATACAATTTCAACTTCTTACAACTTCTATATTTCCTTCTTTCCTATTTACAATAAAACAACTTCATAATGAAAGTAAACCTTTTTTTCCCATTTAATATAGTTCATATCTTTTAACACAAAGAACTAATTCTCTCACAACAAGTTAAAACTTCAAACAAAGGCAATAGTTTTCTTTTCTATTTCACACAACTAATATTACAACACAATCTTTCTTCTTTTTTTTCTTTCATCATACAATACAACTTTAACAATAAATATTTGAATGCAAATCTCCTTCACAAGATCAATACAATGTCCTCCACTTAAAGTGGGAAATCATACAAGAATATAAGCTAAAAGTAGAACACAATATTACAAGTTTCCTCCACTCTAAGTGGGAATAATACTAAGGAAGTTTCATAAGGTCTCCAACAAAACTCCAAGCTTCACAACTCCAACAAGATAGCTCCTCCAAGATTTGTTTGATTCTCAACAATATGGGGGAGAGAAAGTGCTCTACACCCAACCAAGATTTCCAATGAAGAGAAGAATTTATCCTCTCCATTGCCTCCCGAGCCCAAACCAGATTACAATGGGAGATACTTCAAAAACACCAGAAAAACAAGCTTCCACAACACAAATAAATATTTCACAACCATTTCAACCACATTCAAATCAACAACAACACAAGAAAGAAGAAAAACAAAACAACAAAAACAAGGCTTAGAATGAAATCCAAAGGAGAAAGACCTATGTGGAGGCCACTTATGCCTCCCAATGGGAATGGGTTCCCACCTTAAAGCCTCCAATGCATATCTCAAATCCCCTACATAATCTTATGCCTCCCTCAAGTACCCCTTATACCTCCAACATACTCTTATGCCTCCCTCAATCTCTTATGCCTCCCTCATAAAAGAATAAGAAATAAATGCAAGCATTTATTTTACAAAGTGGGGCACCCAACCCAAACTCCTCCAAACAAAAAGGTAAAATCTTATGCCTCCATACTTCAAATATCCTTATAGTCTCCTCTTAATCCAAAATTAGGCAATCTACCCACACCCAACAAACATTCCAAAGAAAACAACAATCAACACAAATAGATAAACACAAAATAAAAGCATAACAAAGAAAATTTAAAGCTCCTACCTTTCCATAGTAGAGCTTGTCCCAAGAGTAACTCTCAAGCCCCTTCAAGCCAAAAAAATAACAAACCAACTCCCAAAAATATCACAATCTCTCAAAAATCCTCTAACTCTCAAAAATGCAAGAGCAAAAAATAATGAAGTAACCCCAAAACAAGCAAAAGAACTTCAATAACTAGAAAAGGGGGAGGGGGGGATTATGTGGCTCAAAGTAGAATGCCACCTCATTTACTCTCCACTCGACATCACCTTAGTCAATCTCATATTCCAAAGCATAATTAATAAGTGGTTGAAGGAATTACATTTTACTTACAAACACAATCTAAGCCCACACCCCCTAAGGACAAAATTTATTTCAAGAAAAGAAGTGAAATAATCATTTTACCTTTTTATCTTCCAAAACAACTACCAAAACAACTAATAGGGTCTAATTTTTACCCCCTCAACCCATAGGTAGGGTTTCCATATCAATTTAAGAGGTGTGGGACAAGTTTGAATTGTCCGACAAGCTTCTAAATTTGGCATTTAAGGTGAAATTTGAATTTCCATGAAGGGGTAGAGTGTACAACACTCAAGATACCTAAGCACTAAACACACAACACAAAATCCAAGAGCAAATCAAGTCTAATAAATGAACTTCTTTTTGTCACATCTTTAATTAGTTTAGGACAAGGTTAAATTATCTTAATTAAGACACTACAACCCATTAATAATAAAGGGTAAAATACACACACCAAAATCCAAATAAATAATACAATGAATTACATCACTAAAATCACATACTAACATCAATAAAGGAAACCAAAATAAAGGACAACACATGACCCCTTGGTCACAATTTTCCCCTAACCAAATAATTCTAACACACACAATTACATGTTGCCATGGTGACCCTTGTTGAATTCACCTATAATTCTAATGTGGTTGGTCTCTAATCCCTCTAATGTTTGTTGTGAATAAATTACTGTGCAAAACACATAAATACATACTTCGGCCTCGTGGCGCATTAAGATATTCATGAAAAAATATACAATATTAATCTACAATCATCTATATACGAATCAAATATCATCTAGGCAAATACGATATCATTTGCAATTTCTAACAATATCTCTATTCTTATGTTTCACCCATGTCAAAATGATCACAACCTTAGTTCAATTTTCAAGGCCTACTCAATGTGATTAAAATACATCGCATGTCCGAAATATATGTAAATAACCATGTCAATAGCATATCCACATCAGTATAAAAATTTCTTTAATAAGCCACATGCATCATATATGATTCGAAATCAACATCAACCTAGTATCTCTAACATCTACTATCATGCTAAATAAAAAAGCTACAATATATCCATAAGTGTAGTTGATAATATCGAAAACAATAATAAAAAAGGTGTCAGAGGGAAGTGGGTACTACATCCCCCTCCCCTTAAAATTGACTTCCTTCCGGAAGTCACGAACAGTGTGGGAACCGACTCATAGCAATGTAACATTCTCCCATGTAGCAAAGCAGTCTCATCATACCTATTCTACTAGACTTGAACTCGGTAAATCTCTCTATCCCGAAGACCCAGGTCATGTGCTCTATAATGTGGATAGGATCCACCATCACCTACCCCGATCATGCACCTGTAATGAGGTCGAATCTAGAATGTGAGAAGGATCATAAATATATCCCCTAAGCATAGAAACGTGGAAAATGTCATGGACGCAAGACAAGATAGGTGGCAATGCTAGACGATAGAAAAAGGGACCGATGCACTCCAAGATCTCAATAGGACCCACAAACATCGGAGCAATCTTAGAACATTTTCTATAATGGATACGAGATCTTATGCGATCGACACGTAGGAACACCTTCGTGTCCACCTCATAATTATGATTGTCCTATGCTGGTTCGCATTCTTCTTCCTATCCTATGCCTCCTGCAATCTCTATCTGATCAAAACATCCTTGTACTCCATGTCCTGCAATAATGCTGGACCAAGAGAAACCATGTCCTCTAACCTATCCCACATAAGAGGTGTCTTGCACTCCCTGTCATATAATGCCTGAAAAGGATCAATGCCTATCAAACTCTGAAAACTATTATTGGAGGAAAACTCTACCAAGTATAGATACTCCTCCCATCTTGACTGGTGATCCATAATGTACATCCTAAGCATGTCCTCCAAGATCTTATTCACCTACTCAGTCTGTCCATTGATCTTAGGCTGATATGTTGTGCTGAAGTTGATCTTCTTCTGACAGGATGTTCCATGGTGGTCTAGAAAAGGGAAATGTACAAAGGATTACGGTACGCTTATGATCTTCCATGAAATCCTTTGTAATCTGATGATCTCATCAAAATATACCCATGCCACTATACTAGCTTTATAGATGGTCTTCACTGGAGAAAAATGAGCCACTTTCATCAATTTATCCACTCGACCATGATGGCGCCATGGTGGTATCTTGACATTGGTAACCCACTAATGATGTCCATGGAAATGGTGTCCCACTTCCACACCAAAGTATGACATGAGGAAGAAGAAGGCCCACTAGATGCGATGCTCACCCTTCACCCTCTAACACTCTAAACATCATGACAAAACTGAGCCATGTCTCTCTCGAAGTCCTCTCTAATGGTATAACTATCTCAAAGTGGCATGCATATTCCTCACCAAGGGATGGGCCAAATAAGGTTCATGATGAGCCTCTATCAAAATGTCCTATCTTAAGCCTCCATCCCTATGAACATATATCCGACCTCTGTATCGATAAGACCAACTACCTCTAATGAAAATCAATCAAATATCCCCTCAAGGGGTCCCAGGACTCAATCTCTGCTCTGGCTACAAGGTAGAAGCTGTCATGAGGAAGCTACTGCAAAATCCTTCTCTGTAAATTTGTAACTACTGAAGTAGCCATAACCACATGTCTTCATCTACTCAAGGCATCTACAACCATGTTCTCCTTCTCCTTCACATGCTCTATCTCCATATCATACTCACAATGCAACTACATCGAACACCGATGAGCGTTGAGATTGGGCTATGTGAAGAGGTGGCGGAGACTCAAGTGATCAGTCCTGAGTGTAAATATCTAGAAAATAATAAAGTGTCTCCACCAAACCAAGGCATTCCTAACTATTGCAAGATCAAGATGATGATTTGGATAATTGATCTCATAATCCTTGAGTTTACAAGACTCAAAAGCAACTACTCTACCCTCCTGCATCAACACACCTCCAAGTCCTACCAAAGAAGCATATGTGCAAACGTAGAACTCACCTTGAGGATCTGGCATTGTAAGAATAGGAGTTATCATGAGGCATTCCTTCAAAGATCCTGAAGGCCTACTCAAATCTATCGACCATACAAACTTCTTACCTTTCCTTTGAAGGGATGTGATGGGGTGAGAAATGCGAGAAAACTCCCAAACAAATATCCTTTAATATCCTACCAAAACCATGAAGTTGTGCTCCTCGGTCACACTAGATGATCCCTGACCAATCCATAATAGCTCAAATCTTAGAAGGATCGAATGTGATACCTTCCCCATAATTGATATGGCCTAAATATTGCACCTATTTCTGAAAGAACACACACTTCTCCAACTTCTTGTAAAGATGCTTCTCATGAAGACACTGAATAACCTAGCGAAGGCGCTCTTCGTGTTCCTCACGCATACGTGAGTAAGTAAAAATTTCATCAAGGAAGATGAGCATGGAGCTATCCAAAAAATTCTTGAACACCCCATTCATCAAGCTCATGAACACTACGGGGGCATTCGTTAGACCAAAAGGTACCACTGTGAACTCGTAGTGGCCATATCTCATACGAAAGGTGGTGTTATGAATATATACCTCCCGATATTGAGATGATGATACACCGACTTAAGATCTATCTTGGAGAAAACTATGGCACATTTCATCTAATCAAATGAATCATCAATTCGTGGAAGGGGTAACAATTCTAGATCGTTACTTTTTTCACCGATGGTAATCAATACACAACCATAGAGATCCATCCTTCTTCTTCATGAAGATCACTAGTGCACCCCAAGTGGATACACTTAGATGGATTAGGCCTCTCTCCAAAAGGTCATCAAGTTGCAATTTGAACTCAAAGAGCTCGGGATTAGTCATCTAATATGGAGCTCGTGAGAGATAGGCTCTGTGCACTGAAAAGAGATCTATGTGAAAATTTATCTCATGTGGGGGAGGTAACCCCGGTAGCTCCCCTAGAAAGACATCAGAAAAATTTCTCAAAATGTGATGGTCATCAAGCGATGGTCTATTAAACTCATCCTCAGATCTATCACTAACCGTAACATCATACATCTGAAAACTCTGTCACACACACCGCTTGAGCTGCATATAGAGATGGTGTGAATGGAAATGGGCCTCCTAAATCCTACTATCGTTGACTCCACTCCTACATAATTTGTACAAGCAATAGTCTTATGGTAACAGTTCACTCTAGATCTATGTGTAGATAACCCGTCCATGCCTAATATGACACCATAGGAACCTAATGGATGGATACAGAGGTCCAAGGTAGTGGTGAAGGGTCCCAAATCTACTACACACTCCTTAACTAAGGATTCTACAAAAATTTTGTCTTTGGAAGCCATCTTAACATCCCAACTATGACCCCGACTAACTACCACTAGCTTGCAACACTCTACCAAGGATGGTGCAATAATAGAATCGAGATGAACCATAATCAAATAATATAGAGGTGCAAATACAACCAATACCGCATGTCGTCTTAGTCACGGTACTCTAGTGCTCACCTAGTGGATCCAATAGTAAGCTCGAGATTTGCTTCTTACCCTTGTTTCTAGGGTTTTGTGATAACTCCCTCCAATGATGTCCACCAACTCCACAACTATAACAACTACCTAGTCCTCTCCAGTGTGATGCAGCTCCACCTGGTACTCTAGAGGTCTGAGCTATGGATCATAACTATTTAGCTATGGACTGCTAAGGACTCTATTGTGAGCTCTCGGTGCATCCCGTGTCCTGATGAGACCTATAGGAGGAGGGCCTATACTCCTCCCTCTCGTGCATCAAATATCCGAGGTGGTGCAGTAAGGTAAGTGGGTCTGCTACTACTGAGGTGGTTGTTGTGGTGGCCTGAACAAAACCTGTCCTAAACTCTACCCACCACATGGAGGAGGAACTGACCCCCTCAATCTGCAATCCTACATCTAATCTGGATGTGGCTCGAACCTTGTCTATAGCCTAATATGTCTTCCCCATGTTCTCCTCTACAATATAGGCCTTCTCTATGAGCTTTGCTAATGTCTCGTGGGTAGTGAATATGCCTTTGTGCCACCCAAATCCAAGATCACGCCCTGATGAACTTGTAAATCTATACCTTCTCATCCTATATATAGTCTACATACTAGATTAGGTCAAAAATTGATTGTCATACTCGGATATGGTCATCGATACATGATGGAGGTCATGAAACGCTTCTATCCATTCTTTGAATAAACCTCCGGGAAAATACCTACTCCTAAAATGCTCCTCAAATAGATTGTAGGTAACTATCTCTAAGTCAACTTGTAGCTTCCTCTCCTCAATTCTCCACTAGACTCCTGCTCCATACCTCGAATATGGATCGCAACACAAGCTTTCGTGTTACTAGTATAAGGGTAGAGCTTAAATCATCTACCTAAGCTCACCAAGGCCTCTACCTAAAAACCACTGTATGTGCTAAATAGTGAGATGATAGTAGCTTTAAGATCTCCTTGATATGGTCTGCAGCTGATTTCGACAAGCCCTATGTCTCTCTACATGATCCTCCCTCTGCCTAGGGATCATGTCGACACTAAACTTTTCCTCCGTAATTTCTATTTCATTAATGTATGTATTAGGAATAGGATTTTGTTAAGTGTAATTAGTAGTAGCATCTAATAGAAGATAACGACGCCATCATTACGGTGCACGCCAATAATGTGGAGTACGGTAATGATCTAAAGTATAATAGGAATGTTGTAAAAGTAAATATTTGTCGTAAGTGGTCCGGTAATGTTAAAATGTCAAAGTTTGGGTAATTAGAGAAGTAGGGTCTACATGATTAGGAATTAGAAATATTATATTGGTAATAAAGACAAGGAGTGAGGTCATAAATATTTTGTGTATTTTATTTGTAAAAAGTCTAAAAATGTGGAACCCATGTAAAATGATAAGGTTTATCTTATCTTAATAGATAAGCTTACATGTATAGATAAGAGTTAAGGTATGGAATATGATTCGTCAGAGTGGATTTCTTATCCTATCTTAGAGATAAGATGGATAAGCCTGGAAGTTCTATAAATAGAGAGGCTACCCCCCTCATTTAGCATAGAAGGAAGTAGTGAGAAATATTGTAGGAAGTGTGCGAAGGAAGCCATCAATTTAAAGGTGTGTTGAAGAAGCCATTAAGAGGTGTAATTGTAAAGTTTCTCCCATAGTCTTGGTGAAAGGCAAGTGAAGTCAATAACACTTGAAGTACCTCATGGGTGAGATTGTAATAGTTTCATGTTAATATTATAATTTATTTTGATATTTCAGATTTGTCATCATTCTGTCTTATCATAGTCGATGGTATTCTTGTGTTATGTTGTTGTTTTGTTTCCAGATTACATCCACCAAACTAAAGGTTGTGCATTAGTAAATAATCATAAGACGAGGAGTTCCCGGTGAAGAATTATCATAGTGCCGGATTGGTGATGACATTTTGGTTCCGTTGCCGGGACCATTCCTCGTTGGTGGATTTTCTGGAGAGATATTCCCACTAAGTCAAAAATCAATTGGAGGGTAACCTTGTTTTTACTGTGCATAGTAGTTACCATGGTAAAGTCATTTTTACCATGAATAGTAGTTACCATGATAAAGTCATTTTGGCTGTGAATATTATTTATCACAAAGAAAGTCACTTTTTTACCGTGAATAGTATTTACCGCAGTAACTTCACTTTTTACCGTGAATAGTGTTTACCACAGTAAAGTCAGTTTTTACCGCAGTAAGTCAAGTTTTACCATAGTTTACCGTGGTCATTTCTATAGTGATTCCAATTATTTGTGCACATAAGTCTTGTTGATTGTACTTGTGAGTTGGTATTTCACGGTGGTTACTTTTGAAAATGGGAAAGATTCATGTTTTTTCAGCTCAATCTAATGAAGATGCTTCTTCTTTCATTCAAGAGTTTAAGCGATCTTGTATTTGTAATGGCCTTATAAGAAGGGAACAATGGACTGAATTTTTTCCTACCTTTTTGGATAATTCAAAGCACTTAGGTGGTTTGAAACACTAGGTGATAATGTGAAAAATTCATGGATTTATTAACTGAAAGTTTTCTTGAAGAATTTGGTGAACAACAGAAATATGCAGATCTCATGATCGAGATCACAAAGCTATCCCAAGGAGAGAAGGAGAAGATAAGGGATTATCATGCTCATGTTCTAGAGCTAAGGAGGAAGCTCGATGCCCGATCCGAGAAGGAAGGACTAGCGGATGGGTTGATGAATGGCATGGATAATCTCCTATGTAAGCACTTCATTCTTGGGATGAAGCCGAGATCGACAATGAGTCAAGTATGACCGCCCACTACCATTGAACAAGAAAAGGATATTGCAAGAAGGTAAGAAGAAAGCATGGAAGAGGAGCCCAAAGAAATTGTTGCTAAAGTAGAGCCTACACCAAAGCACCTTTGGTCCGAATCCACAACCACTCCCGGTGAGCACAAATATTTCTCCTAGTACATCTACTGAGTATGAAGATCTACTCAAAAAGATGGGTCAATTAACTATTAATCTTCTTCAAGGAAAGGAATTTAGTTCTCAGGGAGGAGATAGAGGTCCAAAAAGAAATATTTCTGAAGTTGTTTGTTATGGTTGTTATAAAAAGGGTCATTATAAGTATAATTGTCCAGATAGAGCTTCTACATCTGGTAAAGGAGATAATGATAAAGGAAAAGCACCTGTGAATTCTTTTGATGTAGTAGATAAGAGTAGAAATAATGAAGTAGATGTGTTTGTAACAAAAAGAAAGAAAGAAAAAGATAATCAAGATGGAAATGATCCTAAGAAGATGAAAGAAGAAACTAGTAAGAAACATAGGAGAAGAAAGTTGGGTGTGCAGGATTTTTTGATTTCACAGGGGCAAGGACCATACTCCATCTTGGAAGATCTGTCCAAAAGGCCTACAAATATTACATATGGTCAACTCTTGGCTATGTCTTCTGAGAAGAGGCGGGAGTTGCGAGGTGGACTCAATGCTCGAAGAAGGAAGGAGGTTGAGGTCCCTATTTTGGAGGCAGAGGCAGATCCCTATGCTCCACAAGATGAGGTATTATGTAATGGTATTTCAATTCATGATGTCTTAGTTGATGGAGGTGCTGCAGTTAATGTAATGACCGAGTCTGTAATGAATATGTTGGGTTTAAAAATTGATCGCCCTTCAACACTTATGTTAAGGTCATTAAATAAAGGAAAAACTAAACCAGAAGGTGTAGTTTCAAATGTGGCAATATCTGTTATGGGTGTTGTATGTGTGGTAGACTTTCAGTGATGAAAATGGTACTTATTGCTACCCAATGTTGGGAAGACCATGGCTAAGGAGAGTTCATGCAAGAAACTACTGGAATGAAGGTTTCATGACACTTGGACGTGGTAGAGAGAGGGTGAAGATAAACGTGATCCCTCGACATCATAAAGCAGAACCTGTGGATTCAAGTGATGAAACTGATGATTGGACATCCTCTAATTACTCTAGTACCAGTGAAGTGGACACTGAAGATGAAGAAAGTGAGGTTGATGTTTCAGTCATGGATATCCTTCCAGTCACACCAACTCATGACCCCATAAAATTATCTGAAGAAGAAGTTGATGATCGTCTCCAACAAATAAAGATTGGTGATGCTGTGATGGAGAGTGAGAAGGAATCCTACCTCCAGCTCTTTCGAAGGTACATACACCTATTCACTTTTGATTACAAGGAACTCCGTCAAGTAAGTTGGGTAGAACATTCTATTGAGCTGGTAGATGGTGCTAAGCCCATAAAGAAAATGTAATATAGAATGAATCCTAATTTTTCCAAGACTGTAAAAGAAGAAATAGATAAGTTGCTTGATGCAGATTATATTTGCTGTGGAGAATTTAGAATGGGTTTCTCCCATTGTGATCTCAATAAAAAAGAATGGGAAGCTACGCATTTGTGTTGATTACAGGAAGCTCAATAAGGCAACAAAGAAGGATCATTACCCTCTTCCATTTTCAGATCAGATCTTGGACGAAGTAGCTGGCCAGGAGTGCTATAGTTTTGCTGATGGATATAGTGGCTACAACCAAGTTCGTATAGCAGAGAAAGATCAGCTGAAGACCACGTTCACCACTCCTTGGGGAACGTTTGCTTATAGAGTTATGCCTTTTGGGTTGTGTAATGCTCCAGCAACATTCCAACATTTGATGAATAGGGTGTTCGAACCCTACATTGGGACCTTCATCAGAGTATTTCTGGATGATTTTTGCATCTATGGGAGCAAGTTGGACCACCTGCACCAAATGGAGACAACATTTCAAAGGTTAGATGAAGCACAAGCCTCACTAAACCCTACAAAGTGTGTCTTTGGATGTTCTAAAGGCGTTTTGTTAGGGAATGTTGATCCAGAGATGGTATTGGTACTCGATCCCGATAAAGTTTCAAAATCAAAGATTTACCATTTCCTATTAATAGAAGTAAGTTGAGATCATTTTTAGGCCATGTGGGTTACTATAGAAGGTTCATCAAGAATTTCTCAAAGATTGCATGTACCACTAACCAGCTTCTCAAGAAGGATGTTACTTATGAACCAGAAATAAGGCGCATGAAGCTTTTGGACAACTAAAGGAAGCCCTGGTGTCTTCACCTGTTTTGAAGAATCCAGATTGGAGCAAGCCATTCATTGTGTACACTGATGCCTCGATGCAAAGACTAGGAAGTACTTTGAGCCAAAAGGATGAAAATGGGAATGAACATCCAATTTACTTTGGGAGTGCAGACAAATGAGCAAAGGCTTGAGGTAAATTATATCAGAATCGAAAAAGAGGCTCGCTATCATTTTTGCTGTAAAGAAGTTTAGAAATTACTTGCTAGGGAAAAAATTTATAGTTGTAACAGATCATCAGGCTCTAAAATATATTGTAAATAAGCCTAACCCATCAAGGAGGATAGCAAGATGGATAATTTTGCTACAAGAGTTTGAATTTGATATTATAGATAGGCCAGGAAAGAAGCATGTCAATGCAGATGCACTCTCTCGAGCCTATGATGGTTTAGGATCATCTTGTGATGATGATGATTTCCCCGATGCAAAGATTATTATCCTCGACACAATCCCTAGTGAATACATAGATATTTGGAATTATCTGAATGAATTCAAGTTTCCTGATGGTGCCAATGCAAAGACTAAGAGAAAGATTACTCAAGCCAGTCGTCCATATTCTATTCTGCATGGAGTATTATTTCGAATAGGACCTGATGGACAGTACAAGAGGGCAGTTGGACGTGATCAAGGGAAGGAACTGCTAGAAGAATTCCATAATGGTACATGTGGAGGGCACTTCTCTGGACAACTTACAAGCAAGAAGGATCTTGGATGCAGTTATCACTGGCCCACTCTTTTTAAAGATTGTTATAATTATTGTAAGACATGTGATATTTGTCAAACACATGGTAACCGTAAGACTTCATCAGCTCCATTATGTCCTATTCTTCCCTTGGTCCCTTTGAAAAGTGGGGAATAGACATTGTAGGTCCACTTCCAACTACATCACGCCAAAATAAGTATATTGTAGTTGCACATGCATTATTTAACCAAGTGGGTTGAAGCTAGGCCATTGAAAACAGCTTCCATGGATGAAGTGGCAAGGTTCATGTATGAACGCATTGTCACCAGATTTGGTTGCCCATTAGAAATTGTAACAGATCAAGGAAGCCACTTCATTAATGAGGTGGTAGAAGCCCTAGTCAATAAGTTTTCTATTAAGCATAGGAAGGCAACAACATACAAGCCAAGCACAAATGGACAGGTGGAACGAACAAATTTTGTGTTGTGTCAAATTCTAGCAAAAGATGCAGCCTTGCAGGTACATAAATGGGATAAAAGGATTCATGCAGCATTGTGGGCATATAGGGCAACATCAAAGTCAGCAATAGGATACTCCCATTTCAAAGCTTGGCCTATGGCATTGATCCAGTTCTTCCTATTGAGTTTGATATTCCCACTGTGAGAGTTATGAAAAATGAAAGGATGGATGAAAGTGATTCAGTAAAAGAAAGGTTGGTACATCTTCATTTGCTGGAGGAAATGAGAGAAATAGCAAAGGATACAAGCCATAAGAAGAAAATGAAGCAGAAGGAATACTTTGATCAAAAGATCCGGTGGTCTCCATTTCATGTGAATGACTTGGTTCTAGTATATGATTCCAGATACAAAAAAAGAAGACAGAGAAAATTTCTTCCAAAATGGATGGGGCCCTACAAAATAGCAGTTGTGCATGAAAATGGTACATACCGACTGGAGGAATTGGATGGCACTCCCATTACGAAATGGGTCAACCACGACAAGTTGAATATTTTCCAAGCACCAGAATAGTCTACTCCGAGGACGGAGTAGAAGCTAGGAAGGGGGAAGATGTCGACACTAAAATTTTCCTCCGTAATTTCTATTTCATTAATGTATGTATTAGGAATAGGATGTTGTTAAGTATAATTAGTAGTAGCGTCTAATAGAAGATAACGGCACTGCCACACTACGGTGCCGCCAATAATGTGGAGTACGGTAATACCAAAGTATAATAGGAATGTTGTAAAAAGTAAATATTTGTCGTAAGTGGTCTGGTAATGTTAAAATGTCAAAGTTTGGGTAATTAGAGAAGTAGGGTCTACATGATTAGGAATTAGAAATATTATATTGGTAATAAAGACAAGGAGTGAGGTCATAAATATTTTGTGTATTTTATTTGTAAAAAGTCTAAAAATGTGGAACCCATGTAAAATGATAAGGTTTATCTTATCTTAAAAGATAAGCTTACATGTACAGATAAGAGTTAAGGTATGGAATATGATTCGTCAGAGTGGATTTCTTATCCTATCTTAGAGATAAGATGGATAAGCCCGAAGTTCTATAAATAGAGAGGCTACCCCCTCATTTAGCATAGAAGGAAGTAGTGAGAAATATTGTAGGAAGTGTGCGAAGGAAGCCATCAGTTTAAAGGTGTGTTGAAGAAGCCATTAAGAGGTGTAATTGTAAAGTTTCTCCCATAGTCTTGGGGAAAGGCAAGTGAAGTCAATAACACTTGAAGTACCTCATGGGTAAGATTGTAACAGTTTCATGTTAATATTATAATTTATTTTGATATTTCATGTTAATATTATAATTTATTTTGATATTTCAGATTTGTCATCTCACATAAAGACAAGGAGTTCCTGTCCCTATCATAATGCTGTATGAAGACTTTTTATTGGCTAATCAATTGTCCCGATCTTCGAGATTTGTCATCATTCCGTCTTATCATAGTCGATGGTATTCTTGTGTTATGTTGTTGTTTTGTTTCGCATTACATCTACCAAACTAAAAGTTGTGCATTAGTAAATAATCATAGCACAAGGAGTTCCCGGTGAAGAATTATCATATTGCCAGATTGGTGATGACAGATCCGAGATATGTCCCTATGACACGAGATCTTGTCCCCATGTCCTCTATGTGGCGACTTTTATTGGCTAACTGAATTTCTGCACTTTCTCGCCCATGATCCTTTTGTCGAGGAGATTCCTTAGCCTTAACTAATGGCTCCATATCCTATCTAAGTTGCCCTAAAGGACCCTCCACGTATAGTCGCATTGAAAGAAGCATGAAAATCGAGGTAGAATGGCTACTACAGCCTCCTCTCGGAGGTGGTTTATCTAGGTCTTTTTGAAAATACCCCTTATGCGATCCGTGCCTCGTATAGATTAAGGAAATAGTTAGTTCATTATTTTAGGTCTTTTTCAGTTTTCTAAGTTTTCTAAAATATACAATTATCGAGACATTGTCATTTTCTAGATTAAAAGAAAACAACTTTGTAATAGGTTAAATGTTCATGTTTCATCTTATCTAGGTTTTCCCAAGGGTTCAAGATTTGAAACCTTGCTTTGATACCAAGTGTAACACCTATAAAAATGACTTTCTAAAAACACACTAACACCTAACACCTATCCCAAAAATTGTGACTAATTTTTTTTTGTTTAAGTTATAAGAAGGTTACAAGGGTGCTTTTTTAAAATTATTATTGGTAAATAGTTTTTGAAGGGACTATCCCCTTATATACAAAAGGGGGCCTAAAAGCTAGAATAGGAATGAAAAGCATTACAAAAAGGATCAAAATCCAGATGAGACACAGAATTTAGCTCAAAACAAAAACCAGTTCGAATCTTGTAGAAGAGCAGCAAAAATAGCGGAAAATACGAAGGAAGACAACAAGAGTAGCGTAGACCCACAATTACTTCTTGGTAGCTTTCTCGATTCTGGTTTGATAGTCGTGAGGAGATGAACATAGCCAATGTTGTCATATGAGTAGGGTCAGAAACATCTAGTTATTGGATGGTCTATTTTCTTTCCTTTTTCGTGCCCCAAAGAGTTGTAGGTACTCCACTGAGATTAGAGATGCCGGACATGTTGCTCAATAAATTCTTTGATTGCACTAAAAATAGCCATATTATGGTCATGGCAAGTCTTGGCTTTCCCTAGACGATTGTCCAAGGAGTTAATTTTTTTGTAGATATCTTCAACCTATTTATTATCAATATCAACCTCCTCCTCCTTCTTCCTCTTACCTTTATGTTTTGCCAAGTTTTTAACTTCATCTTTCAACAATGAATATGTCGCCTTCTAAGGCTTCTAGCCTTTTTTGGGACTCTTAATGTGTGCCTCCTATGAACTAGTACTACTAATATGCAGGAGGTTATGAGCCACTTCCAAATCCTAAGGAATGTTCGCCAAGTAGGGGTGCCAAGGTTCTCTTTTAGAATACCTAGTAATGGGCCCGGTCAAAGTGAAGGTGAAAGGGGTGGGAGTAGAGGTGGGGGGATAGCAGAGGGAGTCGAGAATGAGGGAAAAGGGGTATTAGCAGTGTGGTCATGGGGAAAGAAGGAGAAGAGATGGGGTAGCATCACCTGGTGCGGGGAAGAGAAGGAACAGAGATGGGGAGGTTGGGATGTCGGGAGACCTAAGAAGATAGAGCTTGTGTAACAAGAAGATAAGTCCCTGGTGTAGTGGGACCACACGTGCATGCTTTTGGAACTCTTGAATGAAGGACTCAAGAGAATTAAGTAGATAATGAGGGAAACAAATCATGAAACTCATGTGGAAGTGATTGAGGAACACAAGATGCTTTGAGGGAAAAGTGATGAATATCCCCTCCAGAGAGATGTATCACACCATCATACGAGTGACCTCGTCAAAAGGGGGAGTATTAGAGCTAATCTACAGACCCACCGTGATGAAGATTAGTTTCTCATTGGTTTCAAGAAATTTCTCTCCTTAGCAGCCATGTCAATCCCTTTATTAAAAAAGTGGTACCCTTCCATGCTAAGGCCTATTGCTTCAGCCTATTAACTCTTCATTGATCAAAATTTTTCATCGCCATATTCCTTTGTGAGATCCTTCCAATCCTTTGCAAAATGCACAGATATTCTTTGGTCGTGACCTTGAATCTTCTCCATAAAATTTTTATTCCTCCTGGTTGAGAAGATTGCAAAGCACTTCATTATTTTTCCATTCTCGGGTCCACGCTGGGTTCGATCCGTAAGGGATCCTCCCATTTTCACCATGCTTAATTTTTGCAAATATAATTTTCAAAATCCCTATGAAAAATTCTATAGAAGATATAGTTAGTCTTCCTTTCTCTTTTTTTTTTCACCCAATGTGAATGATGGAAAGTGTAGCCATTCTTTATTCCCATGAATGCCTGCGTGTTTTCTAGAACGCACAGGAAAACCCACATGTGTGAGTTTCATTCCCTTAGAAACCCACTCCACTCATCATCATCATTATTACGGCCTTGAGAATCCATAAGACCTGTTTAAAATTTGTTCTAAGCACAATATTTCCCACATGTGTGGCTTTAATCTTCGTATAGATCCACTTTAAGTCATCATCATACTTACTATAATCATGATTTCTGTCAGATCTTTTTGAGTGCTACTTTAATATCAACATTTGTGAGATTCTTATTCTTAAAGACCCACTCCAAATTCTCATTAATCTTACCCCGAATTTGCATGCCGATAAATAATCACTTATATGTTGTTTTGAATTTGTTCAAGAATGTGATCTCTATTATCCCAAATAATGTGATTGAAATTCATGCCATAATTAGCCAATACATCTGCCACCTTGTTACCCTCCCAGTAAGGTGAATATGCAAAGTGCTTATTGCGATCAAAAACACAAATTAATTTGTCCCGCATGTTCGTAGTGAGTCAATTCATGTTGATCGCAACGGCTATCATTTTGGTGATTCGATGCGATAAATATTGAAAACTATATAGCCACCACTCTTGCCAAAATTGACACAGATACACGACCTCCAAATTTTAGATTTAATATTTGTAGTCACAAAAGAGACTCATCGTAAAACATCTGTGTTGGAATTTCGACATTCCCGATCTGATTATGAATGATTTTTGGCAAAAACAACGTAACAATTTGATCATGAACCGAGGCATGGGTGATATTCATTTAATGGTAAAAATTTTCTATTTGTATTTTTACACAAGATGAGACATGAGAGATGTGAGTTTTCTCATTTTTTTAATTACATATTTTTGTATGTAGATTGCGGATGAGATGCTTCATCCGGTGGTCAATAAGGTGACGCGAGAAAGAGAGTCCTTGTAAAAGAACCACATATATGTGGATTGAGTATCGAATCCAAATAAAATCAGATGAAAATTTTGAAAAAACATCTCTCGATGCTATCAAAATTTTAGCGGTAATAAGGATAAGTGGGGTTATATCGTAGGTGTGAATAATTATGGTGGGAGATCCGTGAACGAGGGGAAAGATTTGGATTTCATACAAGAGGTTTTTCATGTAATAACAATGGTGACTCTTTTATAGAGAGTAAGTGCGAAGGTGTGTCGAAGAAAATATCTTAAATCAATACCTACTTTCGACGGAGGTGTACCTTCCACACACTTCTATTCTTTACGTTATGGTATGCGGTTAAATAAAATGGTCGAGTCTCGTCAAGATTCTCGGGAAAGAATTGGTGCACTTTGGATGTTATTTGAATGTGTTTTATATGAAAAGAATCATACCCTGGAATAGTTGTAACCCTCTCTAATGAAGGGCCTATTTTTAAGAAACGCAAGGGTGAATGTGGAAGTCTCGCATTGATATTTGAAGTGTAAAATATGGATCTTAGAGAACAACCAAATGTTTTACGTATACTAAAATGGGCGGAGAAAATGTTGATAGCATATGTGAATCACATATTACAAGTGTCTCATCTCAGTGGTGGCCAATATAAATACAGTGGACACACAATTCGCTTCCTATAAGACATATCTTCTATTACAGGATTTCCGCATCGAGTTGAGGATGATTATGTTATTATACTTAAAAGAAAGAACACCAAACATAAAGAATACAAAAGTATTGTTAATCAATCATGTGTGTTTGACGCTTTGTGTTATAAAATTTGAAATGATAGGTATTACTAGGGATGTGGAGATAGACTATGAACCATTACATGATATCCAAGAAACATATGGAGATGTAGCGCATAGACTTCTCAATATAGAATTTGACATGTAGGATGGGACGAATGATCATACAATGGAAGATACGCAAAGTAGGAAATATAGAAAGTTTCGGTGAAGAATAAAACCACAATCATCCATCGTCATTTTATTCATTTCAAAATCTGTGGAGGGAGATGGCGGAGTTTAGATTATTTGTTTAAAATACAGATGTGATATCCATTGGCGCTATTGACTAGATGTCAATTTCCTCTTGATGATGAATGAATATAATATGGAGGGAAATTTATCCATGGAATTTCCAACTCTTTTCCCCGCAAGAGACATGGAATGGCTATAAGAGAGGATTAAATGACTATAGATCAATGAATATCAAGTATTTGATTAGGCGCCAAGATAAACTGTTTGGAAAGTACTGTGTATATATATATATATACATATGTATATATATATGTGTGTGTGTGTGTGTGTGTATCCATACATACATACACATATATATCTATATCTATATATATATATATGTATGTATGTATGTATGTATGTATATACATACATACATACATACATACATACATACATACATACATACATACATATATATATATATATATATATATGTTCGTAACATAATACACCAATTTTCTAATTAGGAAGTGGAATAAGTTGAATTAGGAGTATGTTGTGTATATGAAGAGAACCCAATTCTCTCTAGCATCGCTAAGTCGAAAAAAAGGATGAAAATGAATCATGGAAAAAAATCGATGGTTTGAGAAGAAGACAACGTGCTGGAGGAGATGTAATTTTGGTGTCACCACAAAACATCAGGTACTATTCATCTTTCTCGATTTCAATTCACTTCTTCAAACAACACAACTGAATATTAGGCTTTGATTCATGAAACTCATTGGGCTGTGAAAAGTGGTATAAAGAACTTGCAGGGTTTTCGTGGATAGCAAGCTGATTGGGAATCAAGTGAAAGGACAACACGCTGCAAAAATGACCTACTTAAGAGATACAAAAATAGGGTATGAGTCCTCATAGAAGACTTTGAATCATTCAACATTGAGTCCATACCTAGAAATAAGAACAAAGCCATAGACAAAATTGCAGCAATTGGGCCATCTTTTGATGTTGTGGATGGTATGAAGAGAGATAACACACAACCCCATATCAAGGTAGTTATGAGGCCAGCAGTTTGCACAATAATACAAGCTAGCATGTGTTTGAGAGTGACCAAAAATCATCAACTTCTACAAGAATACGTTGATTTCTAAGCTAAAAATCATGATAAATTAGAATAGCAGTATGAGGATCAAGTAGTGTAGCTACGGAAAAACAAGATCCTAAAAGAATTAGTAATATAAGAATCAATCTGTAATCCCAATGCCAAATTCTAGAAAGAGAAAAAAAATATCCAAGACAAAGGGGAAGATTTGGAACCCATTTCAATTGGAGAAGGTAAAACACTCCAAATTGGAAAAGTAAGCACTCAAGAGGAAAAATCGGATCTCATACAACTTTTCCAAGAGTTCCCATATGTATTTTCCTAGAGCTATGAGGACCTAAAAGGATTCAATCCTAAGTTGGAAAAACACATAATTAAACTGGATCTTCATGCCAAGCCTATGTGGAAGAAGCAAAGAATAGTCAACCGTCACATTGTGCCTTTCATGAAGAAGGAGCTGAATAAGTTGATAGAGGAAAAAACATATTTCCAATCAAGCATTTGAGTTGGGTTGCGAACCTAGTACCGGTCAGAAAAAGAAATGGAGAAATCAGATTGTGTGTGGAATTTTAGGATTTAAACATGACCTCTCTCAAGGACCACTATCGGGATCTATCAATGGAGAAAATATTGTAGGTAGTACCCGCTTCTGAAATATTATCTCTCCTAGATGGATACTTGGGCTACAATCAGATAATGGTGAAAGAAGAAGACCAGTTTAAGATGGATTTCACCACCAAATGGGGAACCTATGCCTATAAGAAAATTCCATTTAGGTTGTCAAACACTAGAGCAACATTTCAACGAGCAATGGACATGGCATTCAAGGGGTTAATAAACAAAATAGTTCTTGTGTACTTAGATGACATCATTGTGTTTTGTAAGAATGTATAAATTTTCCTCTTTCATCTTAGACATGTGTTCTAAACATGTAGGAGATTCAGAGTTTCCCTAAAATTGAATAAGTGTATATTCCTTACTTACAAAGGCAAGCTCTTTGGAAACCTTGTGTCAAAGGATGGATTGACAATTGATCCAGAGAGAGTTGAAGAAATTCGAGCATTACCATTGCTAATTCATAAGAAGGATTTCCAAATATTCTTAGAGAGAATCAATTTTGTCCTCATATTTGTATAATATTTTTCCACTCGTGTCAAGCCCATAACGTTGATGTTAAGAAAAATCATGACATTCAAGTGGATAATGGAGTATGAGGAAATTTTTGAAGCTATCAATATTTCTATATCTGAAGCTCTAACTCTCGTCAATCAAGACATTTCCAAATATTTAATTCTTTATGTCTTTGGTGGTTTGGATAAAAATTTGGTAATCCTAGTGTAGCAAAACAAATAGGGATCCAAATAACTAGTTTCCTTCTTTAGTCAAAGTTTGGAATACTATGAAGTCGGTACTCCTTCATCGATAACCATGTCCTCACAGTCATCAGGAGCTTGAAGAAGTTCAAGCATTTGGTCACAAACAACAAGATCCAACTACTAGTATCCCATGGAAGATTCAAAGACTTCCTCTTAACAAGGATTTGAATGAGAAACATGTAGCATGGGTCACTCATGACATGGATTATGAGATAAAAATTAAGTTCTCTAAACTAGTGCTTGTAAAATGATTGTGTGAACAAATAGCCTCAAGTCATCATGTTGAGGAAAGAGGTAAACAAGAGATTGTTTCAGTACTATAGGATAATTGATATCAAGCAGATGATAATGTGCCTATTCCTTATTGGAAAAAAGATATAATACATTTTCTACAAATAGGTCTATACCCTCCAAAGATGAGAAAAGAAAAGAGGAAATGCTTGGACTACAAGTTATTCCATATGTGCTTGTTGATGGTGTTTTGTTTAAGAAGGATGTCAATGGAGTCCTATTGAGGTATGTTGGAACCATTCAAATTGATAAGGTGCTACATGAGTTCCAAAATTCTGATGTTAGAGGTCACTTTGATCCATGGGTAACAACACTAAAAATAATGAAGGTGCGTTATTATTGGGCCATAGTGCTCGGTGATCGCTTCACATGGATCAAGAAGTGTAAAATATGTGCATTCCTCACAAGAACGGAAAGGTTAGCGAAACTTTCATTACATACAATTTCAGTTGACCAACCATTCATGGAATGGGGATTTGACTTCATCGGAGTCATCAATCGACATTCAAGCCAAGGTCACAAGTGTATCCTCACGAGAAAAAGATTATTTTATTAAGTGGAGCGAAGCGATGGTAGTCATGGAAGTAAACGAGTCTAGCATAATGGACTTCTACAAGTGAATAATGACAAGGTTTGGAGTATTGGCCACTATTATATAAGACAATGCTCTAGCGTTCTTCAACACAAAGATCATGGAATGGTCTCATTAGGAATGAAATTTATTTGAGCACCTCTTCTAATTATTACCCCTGGGTAAAAAAGTAGAGTCTACAAACAATAACATGTTGAAAATCATCAAGAGGACTTTGGATAAAAATCAAAGGACATGGATTAAAAATCTCAAATCAACCTTGTGGGCTGATATGATAACATCGAATATATCAACAAAAACTCTCCCTACAAATTGGTATATAGTAAAGAAGCAAAGCGGTGTTACATATATCACCCGAGGTTCTGGATTGGAGCTCATGAAACAACTAGAATTGTAAGAATTTTATCCTATGTAATATAGGTATTTTGAGCTAATGTAGTTGGAAGAAATAAAAGAACATATAATACAAACCATCCGAAGGATCAGTCCTTAGTCAGAGGTCATTTAACAAGAGAGCTAAAGCATGGACCTTAGAGTAAGGGGACCTAGTATTGAAATGGGATGTAGATCGGGAAAACCGTGTAGGCATTCCATGTTTGATGCCATTTAGAGTGGCCCCTACATGGTCACATGATGTAAGTGTTGAAATTCCTTCCAACTATCCACTTTGGAAGGAGAGGAACTTCCAATTTAGGTTAACGAAATCTATATTAAACAATTCTATCGAAAACAAAACTCTCACCCTTGTACATATTACCTTAGGACTTTAAACTCCTCTAAGTGTATATGCACATTTTCTTGTTGTAGGTTAGGTTTAAATTTCCCCAAGTGCCTTTGAAATAGGTATTTTGCTCCTATTTGTGTCATTGTGTAGTCTCAATGTACCTCCCAAGATGAGTGTTGTAACAGATGAGAAGTTCATACTTGTAAGGAATAGTTTCTTATTTCAAAGAGAAAAAAATGTAGAGCAACTTAGATAAGGATTAAGGACATGGGGAATTGCTAATTTTTCGTTCTTCGAGTTCATTAGGATGAATCACAAGTGAACTTATAGTGTCCTCATAGTGAGAGAAATTCAGCAATAGAGCAAAGTGTCTCCCAAACCCACTCAAGGTCACCATAGCATGTCAAAAATGGAACATTCAGAAGAAAGAGAAAATTTCAAGTTTAATAGAGTTCTATGATGTAAAAACTTGATAATTATCTCATTTAAAACTCTGTAGCATACAATGCATGCCAAACATCATCATCTATTATTTGCTTCATAATTGGCAAATCGGGATTGCAAAGAAGAACATGTAAATATCTCAAGTTAAGATAATTTTCTACTCTCACAAATTCTATTTTTAGAACTTCTTATGAAATTTGGAATGTGAGCACAAGAACATGATGAAGTTTAGTGATGTACGGAAATCTCTAGGTTTCAATTGCAAAAATTTCAGTGTTAGTTTTTGGGTATTTAGTGACTCCGTTCCCAATGGACATGTTAAGGTTACTGATATAGAACATCAAGTGGAAAAATGTTCACACGAGTCACCAAATTGTTTAAAATTTTTACCCCTAGGAAAAATTGGCCAATAGGGATTCAAGAGCACCAAAAGAACCTAAACAAGCCCCACATGTTGAAATGAGGTTATAGGTGGTCTCGGAGTTTCACGAATGGATTTATGGAAATCCAGAATAAAAATCATAATTGAGGAATTTTTCCTCTTCTGGTTTTTGACCCTCAAGATCATCTTGAAAAATGGTGAAGTGCAGGCCCCTAGGCCCACAGTGGCTATAAAATGAGAAAAAATAGTAAAAATAAGGACAATCCAAAATCACCTTGCCTTCAATTTGTAAGCAGGTCCTAACATGAGATAATTTGAAGGATCAAAGGAAGGAGGTCTAGGGAATTTTTTTGCGTTTTTGGCCTCATTGGGCCAACAAGATAGAAAATAGCTTGCAAAGTCGCTCGCTGAGCTTATCTTTGTATATTTGGAGTGATTCAAAAGTGAATCCTTAAGTATCTCAAAGAAGCTACCCAATGAGTTGAGTCAAAGGATGGTCAATCAAGCCCTCGAAGGGGTCATCTAAGGGATCTTGTTGGTCCGAGTTGAGGTGGATGGGATGCGTGAGATGTTTGAGCTCCAAAGTAATGTAATGACGAGGGATTCAACATAGGATAAGGGGAGTCACCGAAACATTCAAATAAACCAATGCAAACATAGGTTCGCTCATGGACGAGACATCAGGACAAAGTTAAATTGATGAGTTAAGAGATCGTGTAAGCTTAGCAATCTTTAGGTGGATGAATGGAGAAGTCACCTTCTCGAGTTGAGGATAGAACTCGTGGGATGGTCCGGATGAAGAATTGAGGAGGCCCAAGATTTTGAGCTCGAGAAAATAACTTAGAAGCTAAAGTGAGATCACAAGAAACGATGAAGGGACGAGATCCCCAATATCGGCTAGGATAATGCATCGTGAGGCCGATGCCAAGGAATTGAGATTGCACATGCAGGATAAGGCTCAATGAGTCAATTAGGTCATATGAAGGGTTGAATCGGTGCCAACTTGATCATATATGAAGGAAGCTTAGGAGTGAGCAAGCTAGAAAAAGTGAAGGCTGAAGTCCGAAAACTTTGAACCCCAAAGGTTTTTGGCACGTAACTCCAAAATTCTAAGTGTGATCACCTAATGTTTTCAAAAATCCCTTAATTAACATTGGTCAATGTGCCAAGCCATTGAGATAATGTGAAGTGGTAAGTGAAGTGACATAGTATGGCCGAGTAGGATGGCAAGGTGGCGTGCAAAAGTTGTCTCGTTACATTGAATGCATGGATCGATAGGTGGATTTTTAACTCGGTGGGCAAGGGAATAGCCATAATCATGACCCATTTGTAAAATTCCATAACTCCTTCAAATTTTCACCATTTTAACAAAATTGTAGTTGTTGGAAAGCTATTTTTGAGATCTATACTTTGTGGAGAAGCTTGAGAGAGGAAATTAATGGGTGCAGTGGATGAAAAATAATCATGAATTTTTAGGAGCTAGAGATTGGACCTAGGTGCAATTAGGGCCAATTTCTTCTTGCATAAGGTAATTCCATTAATAAAGAAGAGATTTTACATATCTTCAAGCACTCACTACAAGATCTAAGGATGATTTTGGGAGGATTTTTGAGAAATTTCATGTTTCTTTTCTTTCTCTCCTCTCTTAAAATATTCCTCTATAAATTTTGAGGGAACATTTCATAAGGTTGGATTTTTTTCTTTTCCACTTCCTTCTTTGTTGTTTAGGAGAAACCCGTGGAGCTCAAGCCTCCCATCAAACCGTAATATAATTAATGTGCCTTTTGGCCCCCTTGTAATACATTGTATCAAAATTTGGGGCAATAATGCATATTTGTGGATTATTATCAACCCTCTATTATGTTGATTGTGTTTCTTCTGATCTCTTATTATTATTAGTTATCATGCATTGTTAAATTGTTATTGAAGAATTCAATGGTTGTGTTTATTTGGTGAATGGATTCGTAACATTGTTTTGATATATGGTGCTTAATCACCCTCTTAAAAAAATTTATTTTCATTTCCATGCAAGTGTAGGATATTCGACATTTCTTATTGATGCATCACCGTCGGGTTAGAATGCGTTTAATTTCTTACAATCATCTTATCTTTGTCTCCTTGGAAAACATTAGGGTAGGATTAGAATAGTTTCTCTCGCAAATGGGCTTGTGGTGTCTTGATTTAGGAATAGAGCTGAACTTTCTCCACAGAGGTATCTCAATTAAAAATTCCCACACTTTAGGAATAACTTCATGTTGTGCAATTATATCGAATGACCCATTGACAATTGGACTATTCGGGGATGATGTGATTTTTCCATAGCAACTCGTGAAGCCGATATTTGAACTTAACCTTATAACTTCATATTGATATAGTGATATGGATCTTGGCTACATGGGTTGTATTTCGGTTAAATTTTATAAAGGTTAATGAATTGAATATGTTTATTAATTTTAATTTCTCTATTTGGAATGTGTCAACCTAGCTTGACAAGTGGTGTATGAGGCACACATTTCCAATATTGTTTCCATTATTGTTTGTTTTGAGTTGTTTATATGTATTTATGGAAATATGATTTAAATGGGTTATGTTGTTTTATGTTATAGATGTATATAGTTTTTGTAATTATCTTTATATGAATTTTAATTGATGTTTTAACTAAAAAGTTCATTTGTCCATTCAGATGTATGTAGAATTGTTTCATTTGGTTTATTGTATCGAGTGGGTATGATGACATCTCGTATTGAGTGTGCACGATACATGTTGACCACATAAGAACATGGGAATCAGAGATGCTCCTCCAATTTTCATAAGTTTCGAATGGGCCAAAATATAACCTTTTCTTTATTTTCATCCGTCCTTGTGTTTCGTTGTGATTATTCAGACACACTTATTGGTTCCCTCTTGACCCTTGTTGTACTAATTTGTTTAACCCTTATTCTAATTGATTTTAAGGACCTAGTGCTTCCTACACGTGTTAAAGGGATTTATTATTGTTGAACTTGATTTTATAACATACGGAGCACTTAATCATGACAGGTGGGCCCTTACACCTCTTCATGTTTGCCACTTTTTCCAGGACTCCGAATTTGGATTAAAACTGGAAATTATAATCTGTTACATTTTGTGTTGGGGTCTCATTTCCACCAAAAATAGATACCTTGGACCATATCTATGGGTACGAGGTTCTTTTCCAAGACTTAAATGGGATTTTCCCATCCATTTGAGCCCCTGTTTTCCACAACATTATTAATGATCTTGATTTGTGAGACACCTTGGAATGGAGGAAATTTAGTATTACTTTTAATTTTTTATTTTAAGGGGATTATCCTCCATTATTAATTTTTTTAGACATGGACTTATGAGACTCTTGTTAGTAGTGGGAAGAGGGTGACACATGTCATCCTATCATTGCTGAGAATCCTAGGCGGACTTATTTTCTTATACCTTCACTTCGGTATATGGTGAAACTTTGGGGCCTCATTTTTACATGGAGTGTTTTGGGGAAAAAAATTGGAATATTAAGAAGAGTGGATGGATATTTTTGATTTAGGAGCTCATAGGAGTTTTTATCTTACAAATTGTAATTTTTGATGTCATTCCTTGTGAGGTAAGTATTAAAAATATTTGTTGATTTAGCATGGAATCCATGTTTGTTTTCTTGGCTATGTTTTGAAATGATTATGAAGTTTGTCTTAAATGATTTACTACTATGTCCCTAAACCGTTTTTTTCCTCCTCTTTTTGTAAGGCATTGCAATACCTTTGGGATGTATGGGAAACCATGGAAGATTGTGGTATTATGAAAATGTTTTGGTAATAATTTTTTATCTAGGAAATTTGGATGCCACAATCTGGGTTCTATTTCTTTCTCTCTTCTTGAGAAATGTTGGGTTTTATTTTTATTGTTGTGCTTTTGTTTTGTCAAAAGTTTGGTTTGGGTTGTGTATAGTTTTAGTGTTTGTTTACCCCGATCCACCTTGTGCATATTGGAGTCCCATGGGATTGTAGGGAGGCTAGCATGGCATCCTTTGGGGGAAGTGGCATGTAATGAGGCCTCGTAGGTTGGGTGGACCATCGATTCTACAAAATCTAATTTTTTTGTAAATCTAATAATACAGATGTGCAATAAAAGAAATATAGATTCTAAGTGATTTATTTTAATATTTTAAATAAATATTAATGAAATGGGGATGGTAATTACCTATAATGGACTTACCTCACAAAGTTGACTTGGAATTGAACAAAGTGATATAATGATAGACCAGAGCATCACGGTGAACCTCATAAAATTACAGTGGATGTAGATCTGGAAAGAATTGGGCACCTAGGAGAGGATGAGGGTGCATGTACACCTTGGTTTTAATTATGGACACCTGGTCTAAAGAACAACTTAGAATATGATCCTGGTATGGTAGATATGTCTTCATAGGACTTCGTCTTCGGTCATGTGGATGTTGAAATTTTTGTAGATATCACCATAAACTTGCAATAAAGAAGCACAACTAATAAGTTCACTATATCTTAGACTAAATGTAGTTATGTGTGTGTAATAATTTTCCTAAGTTTCGTTGACATTTTTCATACCCGTGCGAAAAGGGTCAACTTGAAACTTTTAAGTTCCTCAAATTGGTCAAGTTACCGGTTTCAAATATGTTTTGATTAACCATCCTAGAAAGGGATATAATTTTAATTTTGTGGTTTTGAACAAGATTAAAATGTCATGCATCAAATTAGTAGCTGAAAGTGTTGCCCCAAAAGGCTAAAATTTGCATATACTTCCTCTCCAATGTATCATCTTCAACAAGATAGTGCAAGTAGCCTAGGAATATTGTTGCAAGGCCTTGGTGAAGGTGGGAAAGATGGCATATGCAAGGTTTTACGTTCTAAAGAAGTAGTCTCAGTTGCAGAAGTTTGAAGCATGGAAAAGGTAGTTTTAAAAATAATTTGCATTTTCCAATGAGCATAAAAAAGGTACATTTGACTTTAATTTATTTCCATTATTAAGTGAATTATTTAAATTTTATGAGTTGTATAAGTTCATTTATTATCCATACAAATGAAGAAAGTATAGAAAATAAAATACATACATCTCATTACATGAAAATAGTTCATTTATTCATGAGGAATAATAGTACAAAGAGACCCACACAAGCCGTGGGAGTAACTCTGATAGCAAGTGTATGCAATGAAAGTACATATACATAAAGTTGTGAATAAAGAAAGGATGAAATCCATCATTTCCTGGATTTCCATGATTCTGGTGTGAGTTTTTGTCCTTGTTGCTCCCTCTTCACCACTTTTTAAACTACTTACGTTGTACCTAGAAAAGGGAAAATGAATGATTGTTAAGCTCTAGATTTCATGCTTGTTGTATTCACAACTATTAAGAAAATACACTTTCAAAAAATGAACTTGAAATCAATACAAAATGAATGAAGAAGCATTTACAAGATATATAACTCAGAATCATTGATTAAGAAGGGTCCAAGAACATTTCTCATCTATTTTCTCATTCCAAGTAAGTAAAGCTATAGTTATACTCATGAAAATGAAGTTAAAAGCTTCAAAATACAAATTTACAAGTACATTTCCAAGCCATGTTCCTCAGGTTATCATTTCCATTAGGGTGGAGCTATTATTCAAGTACAAAAGGTACAATTATATTGATACACAATTAAAATTTATCACAATAAGGTTGCAAATTCATAAATAGAACAACTTATGATGAAAAGAGCATTGCTTCAATTTATTTCTAATACCAAAATGACTAAGGGATTACAAATATTATTTTGAGATGAACTATACCAATAATAAGAAGAAAAAAATTTCATTCAAGCATTAATCATAGAATTTTGAATCAAATATAGAGTCCCATCATTCCTCATGGAGAAATCAAGTATGTTGTGGTTATTTTGGCATAAGCATATGAGTACAAATTCTACAGGCATAGTAATGTGGGTCTTAAGTATTAGGTATGTAGTTTGAGCAGAAAGATAGCCATTTAGGAGCCACAAACTTCCAAAGGACAAACTACATGTATGTTCAGGATCGACTAAGCTAGATATAGAAGTAAATAAATTACCCACAGCTTATGGAGTGATAAACTACATGAATCCATTCAATTGAAATAATTTCAGGACAACCTTTATCATCAAAATAATGTTGTAAAGAATAAATTTTTTTAACAAAGATTAGTTTGCATACATGGTTAGTATTCAAATAATCAAAACATATTTGTAATCAAATCCAATTATGACATTTCCAACTGATATCTATCCACAGTAAGTTGGTAAAGTATGCAAATCCTCATATATTCTATAGTGACTATATGTACAAGTGGATAGGGAATAAATGAAATCATTTTATGAAAATTCAACCCAGCTCATGATACAAGCATCAATGATTAAGGTACAAAAAGTGCTATTAATACTTAAGACTATCACAATTTTATAGCATTGCAAAATGTCCAACATTTCAGAAATAAAGTATATTTGGCATAAGATCTCATCACTTTACAAGTTGTCATTGAAGGATGGGGTATGAGGTAGTACGAAGAGAATCTACAATATGATTATATAGAAAATTCACAATGGCGTGTCTAAGGAATTATTAAATCTTAGCATACCTCAATCTTGTTTTAAGATACAACAATAATCAATACCATAGAAATTTTTATGCGCAATTGATACAAATTCAAAATAATTGTTGACAAATTCAGTTAACCATATGCTAAATCAAGAATGCAAGCTACAAACAGTCACTCATAAATGCTTCAAAGATAGAAATGAAGAATGTAACTTACAACAAGAAGCTTCCATCTCAATTACTGACTAAAAGAAGTCAACTAACAGAAGAAAGTTCATTTCAAAACATCATTTTCAGTCTCTGAGATACCAATTTACAAGAGATCAGTTTAGATGCTTATCATTTTGAGTCATCCAAGCCACATAGGCTCAATTTTTATAGTGAAGTAATATCATACATAAATCCTTTTTAACTCGACAACTATCTATAGTCATGTTTATTAAAAATGCCATAAATGTCAACATGATAGATTCAGAACCTAAGGCCTCTTAAGTTATCAAGCATATTGCAATAAGCTCTTCCACATTTTAGATTTGGAAAAATATTCAATAACAAAGAAATACACATCCATAATATCTGGTGATAAGAGATAGAAAACTCTCATGTTACAACTATGGAGGTTTTAGTAAAAGAAGATGTTCTTTCCTCAAGTGATTTTGGCATACAAGCATGAGACTTGAGCTCCTTAAATCCAAATACGATTCATATCTACAAGTTATAGGACTTTGGGAGCATTTTCATGGTAAATCAAATTAAAAAATAGTGAAACCCCAATTCATACCATCAATACTCATCTCGACACAAGGAGCTCAATTATAAATAATGGAAACCACCAAGAGAAAACACAACAAAAGTTTCAAGTTTTATTTTAGCTTCTAAGGCACTCATGCGAGATTTCAAGACCAGACGAGTTAGAAAACAAAGTAAATAAACCCTTAAAAGTACAACTATGTCGTTTGAAGCTCATAAACAAAGAGTGCACAATTTAGTTCACATGATTGCAGATTTAGAGAAAAAAATCAAGGGTTTTCAACCTTCAAAATATGATATTCGAAGAAATTGGCAGCTTAAAGCACTAAAATCTCTTATAATGGCATCAAGCATAGATTTTCTCTACAAAATAATGCTTCTTGCCAAATGAAGTGCAATATCAAAACCCCAACAATGATCTCCATAATGGTGTCCACATTCAAAAGTTAGAGTGCTCAAAATAGCAAATATTGTCAAGAAGCTAAAGAATGAAACCCTTACTCAAGCCATGAAGTGGAACAGAGCTTCAGAATCAACTATTATGGTGACCAAGAAAGCTCGATTCACCCAAAAGTTTGAGTTTAAAAATTTCTTCAATGGTTGCACACCATGGCTATAACCAAGGTCTCCAAAGATGTGTGAAAGTTATAGAAGAATAAACAATACCAAATCTCAAACTTCAAATCAGAGACAAGCACATGCCCAAGTCAAATAATCACAAACCCATTAATGGGTATTAGTAGATCTAGGTATTCCAACCACTTACATGAAAATAAAAGGTAAATGACTTCACAGATACAAGCCCAAACTCATAAAACCAGTCGAGAAATGCATGGTCACCTTCCAAAAGGTGTACAAGTTTTCACCTCTCCAAAGATTGAACTCTCTAAGAGTTTCTCAAGTAAAATCATAGGTCATGAAACCATGAACAAAAAACCATAAGTAGAAACAACTCCTTATTTTCCTTCTATGCCCGCAAAATTAATATTGACAAAAAAATATTTCTCAAAGGATAGAAATGATGGCCGCCTTGTGTTATCAGCTAATTTTTACTTCACAAAATTAATAAAAATGTAAATTTTGAAAAAGTTAAAAGTTTTACTTTATGTAATTTATCACTCTCATCGTGACTATCTCATTTTTGTGATCATTCAAATCTTAGTTTCATCCATTTCAAGCGAGAACTACTCCCACTGTGTCTTAAACTACATTAAATATTAATTAATTAATTACTCTTTGTTTGATAAAATTTATTTTTAATAACTTTAGAGTTTTTAATTAAATAACTATTAATTAAAATTCATTCGACAAGATTTATTTTAATTTGTGGGAAAAATAAGCTTCCGCTTCCCATTGCTATGGATGTCAAATTGGCTTCCAGGCCCGGCTTTCCTTTTCTTGGAAATTTGTTGTAAATCCCCACTTGTGGGATTTCTTCCCCGATTTAAAGATTAATGAATTGGAAAATGGGAAAAAAATCTCCTAATTTCCCACATGGGGATGCATAGCCGCCTTTCCATTTCCATTGGCAATGGTAATTGATTTCCCCATTTCCCCTAGCAATTAATGCCAATACCCGAGAAAGAGGGAATTTATTCTAACGAGACGAATTAATTCTCATAAATTCCTCCATCAAACTCGTTGGAAAGAGTCATGTGAGGCTTTCCAATTGTTTCTTATTTCATCTTAAGGAACAGGGTAATATTTTATCCCATCCCCCAAGCAATACATTGAAGGCCATATTAAAAGAGGAAGAGGGAAATACAATCCACAAGCAATAACAACATTTCCCACCCATTTACCTAGACAATCCATCACGCAGGCATCAAGAGATAAATGTAGCATAGGGAAGATTTAAATACTGGAGAAAAATAAAAAAAGGCCATTGTTCATGCAAAAGGAAGTGAAGCAAACCAAGATGGACAAGAAAGAGCCAAGCTACGCACCACCAGAATTATAGTCCATGCAAAGTAAAGATAAGCACAACTGTTAAAGAAAAATAAAAGGCAACAAGTCCATTCAAAACCAGTCCACCCATCCATTTGCACAATCCATGCATTGGCCAAGGTAATTCTCTCCACGCATTCAAATGAAATCAATTCAAATTTCATGTAGAGGTAGAAAGAGGGAAGGCCACGTGAGGGAAGAAATACATCAGTTTACATGCAGGGAGGAGAAACATAGTCAAAGTAGGAGTGAAGGTCATGCATTCATTGTTTCCATGCATTTACCTTGGCAAATCCCACATAAGAGTGAAGGCCCAACACATTTCCACATATTCACCAACAACCACACCGGTCCAAGGAAAAATAAAAAGACCACACAAAGCTAAAAATATAAGAAGAATACAAAGGCCACATGAGTAAGTGCACACCAGAAAATACCCATGAAAGAAGCTTACCACGTAGGCCTAAGACACTTTCACACATTCTCTAATAATCAAAACAGTCTAAGCTAATTTCCAATGCATTTTTTAGGCAAAAACAAGTTTCCATGCAGGTTTAGAGAGCTAATTTCAAACGCAGAAGTGATAAGGTTTTATTTTTTCTTCATTTGAAAGTTTTCCATGCAGAAGAAAGGAGAAAACAACAATTTTTAAGAGATGTTTCCAACCCATTTCTTGTAAAGAGCTGCAAAAGAAGACAAAGGAAATCAGTCCAAAAATAGTGCATGCAAAGAGAAGTCAATGTTCACGCAAAGGAAAACTTGCTCATACATTTCTAGAAAAATTAAAGATTAAAATTCACATAGAGGGTAAAGAAGAGAAACCCTAATTAGGAAACGCGCGAAGATGTAGAAATTTTTAAAAATCAAATTGACCTGCACAAAGCCATTACAACAGGATAATAAAATATATATAATTATTTTAACCCAACTTGTACTTAGTCTCGATATTTTCTTGTGTTCACACAATTTTTTTAATAAAAATTTGTAACCTTGGATCAATTATTATTATTATTATTATAATAATAATAAAAGGAGTCACATTTCATTTTCGTTAACGATGGTTTCAAGAAAGAGACTGACTCGCTTGTGTTGTTTTGTGTGCCTAAGTCATTTTTCGTAAAATTCATAATGGCCAAAAATTAACAAATCTGCAGAAGAGTGAAGAAGCTAGTGAAGAAATTGAAAATTTTGCACTCAAGTATGAATTTTAAGGAATCATCCCTCCCAATTCCATTAAGTCAACATATGACAATATCATCGATACAAATCTAGGTCACATAAATGTGCAAAAATTCTACGAATGGGTGAAACCTTTAGGCAAAACCATATTCTCGGATAGGCTTTATCATAGTGGTCTACCCCAAGCAAAGAACATTTCTTGTTTCAGAAGAGTTGTCTAAAGATGGTTATCACTTGTGTGGAGCATTATGATCCCTGTAAGATGAGGAATTTTTAAAGATAATCGTGAGCCTTTCCTCTTAATCAAACCGGAGCACATTGAGGAATTGCTTGACATTACGACTTTAATAAGAATGCATATATCACTCACTAGTCAAAGACAATAATTTTGGTATGAATAACCCTTAGGTGGGGCAAGATGGTTAATAACAACTAGTTAGTGACCAAGAGGCCTCGAATTTACCAACTTCCTAAAGGAGTGTATCATGTTGAGTTCGTGGAAGAAATCGGGGACATGATTACTCTCCTAAATCGAGTTTTTGGTTTACCTTCTGCTAGGATTTTTCACCCATGGATGTATCATTTTATCTCGTATCATCCTTGCCAAGAAATATTTTGTGTATTGGGCCACCATTATCAGTAATACCCTTCACAAAAAATTGATAGAGGTTAAAATGATTGGATGCTTCTACATGACATCGTATCTAACTTATGCGAGCAAGAAGAAAGCTATTTGCTAGACTTGTTGACATTAAAATTTTCCTTCGTAATTTCTATTTTATTAATGTATGTATTAGGAATAGGATGTTGTTAAGTATAATTAGTAGTGGCGTCCAATAGAAGATAACGGTGCCATCAGTACAGTGCCGCCAATAATGTAGAGTACGGTAATAGTCAAAGTACAATATGAATGTTGTAAAAAGTAAATATTTGTCGTAAGTGGTCTAGTAATGTTAAAATGTCAAAGTTGGGATAAGTAGAGAAGTAAGGTCTATATGATTAGGAATTAGAAATATTATATTTGTAATAAGGACAAAGAGTGATGTCATAAATATTGTGTATATTTTATTTTGGAAAATTCTAAAAAGGTGGAACCCATGTGAGATGATAATGTTTATCTTATCTTAGAAGATAAGCCTACATGTAAAGGAAAGAGTTTAGGCATGGAATATGATTGGCCGGAAGAGATTTCCTATCCTATCTTAGAGATAAGGTGGATAAGCCTGAATTCCTATAAATAAAGAGGCCACCCCCCTCATTTAGCATAGAGAGAAGTAGTGAGAAATATTGTATGAGTAAGTGTGTAAAGGAAGCCATCATTTTGAAGGTGTGTTAAAGAAGCCATTAAGAGGTGTAATTGTGAATTTTCTCCCATAGTTATTGTTTGAAGGCAAGTGAAGTTAATAACACTTGAAGAACCTCATGGGTGAGATTGTAACAATTTCATGTTGATATTATAATTTACACTGATATTTCATATTTATCATTATTCCTTCTTATCATAGTCTATGGTATTCTTGTGTTATGTTTGTTGTTGTGTTTCCAGATTACATCCACCAAACTAAGAGTTGTGCATTAGTTAATAATCATAGCACGAGGAGTTCCTGGTGAAGAATTATCATAGTGCTAGATTGGTGTTGACAAACTCAAAACAAAAGGAGTTATGCATCCATCAAATAGTGTCTTCCATTACTATCTCGCAACTAATTTTCGTAAATAGCTCTCACCATTTCAAAAGGGTAAACGATGCATTTTTTCCACGTGATTGAACTTGAATAGAAATATAGAGGAAATATTTTCCAAAGAACCCATGAATGTCATTTCCCAACGGGAACTTGGTTTATTTAATTTTTATCCTTTTCCTACTTTTGTGTTAGTGGCTTTGCTAGTACTCAATGGAAGCTTCCTAAGTACATCGGTGGCGATGGGCATTAGTGGAGATTTTGTGATAACTATTCCAAGTTTGTTGTCCTCTCAATGACAAACATCATTCAAAATTCATTTCCCAATCCAAATCGGGGAATACCAATGTCCAAATCTTTTGAGGGCACAACTCATGGAAAAATAGTTCACCCTCATCACAATTCATCTATATGTGAAGAGATCCCAGTTTGATATCAATGGATATATGTAGAATATTCTTGGAGAAAGGTATCAACATAACCCTAACATGGAATATTTTTGGGTTGCTTGTTCGCAGACAAGCATGAAGTAAGAAGATGAGAGTTTTCCGCCCTAACCCTTACTCGAGATAAAGGCCTTTCGCATTAATAACCCTCTAGATTCATTCATAAATGATGATTAAGATGTTATTGATCCTTCATATCATGCAAATTGCTTTTACCTCGTTACCTTGAATCGATTGGACCAAAAGAGGTGAATTTTATCTTGATAGCAAAAATCAACCGATTCTTGAAAGAAACATGTCTTGGTACAAGAGAACTTGCCAAGTTACAATCAATTCAAGATCATACTTTAGGATCAGAAAAATTTCCAAGTCAAGGAGGTCTTCATTCAACCAAATCCCCTTCTTGATTAACCTCTATACCATCCAATCATACACAACAAGAAAGAAAGGAGTGATTTCAAAAATCCACTTCTCCAAATAATGTTCCACGAGGAGAAAAATATAAAGGCCCTAGCCCCGGTGAGGGAAGAGAACATGTATCAGGATTTTATACTTCAAGTAGAGATTCTTCTACTCACATTGTTAATAGTTATCAGAGGCTTGTGACAAATGATCCTCATCCATGCCTTACACAAGTGTCCACTCGGGTGTAGGTAGTCCAAATATCAAACACTTCGTAACCTATAGTTCATGAAGATATTTTTGAAAATATCCTAAATGATCAGGATGTGGATCTTGAGTTTATTTCTCCTCAAATCAAGTTTGTGGAAAGGATTGTTATAGGATCTCATGATGTTGAGAACAATGATAATATTGGTTCGAGCACTAGGATTTTGTATGCGAAAATAGTGAATTATACTCCTTGCGTTGATTTTGAGGTTAAGAAAAGGAAGAGGGTTGTCAAGGAAAGTGACAATTATTTTGATGCCCTTTTCAAACATTCGAATGATGTCATTCTCAAGAAGCCTAGGGTGCTTGCTCAAATAATGGTGGATAATGACGAAAACAGATTTAGTAGATCTTGTCATCCCACAAGTTGATAAGGAGCATGATGAAATGACACCGTTGATTATGAAGTCTCTAGACATGTACATGGGAGGCCCGCATTACAAAGTTGCATGGAAATGGCTCAAGATTCAATTGATATCGTGCTAAAGAGACTTGAGAAATATAAGTCTTAGAACTCTTAGCTCAAGGATGAAAAGAATCAATTGGTGGAATATGGTCAACTTATGATAAATCCCATATCATCCACTTTCCCAGTACCCGATCCAGTGGCTGCCCCTGATGAAGAAACTCTCAATTTGTCAAAACAAATAAACACATTGGGCAATGTCACTAAAAATTGGCTTTCAAATATTCTCGTTTAAGGCCAAGGGATGATCAAAATAGTGGTTAAGCTCCATGAATATGTCAATTTCTATCTTGATCCAATTATTTATTTCAAGGAAAATTTTATTTCTAATATATCAAATCATGATGAGATATTTCCTAGTCTGTAGGAGATGAAGAGTATGGAATCCTAAGTTTTAGCAATTGAAGGAATTATCAAATTTGAACATTGAGCAAAACATTTTCAAATGATGTTTGAATCTCAAATCAAGGAAGACCCTTCTCAAGGATTCTATGATCCATTATGAGAGCATATACAATGAAGCCTTCACTTCACTCACCTTGATTCAAGAATTCATATCCAAGATCCCTTATAACCTCGTAAATGAATGCAATCAAAGGTGTTCATTAGAACAGTGGAAGAACAATTTTCACAATTGGTTAAGGACATGTACACTCCCACCAATAATTTCTCATCAATTTCAATGGATCGGTGCATCAAATTAAAGAACTTATTTGAGAAAACTCAATCAAAGATTTTTAATTTAAATGATATCCCAAGTAGGATTCTTGAATTGTAGGTATTTTTGAGGATATTCTTCGACCAAATGAACTCTCTATAAGAAGAAAAGATATTTAAAACTTTGGGAAGGTTTAGATCCTTTCATGTAGCAAAAGCAGAAGATCTTAATTTGACCAATGTTCGGGGAGATAGTTTTCTTGGTATCTAACGAAGTGGTAGAGTCCATTTCTCATACGTTTGGGATAAGCGGACCCCATTTCAATGGATAAGGCACTCGATTATTATTGTATAATTTAAAAATTGGATGTTTAAGAAATTGATGTTGTTATTTTCTTTTGGGAAGTGTGGATAACTTAAGTGATTTCTATTTTTAGTTGTTTTTAATAAAGTTTGTTAGAAAAATTCAAAGGTCACTTAAGTTCCTTATTTAATGTTCATGTAAAACCCTAACTACTTTGTAACCAAATTTTGGGTTATAAAATGAATTGAGGTGCTCATTTGTAAGGGTGAATTTGAGAGAGGAGAAGAAAATAATTTTGTATGCAAGATTTACTTTAAAGAAAGAAACTTTGTGTTGGTTTGAGAAGAAATTTTGGGTTAATGAAATATAAAATTTTTGTCCCATTCATTATCTCTTATATAATTTAATGTTATTATGTTCATTAGATGTTAGTGTTTGAATCATGCATGAAAATATTGTATTTGATCTTATTGTCAATGTTATTAACTCGTTGTTCTAGTTCACAAAGTGATCAAGCTCTAATTATCTACTTGCTCATGTGTGTTCCTTTTACACATTATTGTTTAGCTAACTCAAACTCCATTTTATTTGTGTTATTTATTCATCTTTCCTCTTCATGCTATATTAGGCTGTATTTTTACCTAACTCCTACATGTTCTTTCAATTCATTCCATTCCACTCATTTCCTTCATTCCATTCCATCTCCCTCATTCAATTTTCTTTCCATTGATGTTACAAAACACTCCCCACATACAATTTTGAATGTTCAGATGTAAATAAGGTTTTGATTTTCAATAAAGGTAGCCTCACCTTCATTGAGGAGGGACTTCGTTCGACACTTCTACATGTCATTTGCATGCATGAAAATCCATATGCTAAAAATTTTTGTGTCTCTACTAGGGATTCAGGAATCATTAACCATTTCTTGGTTAAATCAGTATGACTATCCCCTCTACACAAGATCCAATTCTTCAACCAAACCTTGTGCACTGACGAAGATTTTCAAGGAGATATTACCGCCAACCTTTGAACAAAGAGTTTGGGAAAACCATGAAAGGTTGCAGCAATTTTTGGTGTTGATAGATTCATTGACATCAAAATGTACATTGATGACCTTAGAAGAAGAGCACGCACTTGTGGCCGAAGACCTACTAGAAACGTGTTGACCGTTGTTCACCGACGCGGTCCTCTTCCACCAAGGCAATAATTTGTATGACTATTATAGGTAACCCACCTATCCTTGCAACCAATTTTTTTCTTACGATATCTTTTGAAGAAGACATATCATCATATTTGAGGCACGCTATTTGGTGAAAATTGTATGAATAACTATCATTTTCATCTCTCCACATCAATACTAGATAACGAAGAATATCAAGCCATGAGAGTTGCTAGATTTATTCAGATGCAAATAGCTCAAGAAAGAGAGTGAAGAGAAAAGGGTAGAGCAGATTAGAACATACCATTCATTCCTTCACGGTAAAAATTTCAATCTAGAAGGAAAGAAGTTTACCAGAGGATAAAAAGCTAAAGGTTGATATGATCCCATTTTTAAATTTCAAGGAAATTTTTTTTCAAGTTTTCTCCTCCAAAGAAGAACACACCTCGTAGATCCGCAAGCCTTACATCAAGTCCTGAAAGAGCAAGGAAGGAACCACTACTAGTCAAGCACTTGTCCTTTTTACATTGTTTTACCTTCGCATACTACCTTTCCCAAAATTTCATTCAATGTACTATGGGAAATGGCATAGGCCCATTGGCCTTACTAGCTAGAGATGAACTCCCAAGAGGATCAATGAAGATTCTTCCCAAGTTTGATGGAGATGGGATGACATCACCAGATGACCACATTTCTACTTTCTTTGTTACATGTATAGTTTTATCAGTGGAATATGAAGATTTTTCTATTCACCTCTTCAATGAAATGTTGCATGATGTTCTTGCTGATTGGTTTCATCATCATCCGCCCAATGGATGCATTACAAATTCGAATGATATGAATACAAAGTTTGAAGATCGATTCAAGATGACAGAAGATGAACATTCTCTTCTTTCCCATCTATCTTAGGTGAAGAAAGATCCAATATAACCGATGAGGAATCTCGTGGCTAAGTTCAAAAAAATGGTAAATAAAGTTACTACCAGGATTTTCCTGAATCCTAAATGAAAAAATGTTTCTTTATCACGCACAACAACCGAAGTGTGCTATCAACCGAGAAGGGATAGAGTAAAGACTTTGTAAATTGCTCAATCCTTAGCCATAGAAATTGAGGATGCATTAATCATGGCAGGAAAATTCAAGAAAAGTTCCCTCAAGGGAAAGAGTCAAGAAACCCACAATGCTTTAGAAGCTATACTCACTAATTTGGTTAATGATGTCTTTGGCTTTGAAAAAGTAAGTTGCTCAAAGTAGTAAACCTGATCCTTACAAAGACATCCCAAGAAAAGATATGTTCCCAACAAAGCCAGGATTTCATGTCCTCTCGATGAGGCTTGTTATTGAAGTAACTCCGTAACTAACTCAAAATGTGACATCATTGAATAAAGTGATGATGAAGTTGAAGTTATCGAGGTTGACAAGGAAGATATGTATTTTGAAACATCTAAACATGAAGTTGAAGATCCCGAGGGAGAAAGTAATAATCATTTCTTGAGTATAGTTTAGAAGAAGAAGACAAATATAAATAAATTATAGAAGATATGAATAGTCAATCTTTCGCTATCTTCACACTCTCTTAGAAATGAGAGAAAAGTACCACTAATGTGGAAGATAAAAAGAGCTCAAGGGAAGTTCCTAAAGAATCCAAAATTAAAGAATCTTCCAAAGAATCAAAGATAGTTGAGATCCCTAATGTCAAAACTATCTTAAAGAAAGGAGAACATTTGCGAGTCAATCCATAGATAAATCAGCTACAAAGAAATATCCTTCTTCTACATTAGTATAAACCAAACCTGAAGCAAAGGTCAAATGTGTGCCATCATCAAGTTTGAAAGAACTAGTATCTGAGACATCAAGTATGGTTACTTTGCCCAAATTTGATATCATTGATCATATAAATAAAACAAATATTTCCATGTCACAAATAGAGTACTTGAAATCCAATAAGGATCAAATCGAGAAAATGGTCCAGTTTATCTAAGGTGACAATACTGATCATTCCTCCAAAGGAATTATGAAAACTCCCAAAGACGGGAAGACCGACAATATTATTGCGGCCACTACACCTTCAAATGAAAAATTAAACCTTTCTTTTTGTCCTTTCAGATGAATGGATGTAAATTAAGTAATTTCATTATATATTATGTAGCCTCACATAATGTCATGCTTTTCAACGTAGCACATTCTCTTGGGTTAACTTGTATGAGAACATTTGGATCATGTTTCTTTTGTTGACAATTTTTTCACTTGTGCAAAAATGGGCAACTCGAAACTTCGTCGTTACATGAAAATTCTTGGGTGAAGTATACCTAAGATAAGGAAGTTTTCATGTTATTTGTTACTGTTGAATTAGTTACAAGATTAAATGAAATACTCAATTATGTTTGTTGTCACAAAACAAAATAGATCACATAGTCTGAAATTTCATGCCATCTTTAGAAAAAGAACACAAAGCCCCAAAGGACAACTCTGTTGTTTTGATGAAGATGAAAAATTATAGAGTAGCTAAAGTCCTAAGTCTTGAAGCAGCAAACAAAAATACATATATTAGAAAACCAAGGGTCATTCTTGAATCTTACAAGTTCTCATTAATGTTCTTTCCTTCATGATTAAGACATTCAATTATGTTTGACTTGTTTAGTTCATTATACAATTAATACTGAGAGAAGCTAGAATGCGAAAGAAATATACAACTCATTTACGAAATTTGATGTTTTGTTAATAAGAAATTTTCAAATGTTTCCCACACAAGTTGTGGGATGTAACTCAAAGTAAAGTGCAACTACTAAAATAAAAGGTACACATGCATGAAAGAGAAAGCAAAGGAGTATGATTGAACCCATCATTTCCTTGGGGTTTCTTTCATTGATTGAAAACAACTCCATTTCAAAATTCTTCTTCATCTTTGTTGTAGAATCCATTGTACCTAAGAAGAAGAAAAGAATAAACTATCAGGTATGAGCTCAGGGATCAAGTCATATTCCTACACTGTCCTACTTGGTGCATATGAATCTCTAATAATAGGAGATGTAGTTTACTTTAATAACAAACTAAATACATGCTTTATTCACCTAGAAGGAATGAAGAAAAAGAAGAAAATAAGAAAACATGGACATAAGAGAGGCCAAAAAGCCTAATTATTTTCTAACAATTTTCCTAAGTGTGCAGTACAAAGTTACATGACCCAATGAAAAATAGACAATTCATAAGGGCATGCAATAAAACGAAGAACGTAACTCATAGTTTCAATAACTAGTTCAAAAATGGAAGATGTTACAGTGTAGAAGAGAGACTTGCAATAAAATCACATGTTTTAGTTTCCAACAGAAGGAAGAAACATAATTTTAAAGGTGATGTTTAGTTAAGGAAGAAAGGGTTACTACTGAAACAAAACAAAAGAAGTTTCTAGGAAAATTTTGACAAGGCTTCGCAATGAAAAATGGACATTTACAACTTTCCATCATGTTGTTTTTAACTACTACATGCTTAAAGGAATAATTTAAATCAAGTAAGAGATACAAAAAAATAGTAAAGCATGTTATGATGAAGATAACACAACTATGATTTTTTATCTTATTTACCAATCCAAACTTAAAAATGAAGTGTCATAATTCTATATTCTGAAATCAGAAGATATAATTACTATGTTGGAAATGGATGGAAGATAGAATTATGGAAAAAAATTTCCCGGCCTTCGCCATGAAAAATCAACATTTTAAATTTTTTAGAATTCTAGAAATGTTAGTATAAAGGAAATAAAGCCTCTATCTAAAAGAAACAAGCTTCAGAGATCAAATTGAAATGTAATATTTACAACTAAAAAGATAAAAATTATCTACAATATCAGAATAGATAAACTACTTGTAATTTCCATAAAGTACATACAAGATTCATGGTTAAACACAACCAGAAGTAGATCAAAGTACATAACATACTAAATTATAATTCAGAACTAAATTCAATGCAAGATTCATGGTTAAACAGAACCAGGGAAACACAAAAAGAATTAAAGAGATCTTCTTGATCATGGATCAACACAACAAAGCTGAATCTAATGAGTAGAGTTGACTAAGTTTGAATCAGAATAGAGGAAGACACCAAAATCTCAAACAGAGTGCAAAACCCAAGGTGCTAAGCATTGAAGTAAAGGAATCTACACAAGGATGAAATGCTAAAAAGTACAAAGTCTGATCAGAATCAGGGAACTCAGAGTTTTAAGTAACAAGAAGTGAATCTCAATCCTTCAGAAGGTCATTCTTTTTTTTGAAAACAAATGGCAGAATCAAGAAAGAATTAAAAATCGAATACCCATATCGAAAGAGGGATTTTCCTGCAAACTAAAAGTTCCACAGTCTACATTCAATGGATAATTTTATAAGGAGTGGATCCAAGTAGCAAGTAAAAATAGCTTGACATATTATTCAGGACACAAACTCAAGTGGAAGAACTTTGAATCAGAAAAACCACACATATACATGTCAAAGAAATATTACCGTATTTCAGAGATTGTTATTACCATTAAAATCATATTCAAGTTACATTATTAGAGTGTGTACAAAGACTTGACAATTGATAAACCATTAATAGGAATCATTAAATTTTAGATAAATAAGACAAAGATCAGAATGAGGTTCAACTCGAGATGACCAAGGCCGAGCCATAGATAGTCAATAAACCCTCGAGGAAAAGCACGTATCGGTGTTTGAAAAAAGATGATACTTTAACATAGATATGTTGTATACACGAGTTGAATATTTTTCGAAAGTAACAGATTTAAAAATACCCAAAATTAAGAAATTGTTAGTGCAAAATCACAGCACCCCTGGACGTTGATCATATTTCTAGGAAAGATCACTCTAGCATCTAGTGTGATTGCACAAAATTGAATCCTTTCTCCAAGTGTGGGACTTGTGAAAATGAGAAAGGAATCTCCAGAGAAGGCTGGTTCCTCTTCCTAAACTACCTATAACAAGATATTCTAGTGCGTGCAAGCTAATCAAAACCTAATCTAACCATGCCAAGGAGACAGAGAGAGAGAGAAAAGGGAAAAACAGAGCTTACACTAAAACGGTGATACACCAAAGAAAGAAAATGTTGAACATCTATCAAAACATCCATGGAACAAGGAGAGGTGAGCAATGGGAAGGATGGAAAGTTGCATCACAGCCCAAGGATAGATTTCACCACACAGAAAATGTCCCAAAACTTCATGAACACAGCTCCAAACCTGTAATGAGCATTAAAACATGCACAGATACCTGCAATGAAGAGAGGCAAGAAGAGAACAAGCAAAAGAATGAGCAGGGATGGATAGATGCATCACAAAACATGTTTTTGTTGCTCCAGAAGTTTGCACAGAACATCATTTCAATAGTAAAAGGAAAAAATGCCATTACAGAGAAGGGGAGGAGGTTTGAACTCCATTTTCAACCCTGGAGAAGAAAAGAAGGGAGGGCAGAGCTAAAAAGATGAACCACTATTTAGAAAGAAGCCCCTCCTTACAATTTATAGGAAGAATGAGAGAGGGAAGAGAGAGGAAATCTAAATCTACCCCAACCACTTCTAGGTTGCATTTAATTCATCTCATCATGGTGGTGGGTGAGAACCCTGGCAAAAGCGGCGAAGCTGTATTTGCATTAAAGCTGGTTGTTGAAACGTCAGTTCTGGCCATTACCACGCGCTAGAGACATTTTCTTGATTTTCTCTCTCCAAACTGAACCAAAATTCAATATTGACCCCAGAATCATGTAGAGAATTTCACCAGATTTCCATTGATATAAAGAACGTGAAAATCTGAGCTCTGGATCGAAAGTTATGGTGATCTGATGATTTAGGGCAAAAAATAGGCCAAAACGGATTTTGAATTTTTCCCACGCTCTACCACTTGGATGACACGTCTTAGGCTCGATTCGTCCATGGGCTCATCCCGACCATTTCCCTTTTGTTTTTTCCTTTGAACTTTTTTTAAAAAAATTTCTGTCGGGCCGATGAGGTGAAGACACGTGCCGAGATTTGATTCGTTGGCGGCTCTTTCGGCTTTTCGCGTCCCACGCGTACTTTTATCCCAGATGTCCCAAAATGTCTGGGACAACTATCTCCGAACCACCCAATTCAGATTCCTTGTCCCTCTTTGCGGTGAAGACACGTGGCGAGATTCCATTGGCTCTCAGCTATTTCATCTTTTCGCGTCCTCCGCATACTTTTGGCCCGGATGTCCCAAACAAAAGTCCTCTGTTTCAGCCGAATCGACCGGTTCACATCCTCCATGTACTTCCAGCCGGATGTCCCGAATCGCTGGGAAAAATCTCTCCGAACCGCCTGAAATGGTGACTGCGCCAAACCGGTCGATTCGCGCCCCGCGCATCCCTTTGTCCCAAGCTGCCCCAAACCGAGCGAAACAAGACTTAGGCAATTTTTTTCCTTTTTCGGCCAATTCTACTTTTCACGTCCCACACGTCCCGATGTCCCAACTATCCCGCAGATTGCCTGGACTAGGACTTAGCTGATTTTCTTCATTTTTCCGCCCCAACCTTGGTACAACGAACCTTAGTTCAACCCGAACTGTTACGACCGAGCCCTTCAGACCTGAAATGCCTCAAAACAGTCTTGCAACCTTATTTTCTGCATTTCTTCCATTTTCTCAACCTGTTGGGATTTCTTCTTGGACAGGAGAGTTAGAAAGAAGCCGAGGGGACCCCAGAAACATGATTTTGGGCCTTGAATCAATCTACTTGCTCGGACTTGAATAATCTGATGCATGTTATCAAAATTACCCGGGGGTGAATTTTGGATAACAATTTTGGCGACTCAGTGGGGTCATCTACCTGCTAGATGAAGTTACCAGTTTCTGAAGCATCCATTGGGCATGGAGTCATGAGTTGTAACCTACAACTGATCTGAACTTTGAAAACCTCCTCTCTGAGCCACTTGAAACCCACTGAAATGGAGTTTTTCTCACCAAAATGCCACTGAAATGGACTGTGCAAGAGTAAAACCAGCACCACAAAAACTATGTACAAAACTGAAAATCATACATACTCCAAATGGAACATGCGAGTGTGCACAAGCACTTATTTTGCTAACAATGTAAAACCTACCTACTCTACTCTAAGCTGGAAGCAAAGGCAAGCTAAACAAACCTCGCAATGGTTGTGAGAAATAGCTTCCCTTTCTCAAAAGTGGCAGCCATGTAATTGATTTGGAGCTGATCATGGCTGTTAGGATGAGTGAAAAATCAACAAGAAGCTGGTCTTCCACCGGATCATCAAGGTATCGGTGAAGGCAAATTCAATACCTCTTTTAGTTGCTCGCATTTGGATGGAAGAGGTATGACAGGTTGATCCTTGGTATTTTATAGCGCACCCTCATGCTCGAAGCAAGCATGACTAGTTGTGACTTCTCCTTTGGCTCCAATGAAGCCAAATACCTGATTGGGCAAGGTCTAATCCGTTTGATATGCCCATAGCTATGATTTTCAACTCCAAAAATGGATTCTTCTTGTAGACCCTCCTGAATGGATGGTGTGGAAGAAATGGTAGAATCTTTCTTCCATTTCTCTTCCTCCAATGAAGAACATGAAAGATTAAAATATTCCAATCTTGGTTCCAAAGAGATGATATAAGATGCAAGCTATTGCAAATGAATGTTCTCCTTCATGACAAGAGACTCAAGTGTTTGGAATGTGGGTGATAAAAGAGAGAATGGTGGAAACTCAACCGGCTCTTCTCCATCAAAAAGTCCTCCAAATCGGCAGGATAAACTACCTCATGGTGTCTTTGCTGCAAATGCTCCACTTCCTCCATGGTGTCTTCTTGATCTGTAACTTGACCACCATGGTTTCTTTCACCCTCCAACATTGAGTTTGAGAGATCAAACTCCTCTTCAGTACTAGAACTTGAGAGAGGTGAAGTAGAAAGAAGAACTGAAGGTTCTCCTGTAGCCTACTTTGTGCTCAAAGCCCTTGGATCTGCAATTTTCTCCTCCATAGCTGGGATGTGCCCCTCTTCTTTTGGATTTGGAGTAGCTTCTCCTTTCTCTACTACTTGAAGGCAATATTGCTCTTGATAGAACTCTTCCTCTAGCATGAAGTTTGTCAAGTCAAACTCTTCAATCTGCTGCTCTAGAGGACAAGTTGGGACTGCAAGATCTTCTTCTGAGCTTTCTTCCTTTATGGCTGATTGTGCAACTTGAATTGAATCAGCATTCCCTTCAAATAGAGTGCCAACATGGACACTACTTTATGAGAAAACTGACTGCTGATCTGCTTCTTCTTTTTGCTCTTCTTCTGCTGCCACAAAATCAGTCTTAACCACCATTTGTTCAACCTTAGCCTCTTCTGTAGGTTTAACCATCAAGGGGATCTTTGTCATCCCAAATTTGGCAGCCCAAACCCTCAAGTTGTCTGTCATTTCTTTTCTATTGGGCTCCTCTTCTTGCTGCTGTTTTCCTTGACTGGCATTCTGATTTTCATCCTCCCAACATGGATTTGGGAATGCAAGAGGAGAAGTGGATTGTAACTCAATTGATTTGGAAATTTTTCGTGGTGGTAGAGGAGATAAAATTTTTTTCTTTGGAGGGAAGGGTGTTTCATTTAGCTCTTGTGGAGGGATGACTGTTTGGAAGGGAAAAGGAAAGAAGAATTGAGATGTGGTGGAAGGCGAGACGTGGAGACATGGGATCAACATTTAAGACAATAGATGGGGAGTTTAGAATTTGCAATTCCAAATGAAATGGTGCTGCTTGAGTAATGGGAAGAGAAAAACCAGATGATGGTGTAGAACTTACCCATTGACAAGGTTGTTCAACAACAAGTGTATAGGACTCTATTTCTGTTGTCCATTGTGCAAGTTGGGGCAGCATCTTCATCATGAAGTCTCCAGCTTCTCCGAGGGCTGAAGTGTCTTGGAAAAGGTCCTCCCCATGGACAAGGAGTCCTACAACTAATTCTGAAAGCTCTCATTTGAGTTGTTTCTCTGGACTGCACCATCTTTACCTCCATCTTTTGGATTTTCTCCAACATACCAGCATCTTGCATCTGATTGTCTTCATTATATGCATACTCTTGCTCTTGGAAAGCTCCATATCCAAACTGATTTTGGCATTGCTGCTCATATGGGTATGCATGCTGATCTTGAATTTGTTCAAAATGATGATTTGGAGGATTTAAAAACATGTTGGAGGTGGGAAACCTTGCTACTATTGTAAATGTGAGTTCCATGATGGAAATGAAGTCATGGTTGCACAAATTCATGGAATGGAAAAGAATGAAAGGGATGGAAAGAAATATGGATGGGAATGGATGAAAAATAGGTTTGCAACTTAAGAAATGGGTTGCTGATTAGATGGAGTCGCCAGATGTGGTTGCAAGTGCCTCCAAAGGCTGAAATCTTCACAGGAACACACCAACCTGCAAAAGATGAAGTGGAAGACCTCTAAGGTCCCACCGAGCATGCCAAATATATTAGTGCAAAATCATAGCACCCCTGGACATTGATCAGATTTCTAGGAAAGATCACTCTAGCATCCGGTGTGATTGCACATAACATTGAATCCTTTCTCCAAGTGTGGGACTTGTGAAAATGAGAAACGAATCTCTAGAGAAGGCTGGTTCCTCTTCCTAAAATACCTGCCACAAGCTATTCCAAAGCAGTAGGAAAACTAATCTAAACCTAATCTAACCATACCAAGGAGAAAGAGAGAGAGAAAAGGGAAAAATAGAGCCTACACTAAAACGGTGATATACCAGAGAAGGAAAATGTTGAACATCTATCAAAACTGCCATGGAACAAGGAAGAGGTGAGCAATGGGAAGGATGGACAGATGCATCACGAGCCCAAGGATAGATTTCACACGGAAAATGTCCCAAAACTCCATGAACACAACTCCAAACTTGTAATGAGCATTCAAACGTGCATAGATACCTGTAATGAAGAGAGGCAAGAAGAGAACAAGCAAAAGAATGAGCAGGGATGGACAGATGCATCACAAAACACATTTTTTGTTTCAAAGAAGTTTGCATAGAACATCATTTCAATAGTAAAAGGTAAAAATGCCATTACAGAGCGGGGAGGAGGTTCAAACTGCATTTTCAACCTTGGAGAAGAAAAGAAGGGAGGGTAAAGCTAAAAAGATGAACCACTACATAGAAATAAGCCCCTCACAATTTATAGGAAGAATGAGAGAGGGAAGAGAGAGGAAATCTAAATCTACCCCAACCACTTCTAGGTTACATTTAACTCATCTCATCATGGCGGTGGGTGAGAACCACGGAAAAAGCGGTGAACCTGTATTTGCATTAAAGCTGGTTGTTGAAACGTCGCCCAGCCATTACCATGTGCCAGAGATGTTTTCTTGATTATCTCTCCCCAAACTGAACCAAAATTCAACATTGACCTGAAATCATGTAGAGAATTTCACCATATTTCCATTGATATAAAGAACACGAAAATCCTAGCTCTAGATAGAAAGTTATGGCGATCCGAAGATTTAGGGCAAAAACAAGCCAAAACAAATTTTGAATTTTTTCCCGCACTCGCCACTTAGATGACACGTGTTAGGCTCGATTCATCCGTGGGCTCATCCCGACCATTTCCCTTTTGTTTTTTTCCTTTGGAAATTTTTTTAAAATTTTCCGCGGCCGATGAGGTGAAGACATGTGGCGAGATTTGATTCATTGGTGGCTCTTTCAGCTTTTCGCATCCCACGCGTACTTTTGGCCTGGATGTCCCAAACTGTCTGGGACAACTATCTCTAAACCACCCGATTTGGGCTTCCTTGTCCCTCTTTGTGGTGAAGACACGTGGCGATATTCCATTGGCTCTCGGGTCTTTCGGATTTTCGCATCCTCCGCGTACTTTTGGCTCGGATGTCCCAAACGAAAGTCCTCTGTTTGGCCTATTCGACCGGTTTGCATCCTCCATGTACTTCCGGCTGGATGTCCCGAACTACACCGGGACAAATCTCTAGGACCACCCAAAATGGACTTGACTTGCGCCAAATCGGCCGATTCACATCCGCACGTACTTTTGTCCCAACTGTGCTAAACCAAGCGAAACAAGACTTAGGCAATTTTTTCCCTTTTTGGCCAATTCTACTTTTCACGCCCCACGCGTCCCGACGTCTCAAATGTCCCGCGGACCACACCCGGACTAGGACTTAGCTGATTTTCTTCATTTTTTCGACCCCAAGCTTTGCACAATGAACCTCGGTTCAACCCAAACTATTACGACCCGAGCCCTTCAAACCCGAAATTACTCAAACCATTCTTCCAACCTTATTTTCTACATTTCTTCCATTTTCTCACCCTGTTGGGATTTCTTCTTGGACAGGAGAGTTAGAAAGAATCCGAGGGGACCCCAAAAACATGATTTTGGGCCTTGAATCAATCTACTTGCTCGGGACTGAATAATTTGATGCATGTTATCAAAATTACCCTGGGGGTGAATTTTGGATAACTGAAATCATGAGCTCAAATAGTAATAAAGCGAGGCTTAGAAACCATTTAAAGCTCGAGGGTATTGTGTGAAGCCTCAATGAGAATGCACCAAGAGAGTAAACCCAAATGAAAATTTTAAAGACTTGGATATGTTTTGTTTCAAGAAAAGCAAAGCAAAATACAGATACCCAAAACTCAAAAATATGCATATTTATATGGCCATGACATCAAAAAATTTCCACCTTAAAGGAAGGAAGAAACAAATTTTAATTGTTCAGCAAAAGGGGGTTTCTCTTTATTTATTTTATCAAATACCCATGAGAGAAAATGGACTTACCAATCACAGAATATCGTGGTGGCCATCTCATAGAGCATGATCAATGAAAAGCTATACCGACAAAGAAGAATTGAGATTTAGGGTTACCAACCATGGATGAGCCATAAAAACCCAGTAAATATAGACAGAGAATGGTTATTAGCATTTCTCAAAGAACAAATGGAAAATGAAAAAACAATGATTAGTTACCACGTTCAGAGATCAAAACATACCCTTCTCATCAAACAATGGTTGTCATAAGACCATGCAGAGCTCGAGTTAAGATGACGACCAATAAAGAATACAGAGACCTCCTCTACATGGAAAGCCAAACTTCATAGATTGAAAATGATAGAGAGATCAAACACTTCTGCTCATAAAGCTTCACAAGCTCAAATCAACTAGATCTCATGAAAATATAAATAACATAGCTCAGAAAACTTTGAACAATGGTAGAATCTCTCAAAAAATTGCTTAGAAAACTCCAAAAGATCAAATATGACAGATACAAATGCTCGAATGCCAGTAAAATGGACTGAATCGAGTTTTCAAAACTTCAACAAAGGCATCGAGGAAAAATTTTCTAGGGCTTTTCCCGCACAACCAAAAACCAAATGAAATGTGCTTGAGGGTCGAAAACACTCTTTACCATGCAAATGTAAGAGGTGAGTTTCAACCTGACTCAACCATTGTTTGGGATCGACGACATAAATTTAAAAGGATAGAGATTAAGGGCCAAAGATCAAGCTCTCATGATCAAAGCAACTAACCATGGTCAATCTTCACCGACCACATTTAATATCCAGTTAGAAACCCTAACCAAGGGTCAAAAATCAACATCTAGATTAAAAGGTACAAAGATCAATGACCTGAATCAAGGCACCAACATTCAAAGTAAACCACCAGGGTTGTAATTAACCTGACCTGAGTTACATAAGCCATCGACCAAGTCACCAAGGGGTGAGTCATCGTGGAGAAGGGGACATCCCACATGTCCATAAAAAAATCATTTGCAATGAATTTCAAATTCTAACCATAGTGCATACTCCAAATAATATAAAGGGGCTAACCAAATTATATCAAATGATCACCGAAAAGGTGAATTTTGAAATATGTCAAGGCCAACAACTATAAGGTGGTAGATAAAAGGAACGATAACCAGATCATACCAAGCCAAGAACATAGATGCTAATCAAACACCACAATCAATAAGATGAAAGCAATTCACCAGAATAACTTTACACAAAACCTTTGCAAACAAATGAGCAAAGCAATATCATATATTATTATGGAACTCAATGAAATACAATGAGAATGGGACTTGCTTATATAGGCAAGGAATAACAATCTAAGAACCAGTCAAGGTTGTAGATCAAGCCATAAATCATGGAAAGAACTAGTCATCAAAGAACTAGTCAAGTCCATAGATTTATGAGAGAACTAGACATCAAGGATCTAGTCAATACCATAGATCAAGGAAAGAACTATACCTAACAACTAGATAATATCTCCTAATATCTAAATAAATAAAAAGAAATATCCACACACATAAGTGGGTGAGGATAAATACAATAAAGGTAAATAATATACCTAGGTGAACATGAGCTAAGGTAAATACCTACTCTAACACCCCCTCAAGTGAAGCTAGGGGCCAAAATAGAAGTGGCATGTCCATAGTATGAGTCCCGACAACTAGGCTTGATGAGGTACTCATGTATAATATATCCATGAAGAAATCTCAAACCAAAAGAAGGAAAGAGAAAGAAGAAGAAGAAGGAAGATGTTCTCACGAACACCCCCTAAGAACAACTTCCGAAACCCCAAGCATTCCATGCAAATCAAGGTAGTGAGGTGATGCAAAGGCTTTGTAAAGATGTCTACAACCTGCTGCTGAGTCGGAAGGTACTCCAAGCAAAGAACTCCATCTTGAATGTGCTGCCGAATGAAGTGGATGTGTATCTCAATATGCTTGGTCCACTGGTGCTCAACTAGGTTGCGAGAAATGTGAATTGCACTTTGGTTGTCACACCAAAGTACAATCGAGGAATTCTATGGGAATCCAAACTCTGTCAATAACTGGTGAAGCCAAAGAATCTACTGACTCACTGTAACTGCTGCCCTGTACTCTGCCTCGAAGATGAAAGTGTAATAGCCTGTTGCTTTTTGCATGCCCAAGTAACTAGAGAAGAACCAAGACAAAAAGATAGCCAGAAGTGGAACGCTGTCATCAATAGAACCTGCCCAATCTGAATCTATATACCCAACCAACTGAGTAGAGCCCCTAGTGTAGTGTAGGCCAAAGTGGGAAGTGCCATGCAAATAGTGCAAAATCCTTTTAGCAGCCTACCAGTGACTACTATGAGGAGAATGTGCAAACCAAGATACAAGCCCTATAGCAAATGAAATATCAGGGCGAGTATGGGTCAAGTACATGAGACTCCCAACCAACTACCTATACAATGTAGGATCACAAAGTGGTGTGGTACATGTGGATGTAAGAATAACCCCAGACTGACAAGGAGATGGACTTGGATTGCAATCAGCCATATCAAAGTGCCTAAGAAGATCATGGGTGTATTTTTGCTGACACAAATGAATCCCTGAATCTGTCTGAGAAATCTACAAACCAAGGAAATAATGCAATAGCCCAAGATATGTCATGTCAAACTGTGTAGAAAGAGCCCTCTGAATAGTCTGAATGTGGGAAGAAGAGCTGCCAGTAAGTAACAAATCATCAACATACAAGACAAGTATCACAATATCCTCACCAACATGCTAGAGATACACTATATGATCAGAGTGGCAACGAACAAAACCAGTAGATAGAAGAAAATAATCCATCTTCTCATACCAAGCCCGAGGGGCTTGTTTGAGACCTTAGAGATCTTCTTCACCACTTGAGCTTGTGCATAGTGACTTGATGGTTTTTCCTACCCCATCTTTCAATGGAGCTAAGTATGCACTTACATTTATTGATAATTTCTTGAGGCATACTTGGATTTATTTTCTCAAGTACAAAAGTGATGTTTTTTCACACTTCAAAGTCTTCAAGGATTTGGTCAAGAAACAATCTTCTAGTTGCATAAAGATCCTTCGATCGATAATGGGGAGAGTACTTCAGCGATGAGCTTTCTAAATTTTGGAAACTCAAGGCATTATTCACCAAAGCATTTTGTTCCTCATACTCCACAATCAGAATGGCTTAGAAGAAAGGAAGAATAGAACTTTGAAGGAAATGGCTAATTGTATGATGCATTCTAGAGATATACCTCCTATCTATTGGGAAGAAGTAGTTAATTGTGCTAACTATATTCAGAATCGCACACCACATAGAGCACTTGAGCATTTGACTCCAGAGGAAGCTTGGTCCAACACTAAGCCATATGTCTCATTTTTTCAAGTATTTGGGAGCCATGCTTGGGCCTTTGTGCCAAAGAAGAAAAGGAAAGCTTTGGATAAGAAGAGTAAACCCTTGATCTTTGTAGGGTATTGTGAGGACATGTGAGCTTATTGTCTTTTAGATCCTGATACACATGATGTTATTTTTCGAACACATGTTCAGTTTGATGAGCATTTCACTCCTCGTGATTCTTTATCTTCTTCCATTCCTTCTTCTTCTTCATCTCATCTTGAGGATCTTTTCTTTGAGGAGATTGATGAGGAGGTTATAGATGCCGTTGAGGATCCTATTCCCACTGATGTTGTCACTATGCCTAAGTGGGATCGTACTATAGTTTATGAGGAAACACCTTTCATAGAGGATCTTCCACCCACTAGGCATCATCACACACATTCTACAGGTTCTGGACTTTTTGTTAGGTAGTTTTGAGGATCCATAGTCTTTTTCAAAGGCTCATGGGATACAGGAGTGGGATGATGCGATGATAGTTGAGTATTCTTCTTTGATGAAGAATCATACTTGGGATTTGGTATCTCTTCCTAAAGGAAGAAAGATGGTTAGGTGTAAGTGGGTATACCGAATGAAATACGTAGCTAATGGGTCCATTGACAAGTATAAGGCTCATCTTGTTGCAAAGGGTTTTTCACAAGTTGAAGGTATTGATTACTCTGAGACTTTTTCACCCATTGCCAAGATGGATTATGTACGCCTTGTACTTGCTATTACTACATCACAGGGGTGGCCCGTATACTAGATGGACATGAAGAGTGCCTTCTTATTGAGCATTATGGAAAAGAAGGTGGGTCCCAGAATAAGGCTTGATGAGGTCCCCACGTACAACAACTAGAAAAATGGACACCGCAAGGTACCCAAAACCAAGTAATAACAAAGTAGAGAGCAAAATCTTCCCGTAAGATATCCTCGGTGAGCTCGACTCCAAAACTTGTACAATGTTGAAGAAGTGTGGTGCACACTATGGTCTGAATCCACTGATCGATCATATAACTCAAAAAAAACTAACACTGGGCTTCACCAGAATAGCTCCATGCAAGGAGACTGTCAATGGAGTGATGTCAAAAAGTGAAAAAACATCAAACATAATTTGATCAACTACTACAAATAGGTGTGCCATGATCCAAGAACAACCAAGGAAACAAGGCAAGGACACGAGATCCAAATAAATAGGAGTGCCACGATCCAAGAAAATCCAAGGTAATAAGGCAAGGACATGAAACCTGAAGAAGCAGTATCAACACCACACCCTCCCATACTATTGAATGAGTAGAGTGATACCACATATCTGTATGAGTTGCCAAAATCAACTACTCGAACACTGACAAACTAACACTGGGCTCCACCAGAATAGCTCCCCCACAAGAGAGACTGTCAACATGCCAAAAAAAGTGTCGAAAATATAGATCCAAAATATCTCAACAAACAAGAGAGATATAAATGTATACACCCATAGATACAAGAATGTAATACCCAAAATTTTAGGATGTCGGGCTCAACCGAAAATGCATCCACAAGTGATCACAACACCCTCCCAAATTGGCACTTTATAATTGAGTGCATGTAAATATTACAATGAGTAAAATTACCTTTTACAATTGAAATATGTGTATAAAAGTCTCACCAATGCATAGATCTCAAAAAAATACACAATTTCAAAAAAAATATCACCTTAATCCGAGCTACGGATCAAAAGTTATGAGCTCTAGAAGGTTTTACTATTAAAATAATATTTTAATGTTGATCTTCTTTTGAAAAGGTACATGTGACACCCAAATGTCCAAAAAGTAAAAGAGTGCATCCACACGATACAAGCTTGCGACCAAAGGATAAAATCCTGTGCCCAAAACTGAAATATCCAGAGGGTAAAAGACTGCATCCGGAAGGTACACGCTTTTATCCAATGGATAAAAGAATGCACCCAGAGGGTACAGATCTACGTCCAGTGGATAAAAGAATGCATCCAAAATTGAAATATCCAGAGGGTAAAAGATTGCATCTGGAAGGTACACGCTTTTATCCAATGGATAAAAGAATGCACCAGAGGGTACATATTTGCATCTAGTGGATAAAAGACTGCATCCAAAACTGAAATATCCAGAGGGTAAAAGAATGCATCTGGAAGGTACACGCTTTTATCCAATGGATAAAAGAATGCACCTGTGAGGGTACAGATCCGCATCCAAAGTGGATAAAATACCGAGTCCAAAACTGAAATATCCAGAGGGTAAAAGACTGCATCTTGAAGGTACACACTTTTATCCAATGGATAAAAGAATGCACCCAGAGGGTACAGATCTGCGTCCAGTGGATAAAAGACTGCATCCAAAACCGAAATATCCAGAGGGTAAAAGACTTCATCTTGAAGGTACATGCTTTTATCCAATGGATAAAATAATTCACACAAAGCGTACAGATCTACATCTAGTGGATAAAATACTGCATCCAAAACCGAAATATCTAGAGCGTAAAAGACTTCATCCAGAAGGTACACACTTTTATCCAATGGATAAAAGAATGCACCCAGGGTACAGATCTACATCCAGATTTGACTGTCTCAAAACATGGTCAAGTTTACAGTTGATTCTATCGTTTTGGCACCTTCCAAATCCAATGGCGCACTTCGTTTTGCATAAAAATGCATGCTGCAGAAAATTGCTAACAAATTTCAAATACATGAAAATAATAAACCCTTGCTTGCAAAGAAAAACTTACAGATGGATGTCTACATCATCTATAGCTCTAATACCATGAAAGGAATGATAACCAGATCATACCAAGCCAAGAACACAGATGCTAATCAAACACCACGATCAATAAGATGAAAGCAATTCGCCAGAATAACTTTACACAAAACCTTTGCAAACAAATGAGCAGCAATATCATATATTATTATGGAACTCAATGAAATACAATGAGAATGGGCCTTGCTTATATAGGCAAGGAATAACAATCTAAGAACCATTCAAGGTCGTAGATCAAGCCATAAATCATGGAAAGAACTAGTCATCAAAGAACTAGTCAAGTCCATAGATTTATGAGAGAACTAGACATCAAGGATCTAGTCAATACCATAGATCTAGGAAAGAACTAGTCAATACCATAGATCAGTGGAAATAACTATACCTAACAACTAGATAATATCTCCTAATATCTAAATAAATAAAAAGAAATATCCACACACATAAGTGGTTGAGGATAAATACGATAAAGGTAAATAATATACCTAGGTGAACATGAGCTAAGGTAAATACCTACTCTAACAAAGAGACTATATAGCATATTCGTGGTAATTAATCAAAGGTGGTTGAGTATGGTATTAACTATTACAAGTGCCCTTGTATTATTTCTAAACCATAGTATAAGCTAAGTCCACAAGAATGGCCAAAGCCAATGAAGACAAGATTTCATAACCACAAGTGGCCCCCACTGATGGTGATAGATTGTACATGAATTGGAGTGCATTTTTCATGTGATCACAAAGAATAGAGTAGAGGTCAACATCAGATGCAAGAAACCTTTTGAAGGCTTATTACCTTATCCTTCCAGAAAATAAGAGTTGATTATGATTACACATGTGCTCCTAGTGGTCCCCACAGTGGATGAATTATTTTTGCAAATATTGCAAGTATTGTAATTATTTTTCTCACAAATAGGGAGTTGTATTTTTGCATGCCTTCACAACATGACAGAATAGAGAAGAAGACAGAGTTGCATGTTCATGGAGAGAGACTTTCGTAGTAAGAAATCTTATTTTTAGCAAATTATTCACCTTCCTTTTCCTAAAAATAGAAGAGTCAACTTCAGTTTGACTATAATGTAAGTAAGACTAATAATGTCTATTTGTAATTGCATGCTCTATTTTTTTCCTTTATCTATTATTAAATAAAGGATAAAAATAGGATGCATGGGCGTAGAGTACAATCCTTAAGATATTTTTAGGAAGAGGGTGAATTTTATTTTCGCTTATATATTGTGTGCCTTTGTAAAGCACAAGCGGAATGACTGGAGGACCTTTTGGATATATGAGTATCGAAGAAAATTTTTCCAGATTTTGCACTCGAGTGTGAATTATTTTCTACCTTTCCAAGTTATTTTGCAATCTTGTGTATGTTTATTAGTCTTGTGATTACAAATTCCCGATCAATTACCTTAACCTACTATAGATTCAATGTTTTCTACTTAATTTTAATGTGCATGTTAGCTTATTAGTACTTGTTGTTATACTTCCTCAAGTATATTAAGTGTTTTTCCCTTAGATATTCTCTGAGAAAAACTATTGGTTCGTGCACCCAAAATCCTTCCGAAATCAGTTATGCATATACTCAGTCAAAGACATCATAAAAATTTGGTGTATCACCTTAGTTTAAATCATTTTACAGTCATCTTTTACCCTTAAACTACCAAATTATAGTTTAGGATACACCACTAAGGAACTCGGCCTTGATCTAGGAGACTCACCTCAAAATAGGTATACCCATAGACACTGAGGAGTTTCCATTATATCTACAAAAGAGAGAGATCAATTGTGCAAGCTTCAAAACTTGCAATCATCTCTCTATAGGTTGTAATTTCGAGAGATTACAATTTTTTGCATGCCCAAAGTGGGACCCATGAATCGATCTACATGTAAATTACAAATTCTACAAACAGATCTCCATAAGATTTATAACAGCTATAAACTCACTTTAGGGAACAATTTGGAACAATTTATTCTAAAGATTTTGAGATCTTTTGGTGAATCTGTTTCGATATTAGAAAATTATGCAGGATGTTCCATGCCTAAAGTGACTACAAGATCATCGGTAAGAGGAATTCCTTCTTAGTTTATTTCTTTATCTTTGAATTCTTCTAGAAGGAGAAGAGTTGGTAATACTTTACATTATAATAGACCTAGTTTTGATAACCCTCCTCCTAATATTCCTTCACCATGTATCAATTTCTCAATTAATATCCCATTTTTTCAAATGTCTATCCAAACACCAAGGAATTTTGTGACCTTTACTAATGGCAGTCCATTAGTAATCCCAGTTTACCATGGCATTCTTAATCCTGCCATGCAAATTTTTCCATCATTCACGGGTGAAAATCAGGTTACACCAGCTAAACTTATCAAAGATGTTATAGCCCTATGTGCAGTCCATAACATCACTCATGAAGACACAACTTTAATAATTTTACCTAAATATTTTAAATGGTAGGCCTTGCAATGGTATAGAAACCTAGAAATTGGAAGCATAAGAACTTGGGATAACTTAGGTGAAAAATTGTTGAAACAGTTCTAGGATAATTTAGATCATTTGTCTCTCATTGAATAGTTATCTACTATTAAAAGAGCTCCAAATGAGTTTATGTCCAATTTCAATATCCATTTTTCTATAACTTGGGAGAGAATTCCAGCAAGTGTCAAGCCTCAAGCTGATCATGCTTTTCTTTATTATCTTAGAGCATTAAACAGTGATATCTCAACTATGATTCAATCAATGGGTGGAGAAACACTCCCAAAGAGCTTATGATATCACTATCCAAGCTAAAAATAGTCTTATTCAAGATGGAAAATTAGCACCAAGGCCTTCAATGCCATTTTTGGTAGATTTAGCACCTATTCCTTAGCCTATTACAATCATAGAACCTACTATTGTAGCTCCATCAGATGATGTGTTTAAATATTTGGAAACTATGAGAAATATATTGACTTCGATTGAGAACAAAATAACATTACCTAGCAGACCCTATTAGGCTCCTTATCAGCCCTACCAAAAAAATCAATAAAAAAGGCAACCCTATCAACAAAATAAAAATTATAGGAAACCTTACCAGCAAGGTAGTTTGACCCAAAGGCTCCTAGTTAATCTAATGCCTTATTCCCAGTTAACATGGCTACAAAAGAGTGGTGTCAACCTTGCAATCAACCTCATTCAACTGCAAGTTGCCTAAATTCTTTTCTAAATCTAAATCTTGTTGTATAACCTCAATCTGAAACATTGTTCATACCTCAAATGGAGGGTGGGAAGCAAGAAAATCATATTTAGAAAGCACTGAACAGAATGTATTCGGTTCTAATGAGGAGGATTTCACATCGGTACTACTACTAAGGCTCAAAGGAAAGCTATTGAAAGTCAAAAAAAACAAAATAGGCATATCATACCCACGTCACCGATAAGGCATCATATACGGCCCAATGTCAACCAAAAAATTTTGTTTTTCCTCAAAAAGAACAATTGTTCCAGTTGATAAAGGCCATAAAAAATAGCTACAACTTGATTAAGAAGACTGTTTATACCTAGATATCTAAGGCAACCAAGTAGAATCCATTTTTACTAAGGCCTACTCTAAAACAATTGAATATATCTCTAAAATAGTTGATTCTTATAACATTGTTGATGTAATGAAAAATCATAATGTTAACATCTCAATCTGGGATGCTTTAAGTATTCTAGGAAAATAATATTTACTCTCTCATGAACTAGCTAAGCTATAGATTTCTTCAAATACAATAGAAAAGGAAGTTCGAAGATAGACATGGTCCTTCGAACATTTGAACAAGACCGCATTAAAGAGGTTAAGTGGATGATTCAAAAATTTCAAACTACTCATGACATCAAGAAGCCACCACCATTTTATTTATCACCGATTATTGAAGAACATCTAGTTCATAATTACATGGTGGACATTGGTTCAAGTAACACGCTTATGCCAAAAGTGATTGCAGAAAAATTGGGTTTCTGTATGAGCCTATAGAAAGGAGAGTCTTATAGCTTGATGGAACTGCAATCGATATGGCTGGTATAATCAAAAATTTAGAAGTGATGTTACATACTTTCCCAAATGTTTCTATTCTGCAAGATGTTACTATTGTAGACTTGCCTCCATACTTTTCCTTATGCTTATCTAGATATTTCACAACAAAAATAGGAGGTTATCTCTCTTCAGATTGGTCCTTATTTTTCACTACTCATTATGGTACTAAATTTACTATCAATTCAGAGCCATTTGCCATATTTCACAATTAGCCTCACTCTTCAAATGCAGTGGCTAATTATTCAACCCTAGATCAGTTTGATTTTGATGAGGTAGCTCATGTTTCAGTGTTAGATGGTGTTTCTAACATGTTTATGGATGAAAATATAGTGGAAGAACATGCTCATGATCCTTTTAAATAAGTTGAAGAACACCTGTTTGGTGTGTATTATATGCATGAATAAAATACACCACTTCTCGTGTTGTCCAAATCGGAAGATTCAATAGAAGGAATTTGGAAGCTTCACTTTGATGGAACTAAGAATAAGAAGGGACATGGATCAGGTCTCGATTCTCACTTCCTCAATGAATGAAAGGTATTTCTCATATTTGAGTCTCCAATTTTCATGTACTTGCAATGTAGCTAAATACGAAACTTTAATTCATGGCTTGCTTTGGGAAAGAAAGAAAGGTATCAACATGCTATAAATTTTGGTGACCCCGAGTTGGTTATTAGTCAAGTAAAAATTTCACTGTTTGTAAGAATATATTAGTGAAGTCTTATATACATATAGTTTCAGACTTAATGGAATATTTCAATGCTATTAACATTCGGATCTATTCCTAGAATTGAAAACAAGCATGTACACGAGACTTGCAGTAGTTGGGGCTAGTTTTGAAGTGCTGGTGCTTATTGAAATTAGAAAAATATAGCCTCATATAAAATTAATTCTCAAGCCCTCATTACCTGATAATGATTTAAATTGGTAAGTTTTCGAAAGTGATCATCAAATATGTAGGTTTTTCAAGAAGAAGTGAGCTTTTTGTAGTTAATTCGGATAAATTACAGCACTTATATAGTGACTAGATTGTTCAGTTGAAAACAAATAAACTACATTGAGGTCTAGTCACATTAGAAGACATCTTCAAGCATTGACGGTTAGTTAAGAAATGTCAAGACTAAAATGTCACTCATGCGACAATTGCGAAGAGATCTTGGTTGATGAAAGGAAAAAGCTATTTCTTGGAAAGGTATATTCCTTAACTGAAAAGTAGTCATTTATTAATATTTGCAAAGAGTTTAAGGATGTTTTTTCTTGGAAATACCAAGATCTAAAAGGATTTGATCCCAGTCTAGCACAACATACAATTGAGTTACAACCAAATTCTAAACCTGTTAGACAGAAACAGAGGCCTATAAATCTCAAAATAGAACCTCTAATGAGGAAATAATTATCTAAATTGATTGAATCAGGTATTATCTTTCTAGTTAAGCATTCAAGTTGGGTAGCCAATATTTTTCTCGTTAGGAAGAAGAATGGTGAAATCGGAAATGCGTGTCGATTTCGAGAGATCTTAATAAGGCTTCATTAAAAATCATTACCCACTCCCAAATATGGATCAAATTTTGAGAACAATCTCGGTTAAGATAAAATATCTCTTCTAGATGGTTATAGTGGATATAATTAAATTTTACTTCAAGAAGAAGATAGATACAAAACAACATTTACCACCAAGTCGGGTACTTATGCTTACAAAAGGATGCATTTGGTCTTTCAAATTTTGGTGCAACATTTCAACGTGCAATGGACATGGATTTTCAAAAATTATTAAATAAATGCATCCTTTTGTATTTAGATGATGTTACTATATTTTCAAAAGATTCTAAAGAAAATCTAATGCACTTAAGGAACACTTTTCACTTGTTCCAAGTGATTTGGAATATCTTTAAATCCATTAAAGTCTATCTTTTAGTACATCAAGGAAAGCTACTTTGCCATATTGTTTCTAAGAAGGGTTTAGAATTTGATCCTTTTAGGATCGAAGTCATATCACAACTATCATTGCCTCATCATAAGAGGCCATTACAGATTTTTCTTGGAAAAACTAACTTTGTTAGAAGATTTGTTCCATTTTGTAGCATTGGTTAAACCACTCACAGAGATGCTAAAGAAGGAGAAAACTTTCTCTTGGGCTAGCGAAGGAAGAGAAGGTTTTGAGGAAATCAAAGTAGTTATCTCTTAGGCTCCTACACTTGCAAATCCAAATTTCAATAAAGATTTTACAATGTATGCACTTCTAGAGTGAAACAATCTTAACTATTATAACTCAAAGTCAACGATGAAAATATTGACCATCCTATTGCTTTCTTTGGATAGAGCTTGCATGATTATGAAATAAGGTACACATTTCTTGAAAATAAAATAATTTTAGTATTCATAGGACTAAATAATTTCAAGTATATGCTTTTGAACAATAAAATCCATGTTCTTGTTTCTCATCCAAGTGTGAAAGCATTCTTACTAAATAAGGAATTGAATGAGAAAAGAGCAAACTGGATAACAAAGGTCATGGAGTATGATGTTGATATTCAGGTTGTTAAGATAGTTCAAAGGAAAGGTCTTTGTGAACATGTAATTACTGATATGGAAAAATAACAGGTTATAAAACTAGGTGATTGAAAACAGCATGTTGAAACTGTATATCAAAAATAAAAATTATGGTTCAACTAGAAAATCAACAACCTGAGCTCACTCATGAGATTCAAGAATCAAGATGGATGACTGATTTGGTTAATTATCTACAACATGGCACCTATCCGGAAGGTATGGACAAGAATAAATGAAGGTATTTCAGATTACAAGTTGTACCTTATATCTTCATTGATAATGTGTTGTTCAAAAGAGATATAAATGGAATCTTGCTGCGATGTGTTGATTATGATAAAGTTTAGAAAATATTGTCAGAATTCCATGAAGGACCTGCAGGAGGTCACTTCTTAGCACATACCACAGCCTTAAAAATTATGAAAGCTAGTTACTATTGGCCTAACATATTCAAGGATTGTTTTGATTGGATAAGGAAGTGTAAAAAGTGTGCTTTCTTTGTTGGAAAAGAACGTCCAACTTCTCTGCCCTTGTAGCCTATCTCAGTTGATCATCCTTTTATGCAGTGGGGTCTTGATTTTATTGGAATGATAAACCCACCTTCATCAGAAGGACATAAGTGGATCTTAACTACTACGGATTATTTTACACGATGGAATTAAGAAATAGTCTTAAAGAAAGCTAATGAAGCTTCGATACTATCCTTTTACGAAGAAATAGTTTGTAGATTCGGTGTTCCAATGACAATCATATTAGATAATGCTTTAGCATTCCTTGGTGTAAAGATAAGATTGGGTTGTCAACCATGGGAATAATCTAAGTTGGAATCACAAGCACCCCGGATATCTAAGTTCTTCTTGGATAATTATTATCTCCCACACTTGAGGTAATGGAGAAAGTAGCTTCTACTCTAATGCAGGAGAAACTAGCTATTCTAACCTAAAAAGGGACCAGAGAGAGAGAATGCATAAAATGAAATCCTACACTAAAGCGGTTGAAAAGGAGGATGTGAGAGTAAGGATCAAATGTGTGAAAAGAGCTTAGAAGAGGTGATGACGATGTTGAATTCATCACAAAATGCATTTACAACAATATTCCAAGCACACAAATGATAATGAAAAGTGACTAATAAAAGATCATTTGGCAAAGATTAAAAAGAAGAATGTATGGAAAAGAAGGAAGAATGCCTATTTCGGTTGAGATACTTGCATTAGATCTATTACAAGATAGGGCATCAAATGCAAGGAGCTACTTGAGAATGAACCATTATAGGTTTGTTCCCCATAAAATGAGTTAATGGAATTACAAGAGCTAAGAGAGAAGGAAAAAGATCATTTAAATATCACTTGTAAAAGAATCATAAACAAATGCAAAGGCTCCCCATACTGTCCCATGTGCTGCGAGAGAGAATTTTGATAACTCCCAAACTACCAAATAAAACTTAATTTAGAGTTTTCTTAAAAATCTCAATCAATGATGATAGGAGATAATTGTGTGTTGGGCTTGGAAAATTGGGATGTTGATCATTTAAATCAAGGAAGACACTAAATTTTGATACACTCTAGATTTTGACTGATCTGGGAAGCCGAATATGTTTCTTTTATTTAAATATATCTACCCTCATTAAAATTAAGGAACATAATTTTTTAGCAGGAGTCAAAAGTTGGCCGAATGGAGACGTTGAACTTCCCATTTGCCATTTTGCTTCGCATCCCGGATGTCCCTTTGTCCCATTTGGCATAATGGTGAAATTTCCCATTTTGGCCGATCTAACACTTTTGGCCCGCGTCCCATTTGCTTTTGAAAATCTTACAATGACGTCTTTTTTGTTAGAGTAGGATTTCAATTCAATAAGTGTAATTCATTTCGGCTGCACCTTTGTAATGTTTTCATGGTTCGCTGGATGTCCCATCTGTCCCATAAGTGCATTTTCATGCACGTGATCTAGGACTTAGCCATTTTTGTGACTGATCCTTTCCCATCTTTAATTCCTCAGAACTTGCTTTTTTCTACTTGGACAGGGACTTAGAAAAATATGATGGGACCTTAGAAACATGAAGGGTTGATGCATGTTATCAAAATTACCTTGAGGGGTGAATTTTGGACCTAATTTTACCCACAAGGTAAAAAGGTAATGTTGAATTCATTTTGGGCAGACAAAGTGACTCCTAAAAGTTACATGTTTGAGAGACTTTCTACATCAAATGGAGCACAATGGATAAGAGAGTTAATGGCACTAGTCTTTAAATATCGAAAAGAATCATAAACAAGGCATCTTTCCCCACTTAATTTGATCGCAATGAAAATCTTGACAATTGGGATTTGATCTTGAAGAAAAATGGGCAACTCTAGAAACTTCATAATGCTTTTTAGCACGTAAATTCTTGGGTGAAGTATACCTAAGTTATTGAAAAAAATGATTTTTATGTTATTTGTTACTACTAAATTAGTTACAAGATTAAATGAAATCTATCTTTAATTTTTTTTTGGAAGGGTTGACCTTTCGGAAAAGGTAAATTTTGGTTACATGTTTCACAAAATGGATAAGAACTATATAAACTATAGCATCTTTCCCCACAAATTAGAAATGCCATTTTTGCACTTCAAAAAATGGGAAAAAGAACACAAATTCTTGGGTGAAGGAAAACTTTGTTGTATTGATGAAGATGAAAAATTATAGAGTAGGTGAAGTGATGAGTCTTGAATCAACAAACAAAAATAGACATATGAAGAGAAAATATTGATGAGTGTCATTAATGAATGTTACAAGTTCTGATCAATGTTCTTTCCTTCATGATTAAGGCATTCAATTATGTTATTGACTTGTTTAGTTCATTATACAATCCATACATGAGAATCTAGAATGCATTATACAAGAGAATGCGAGAAAAATATAAAACTCATTTACAAAATTCGATGTTTTATTCATAAGGGATTTTCAAATGTTTCTCACACAAATCATGGGATGTAACTGGAAATTAAAGTACAACTACTGAAATAAAAGGTACACATGCATGAAAGAGAAAGAAAAGGAGTATGAGTGAACCCATAACTTCCTTGGGGTTTCTTTCTTTGATTGAAAACATCTCCATTTCCAGCTTATTCTTCATCTCCGTTGTAGAAGCCATTGCACATGAAAAGAAGAGAATAATACACTATCAACTATGAGGTTAGGGATCTAGTCATATTCCTACACCGTGTCTATTTATGCATATGAATCTATAATAACAAGAGATGTAGTTTACTTGAATAACAAACCACATACATGCTTTAATTACCTAGAAGGAATGAAGAAAGAGAAGAGAAAATAAGAAAACATGGACATAGGAGATGAAAAAAATCCTAATTATTTTCTAACTATTTTCCTAAGTGTGCAGTACTGAGTTACAACCAATAAAAATAGAAAATTCATAAGGGCATGTAATAAAATGAAGAACATAACTAAGAGTTTCAATAGTTTTTCTGAAATGGAAGAAGTTATAATGTAGAAGAGAGACTAGCAATAAAAGCACATGTTTTAGTTTGTAATAGAAGGAAGAAACAAAATTTGAAAGCTAATGTTTGGTTAAGGAAGAAAGGGTTACTGCTGAAATAGAACAAAAGAAGTTTCTGGGAAAATTTTGATAGGGCTTCGCCTACAACTTTCCATCATGTTGTTTTTAACTACTACATGCTTAAAGGAATGATTTAAATCAAGTAAGTGATATAGAAAAACAATAAAGCATGTTATGATCAAGATAACACAACTATGATGTCTCATTTTATTTACCAATCCAGCTTCAAACATGAAGTGTCATAATTCTATATTCTGAAATTAGAAGATACAATTACTATGCTGGAAATGGATGGAAGATAGAATTCTGGAAAAATTTACCAGGGCTTCGCCATGAAAAATCAACATTTTAAATTTTCAGAATGCCAAAAATGTTACTATAAAGGAAATAAATCCTCTATCTAAAAGAAAAAAGCTTCAGTGATCAAATTGAAATGTACATTTTACAACTACAAAGATAAAAGTTATCTACAGTTTCGGGACAAATGAACTACATGTAATTTCTAGAAAGTACACACAAGATTCATGGTTAAATAGAACTAGAATGATCAAAGTACAAAATATGCTGAATTATACTTGTAACTAAATTCAATGCAAGATTCATGGTTAAATAAAAGAAGGAAACACACAAAGAGTTAAATAGATCTTCTATATCATGGATCAACACCACAAATCAAAATCTAATAAGTAGAGTTGACTAAGTTTGAATCAGAATAGAAGAAGACACCAAAAGCTCAAACAGAGTGCAAAACCCAAGGTGCTAAGCATTGAAGTAAAGGAATCTACACAAGGATGAAATATTAAAAAGTAAAAAGTCTGATCAGAATCGGGAACTCATATTTTTAAGTAACAAGAAGTGAATCTCAATCCTTCAGAAGGTCATTCTATTTTTCCAAAACAAATGGCAGAATCAAGAAAGAATGAAAAATCTGAATACCCATATCAGAAGGAGGCCTTTTCCTGCAAACTAAAAGTTCCATAGTCTACATTCAAGGGATAATTTTATAAGGAGTGGATCCAAGTAGCAAGTAAAAAGAGCTTGACATATTATTCAGACACAAACTCAGGTGGAAGAACTTTGAATCAGAAAACTCACACATATACAAGTCAAAGAAATATTACCGTATTTCAGAGATTGTTATTCCCATTAAAATCAGATTCAAGTTACATTATCAGAGTGTGTACAGATCCTGACAATTGATAAAACATTAATAGGAATCATTAAAGTTTAGATAAATAAGAGCAAGCTCAGAATGAGGTTCAACTCGAGATGACCAAGGCCGAGCCATAGATATTCAATAAACCCTTAAGGAAAAGCACGTATCGTTTTGAAAGAAAAATGATACTTTAACAGAAAGATGTTTTATACACAGAGTTGAAGATTTTCTCAAAGTCACAGATTTACAAATACCCAGAATCAAGAAATCATGAGCTCAAATAGTAATAGAGAAGCCTTAGAAACCGTTTCAAGCTTGAGGGTACTGCAACAAAAGCCTCAACAAAATGCACCAGGAGAGTAAACCCGGTTGAAAATTTTAAAGACTCAGATCTATTTTCATTCTAAGAAAACCAAAGCAAAATACAGATACCTAGAACTAGAAAATACGTAGATTTATATGGCTATGCCATCACAAAATTATCACCTTAAATGAAGGAAGAGACAAATTTCAATTGTTCAACAAAGGGGGTTTCTATTTATTTATTTTATCAAATACCCATGAGAGGAAATGGACTTACCAATCATAGAAAATTGTGGCGGCCAACTCATAGACCATGATCAATGAAAAGCTAGACCGACAAAGAAGAACCGAGCTTCGTGGTTAATGACCATGGATGAGCCACAAAAACCCAGTAAATATAGAGAGAAGCGAGTTATTATCATTTCTCGAAGAACAATGTGAAAATGACAAAAAAATGATTAGTTACCGTGTTCGGATATCAAAGCTTACCTTTTTCATCAAACAATGGTTGCCATAAGACCCGACAGAGAGCTCGATTTAAGACGATGACTAATAAATAATACAAAGACCTCCTCTGCATGGAAATCCAAATGTCATAGATTGAAAATGATAGACAGATCAAACACTTCTACTCACAAAGCTTCAAAAGATCAAATTAACCATATCTTAGGAATATATCAATAATGAGCTCATAAAACTTTTAACAATGGTAGAATATCTCAAAAAAATTCTATGAAAACTCCAACAGATGAAAGATGACAATACAAATGGTTGAATGAGAGCAAAATGGACTGAATCTAGTATTCAAAACATCAACAAAGGCATCCAGAATTATTTTTCTAGGGATTCACCCACATAACCAAAAACCAAATGAAATGTGCTTGAGGGTCGAAGACACTCTTTACCATGAAAACTCAAGAGGTGAGTTTCAACCTGACTCAACCATGGTTCGGGATCGACGACATCAAATTAAAAGGACAAAGATCAAGGGCCAAAGATCAAGCTCCGTGATCGAAGAAACTAACCACGGTCAATCTTCACTAACCACATTTAATATCCAGTCAAAAACCCTAACCAAGGGTCATAAAATCAATAGCTACAGGTTAAAAGGTACAAAGATCAATAGCCTAAATCAAGGCACCAACATTCAAAGTAAACCACCAGGGTTGTAATTAACTTTACATGTGAGTTACACGAGCCATCGACCAAGTCACCAATGGGTGAGTCACCATGGATAAAGGGAAAACCCATGTGTCCATAAAAAAATCATTTGCAATGACTTTCAAAGTTTAACCATAGTGCATGCTCCAAAAAATATAAAGTTAGCCAACCAAATTATATCAAATGACCCCTGAAAAGGTGAAATTTGAAATATGTCAAGGTTGATAACTATAAGGTGGCAAACTATATAGCATGGTCATGGTAAATAATCAAAGGTGGCTGAGTATGGTAGTAACTATTACAAGTGCCCTTGTATTATATCTAAACCATAGTATATGCTAAGTCCACAAGAGTGGCAAAACCCAATGAAGACAAGAGTTCACAACCACAAGTGGCCCCCACTGATGGTGATAGATTGTACATGAATTGGAATGTATTTTTCATGTGATCACAAAGAATAGAGTAGAGGTCAACATCAGATGCAATAAACCTTTTGAAGGCTTATTACCTTATCCTTCCAAAAATAAGAGTTGATTATGATTACACATGTGCTCCTAGTGGTCCCCACAGTGGATGAATTATTTTTACAAATATTACAAGTATTGTAATTATTTTCTCACAAACAGGGAGTTGTATTTTTGCATGCCTTCACAACATGATAGAATAGAAAAGAAGACAAAGTTGCATGTTCATAGAGAGAGATTTTCCTAGCAAGAAATCTTATTTTTAGTAAATTATTCACCCTTCTTTTCTTAAAAATAGAAGAGTCAACTTCAGTTTGACTGTAATGTAAGTAAGGCTAATAATGCCTATATGTAATTACATGCTCTATTTTTTTCTTTATCTATTATTAAATAAAAGATAAAAATAGGATGCATGGGCGAGTACAAGCCTTAGGCTATTTTTAGGAAGAGGATGAATTTTTTTTTGCTATATATTGTGTTCTTTTGCAAAGCATAAGGGGAATGATTGGAGGAACTTTTGGATTTATGAGTCGAAGAAAATTTTCCATTTTTGCCCTCTAAGTGTAAAGTATTTTCTACCTTTCCAAGTTACTTTGTAGTCTTATGTATGTTTCTATTAGTCTTGTGAATGTAAATTCCCTAATCAATCACCTTACCTTGATGCAAATTCAGTGTTTTCTACTTAAATTTAATGTGCATGTTAACTTATTAGTACTTGTTGTGATACTCCTCAAGTATATTAAGTGTTTTTCGCTTAGATATTCTATAGAAAAGCTACTCGTTTGTGCACCCAAAATCCTTCCCAAATCAGTTGTGCATATACTCAATCAAATCCATCGTACAAATTTGGTGTATCACCTTAGTTTAAATCATTTTACAGTCATCTTTTACTCTCAAAATCCCAAAAATTAGTTTAGGATACACCAATAAGGAACTACCCTTGATACCGAGACTCACCTCAAAATAGGTATACCCACAAACCTAAGGTGTTTCCATTATATCTACGAAAGATAGAGATTAATTGTGGAAGCTTAGAAAAACTACAAGTAATCTCTCTATAGGGTGCACTTTCAAGGTATAACATTTACTCCATGGAAACCAAGCAAGTTCCTCCGATCGAGTAGATTAAATATTCCCAAATGGTTTTTGCCCAATTCCCTCAAAAGAGAGTTAAGGTAAGTATTTTAGTTGCTGACATTCCCGCTTCGTATGGTATGTTGTTGAGAAAGGAATTTTGGAAAGATATAGGTGGAGATATTTAAATGGATTTGTCTGATTCTATGATACCTATCAATGGCGAAATGAATAATCTAATCTTTGGAAGCTTAGACAAAGTTCATGGTAAGTAAAGCTGAATATCATGTTGCACTGAGATCCTTTCACAAGGCTCATGTATGGGTAATTATATGATGAATGCCAAAATTCATACCCTTGAGATCACTTGCCAAGATTCTAATGATATATGGACTCTTGGAGTGCAATAGAAGTTGTTTTTCAACGGGTTACGCACAGAGTTGTGCTCATATCTCCAAATGGTAAAATATTTCATTTTTCCTACAAATTGAATTTTCAAATAATAACAACACCGCAAAATACGAGGCATTAATCCTTGGCCTCCAAGTTACACGGGAGAAAGGGATCACAAATTTGGAATTCTTTGGAGATGTTGAATTGATCATGAAACAAGTAAGAAATTAGTTCTAAGTAAAGAATGATTGTTTAATACACTACGAAATAAAGTGTGGGACACAATAGAAGTCTTCGATGCTTTTTGCATAAAATGTGTCCCTTGTGAAAAGAATGTTAAAGCATATTCTCTAGCAGTCTCAGCTTCATTTATGATTCCTCATGAAAAGTTTGATGAAGACAAATACACAATTAAAATGGTTTTTAGGCCAAGTGTTTCGACAATGTAGAAAATTGGAAAGTATTTAATGATGATTAGAAAATTATTACTTTCTTGGAAAAAGGGATAGTTTTGAAAAATTGTATTTTTAAGGAAGTGATTTTACATTTCACGAATCGATTACCTCACCCATTCAGGAAGGAGTTGAGAATGGAAATCATGTTGATGGCATCATTCAACTATAAGGAAATAAAATTTCCAAAGGATTGGTTTCAATTGAAGAATTTTTTTATAAACATGAGAGGTTTATCAAAGAGAAAGAGCAAGCGGGACCTATGAATTCTACCGACTATGAGAAAGTTAACATCTGTACAAGGATAAACCTCTCCTAGTCAACATTACTAAGTTTTTCTCAACTGAGGAGTGTAATAAATTCATAAGCCTCCTCACCAAATATTTTGACATTTTGGCTTACTCATATGAATACTTGAAGTCTTTCCAACCTAGGGAAATGGAGCATGCCATACCCGTGAAGCCTGTTGCAATTCCTTTCAAGAAAAAGCAAAGACAATATAATCCCAAGATTGCAGGAAAATATGCCATGAAGTTAAAAAGATGTTAGATGTGTGGATAATGTTTCTATCAAACATTCAACCTTGATAGGTAATATTATACCAGTTCAAAAGAAAAATGGATAAATTAGGATTTACGTGGATTTCTGCAATATTAATCAAGCTTCCTTAAAAGATAATTATCCACTTCCAGTCATGGACCATATTCTGTAGGAAGTAACTAGATCGGAAATGCTATCCATGCTAGATGGTTTCTCTGGTTATAATCAGATTGAAGTGGCTAGAGAAGATCAACATAAAACCACATTCACCACCCCCTGGGGTACATTCTCATATAGAAGAATTCTTTTGGTTTGATCAATGCTAGTGCAAATTTTCAAAGGGCTATGGATATGGTATTCGCATATTATAAAGAAAATATCATCATGATATACCTAGATGACTTGACAATTTTCTCAAAGAAGTGAGAATATCACCTAAGAGATTTAGAGAAAATATTGCAAAGGTGTAGACTTCATAAGATCTCTCGAATCCAAAAAATTATGTTTTCTACGAGTTATGGAAGGGAAACTACTAGGTCATATTCTTTCTAAGGAAGGAACTAAGATTTATCCTAAGTGTGTTCAAGCTATCAAGAATATTTCCTTGCCTATAAGTAAGCTCCTGGAGTCCACTCCTTCTTTGGGAAGGTGAATTTTTTTAGAAGGTTCGTGCTAGAATTTGCTGAGCTAACTAAAGGAATCGTTGATACGATGAAAGGAAAATAATCCTTCAAATGGTCAAAGGAAGGTAGAGAGGCATTTGAAAAAATAAATGACGCTATCATTGTAGAAGCCCCTACATCAAGTGTGTCCTAATTTTAAAAAGGATTTCATAATATATTGCTATGCTTCATGGCACACTATCTCCACCATTTTTACTCAACAAAATCAAGAGGGAATCAAATCTCCTATTGCATTCATGATTTCTGGGTTCAAGAAACATGAACTCAACTACACCCCCTGAGAGGTATCCGTACACGGTGGTGAGAGCCTTGAAACATTTCAAGTACTATGTGTTGAATTTTCACACCAAAGTCTTAGTACTAGACACCACAATTAAATCGATGTTGATGAAACAAAAAAAAAGATCTAAAAGAGGTAATTGGGTCTCCAAGTTCTAAGAATACAATTTTGATATCAAGCCTACCAAGTTGGTTTGAGGAAGAGGACTCTACCAACTCATCGCGAGAGAATGAACCATGAGATGACTCATTAGAAGAACCAGTTGAGAAATATTTCCACTCGTAGTTTTTGTGAGCACCACACATGAATGGTATTCTTATATAGCCAACTTTCTCACATATGGGGAGTGTCTAGACAATATGATAGCTAAGGGAAAATGAGCTATCATACTAAGAGCTTCTAGGTACGTCATTTGGAACAACACTTTGTTCAAGAAATGAGTTGTCGACATGTTCTTGAGATGTGTTGATAAAGAGCAATAGCCTAGGTTATTGGAAGCCTTTCACAATCATGCTTATGGTGGTCATTTCTCTATCCCAGTGATAGATCATAAAAAAATTTGAGTACATAATTACTGGCCCACTTTGTTTTCTGATGCTCAAAAATGGGTGAAAAAATGTGAAGCTTGTCAGTAATTTTTTGGAAGACCAAAATTGGTAGCTTTACCTTTGAATCCAGTTTTCATTGAAGAACACTTTCAATAATGGGGTTGGATTTAATTAGGGTAGTGAACCAAAATTATATTGCTGGTCATACTCATGTTCTCACCGCAACTTACTACTTTACAAAGTGGGTAGAAGCCATACCAGTGAAACAAACATCTACTACGGTAATATGTGACTTCATGAAAGAAAATATATTAGTTCGTTATGGAATTCCACACAAGATCATGATAAACAATGCCTCAAATTTTTATTTTGTAGAGATGATAGGTTTTTGTTATGGGTATGGGATATATTTATCTCATTCATCAAATTACTACCCTTAAGGAAATGGTCAAGTAGAATCCAGTAACAAAAACATCATTACTATTGTGTGCAAGTTAGTCGAAGAAAATAAAAGAACTTGGCACAAAAAGATATATGATGCATTTTGGGCTAACCGCATAACTACCAAAAGAGAAATTAGGATGTCTCCATTTCAAATATTGTATGGAACTGATGCTCAAATTCCCATCACACTTGAGTTACCAGCATTATAATTAGCTCAAGCAGTTGATGATGAATGCTTCACTAATGCATTAGATAAAAGGATCATGTTCCTAACAAAGCTTGAGGAATAAAGAAGTAAAGTGCCAAACAGGATAAAGGAACATCGGTCCAGATTAAAGATATTGTTTGATAGGAAAACCAAATAGAGGCAATTCCAAATCAATGACTTGGTTATTCTTTGGGACAAGAGACGTGAACCAAAAGGAAAGCATGGGAAGTTTGATTCGCTATGGCTAGGTCCATTCAAAATAAAACATTTTTGTGGAGATAACACCTATTACTTAGATTATCTGGATGGAAATCATTTATCTTTTCCCTACAGTGGGAAATATTTCAAGCAATACAAAAATTGAAAACAAGTTTTCCCGTATGTGCATAGGTAATTAGGATTTTGGTTTGTTTCCTTTCCTTCTCTTCGGTCTCCTCTCCTCTATCACCCCATTTTTATGCCCCATCAATTTGAGATCATGTTCATGAATATTTTGGTCTAGGTCATTGTTGTATCCATGAATTCCTTGTCCCCAATTAGAGCCAGTTGTTATTAGCCAATTTTGACTTCACAAAATTAATTTAAAAAAATGGAAATTTTGAAAATTTTCAAAAGTGTTACTTTGCATAATTTATCACTCTCATCGCGACCGTCTCATTTTTTTATCATTTCGTTCTTCGTTTCATCCATTTCAAGCGAGAACTCCTCTGCCAAGTCTTAAATAAATATTAATTAAATATTAATTAATTAATTAATTACTCTTTGTTTGATAAAATTATTTTTAATAACTTTGGGGTTTTTAATTAAATAAATATTAATTAAAATTCATTTGACAAGTTTTATTTTAAATGTCGGGGTGAAAATAAGCTTGCACTTCCCATCACTGGGGATGCCAAAATGGCTTCTAAAGCACAAATTTCCCCTTTACTTGGCAAATTTGTTTTAAATCCTTGCTTGTGGGATTTCTTCCCCTGATTCCCAGATTAATGAATTGGCAAACGGGTAAAAAATCTCCTGATTTCCCACATGGGGAAATAAAATGGCGATGTCCATCCCACCTTTCCATTTTCATTGGCGTTTATTTCCCCATTTCCCCAGCAATTAATGCCGATTCACGAGGAAAGAGGGAAAGTTTTTGATAAGATGAATTAATCCTCATAAATTCCTCTATCAAACTCGTTGGAAAGATTCGTGTGAAGCTTTCCAATTTATTCTTATTTCTTATGAAGGAACAGAGTAATATTTTATCGCATACCTCAAGCAATACACTGAAGGCCATTGTAAAAGAGGAAGAGGGAAATATAATCCACAAGCAATAATAGCATTTCCCATGCATTTACTTGGACAATCCATCACGTAGGTAGAGAGTGGTTTTCCACGCAGGCATCAAGAGATACACGTAGCAGAGGGAAGATTCAACACTGGAGAAAAATTTAAAAAGGCTATTGTTCATGCAAAAGGAAGTGAAGCAAACAAAGAGGGACAAGAAAGAGCCAAGCTACACACTGAAAGAATTATAGTCCATGTAAAGCAAAGATAAGCACAACTATCAGAGAAAAATAAAAGGCAACAAGGCAATTCAAAACTAGTCCACGCATCCATTAGCACAATCCCCGCATTTGCCAAGGTAATGCTCTCCATGAATTCAAAGGAAATCAAATCCAATTTCATGTAGAGGTAGAAAGAAGGAAGGCCACGTGAGAGAAGAAATACCTCAGTTTACATGTAGGGAGGAGAAACGTAGTCAACGTAGGATTGAAGGCCATGCATTCACTATTTCCACACATTTACCTTGGCAAAGCTTACGTAAGAGTGAAGGCCCAACACATTTCCAAACATTCACCAACAACCACACCGGTCCAAGGAAAAAATAAAAATAGCACTTGAGTTAAAAATATAATAAGGCTACACAGACACGTGAGGAAGTCCACACCAACAAAGAGCTAAGAAAGAAGGTGACCACGCAGACCCAACACACTTCCATGCATTCTCTAATAATCAAAATAGTCCAGGATGATTTCCAACACATTTTTCAAGTAAAAACAAGTTTCCATGCAGGTTTAGAGAGCTAATTTCAAATGCAGAAGTGAGAAGGTTTTGTTTTGTCTTCATTTGAAAGTTTTCCATGCAGAAGAAAGGAGAAAACAAATTTTTTAAGAGATGTTTCCAACCCATGTCTTGTAAAGAGCTGCAAAAGAAGACAAAGGAAATCGGTCCAAAAACAGTGCATGTAAAGAGAAGTCAGTGTTCACGCAAAGGAAAACTTGCTCATACATTGCTAGAAAAATAAAAGATTAAAATCCATGCAGAGGGTAAAGAAGAGCAACTCTAATCGAGAAAGGAAAAGAAGTAGCGATTTTAAAAAAAAAAAAATTGACCCTACACAAAGCCATTGCAACCGGATAGTAAAAAAAAAAATTATAATTATTTTAACCTGGTTTGTAACTCGAGCTTAGTCTCAATATTTTGCTTGTGTTCGCATTTTTTTTTTTAAAAAAAATTGTAACCCAGGATCAATTATTATTATTATTTTTAAAATAATAATAAAATGAGTCACATTTCTTTTGCATTAATGGGGTTTCAGAGACTCGAGACCTAACTCCGTTTGCATTGTTTGCACGCCTTTGAGTCATTTTTCTGTGAAATTCATAATGGCTGAAAAATCTAACAAATCAGTAGGAAGAGTGAAGAATCCAATGAAGAAATAGAAAAATGTGCACTCAAGTATGAATTCTAAGGAATCATCCCTCCCAATTCCATTAAGTCATCATATGACAATATCACTTATACAAATCTAGGTCACATCAATGTTCAAAAATTGCGAACGGGTGAAACATTAAGGAAAAACCATATTCTCGGATAGCCTTTACCATAGTGGTCTATCCCAAGCAAAGCATCATTTCTGTCTCAATGCGGTGTCGGGGTTGGTTATCGTTGTGCGAGCATTGTGATCCCGAGAGATGAGGAATTTTTAAAGATAATCATGAGCCCTTCCTCTTAATCACACCGAGCAGCATTGAGGAATTGCTCGGTGTACATTACTTTCCTTAGAATGCATATATCACTCACCCATCGACACAAGAATTTTGGGATGAAGAACCCATTAGGTGGAGTAAGATGGTTAATAACAACTAGTTAGTGACCAAAAGGCCTCGAATTTACCAAATTCCCAAATGATTATACCTCATTGAGTTCATGGAAGAAATTGAGGACATGATTACTCTCCTATGTTGAGCTTTTGGTTTACCCTCTGCTAGGTTTTTCCACCCATGGATGTATTGGTTTATCTGTATCAACCTTGCAAAGAAATATTTTATGGATTGGGTCACCATTATGAGTAATACTATTCACAAACAATTGATAGAGGTTAAGATGACTGGATGCTTATACATGACATCGTATTTGACTTATACAAGAGCAAGAAGAAAGCTATTTTCTGGACTCAAAACAAGAGGATTCATGGATCCATCCAATAATGGCTTCCTTTAACTATCCGCAACTAAGTTTCAAAAATAGGTCTCACCATTTCGGAAGGGTCAACGATGCATTCACTTTCTATGTGATTCAAAACCCTGAATAGGAATACAGAGGAAAGATTTTACAAAGAACTCATGAATTTCATTTCCCAATGGGCAACCTAGTTTATTCAATTTTCATCCTTTTCCTACATTCTAATGAGTGGCATTGCTGGTACTCCATGGAATCTTCCTAAGTACATCAGTGAGATGGGGATTAATGGAGCTTTCCCAAAAACTATTCCAAGTTCATTGTCTTCTCAAAGTGACAATCATCATTCAGGAATTCATTTCCTAATCCAAATCGGGGAATACCAATGTCCAAATCTTTTTAGTGCATAACTCATTGAAAAAGAGTTTTCCCTCATCAAAATTCATCCATATGTGAAAATAACCCAATTTGATATCAATGGATATATGCAAAAGATTCTTGGAGCAAAGTATCAACATGACCCTACCATGGAATATTTTTCGGCTGCATGTTCGAGTGAGCATGAAGTAAGAAGACAAGAGCAAAAAGGCCTTTTGCATTAAGAACCTTCTAGATTCATTCATAAATGATGATGAAGATGTTATTTATTCTTCATATGATGCGATTACTTTTACCCCATTGCCTCAAATTGACTAGACCAAAAGAGAAGAATTTTCTCTTGATAGCAAGAATCAACCAATTCTTGAAAGAAGCATATCTTGGTAAAACAAAAAAATTTCCAAGTTATAATCAATTCAAGATCATACTTTAGGATCAAAAAAATTGCCAACTCGAGGAGGTCTTCATTCAACAAAATCCCCTTCTCGATCAACCTCTGTACCATCAAATCGTACACAACAAGAAAGAAAGGAGTGGTTGCCAAAATCCACTTCACCGAATAATGTGCCATGAGGAGAAAAATCTAAAGGCCCTAGCCCCGTTAAAGGAAAATAACGTGTATAAGGATTTTCTACTTCAAGTAGAGATTATTCTACTCACATTGTTAATAGTTCTAAGAAGATCATGAAAAATGATCCTCAGCCATGCCTTGCACAAGCATCTAGTCAAGTATATGTAATCCAAATATCAAACACTTGGAACCTACAGTTCATGAAGAGATTTTCCAAAATCTCCTAAATGATCAAGAGGTGGATATTGATGTTATTTCTCCTTAAATCGAGGTTTTGGAAATGATTTTTGCAGGATCTCATGATGTCAAGAATAATGAGAATATTGCTTTGAGCTCTAGGATTTTGTATGTAGAAATAGTGAATGATACTCCTTCCGGGTTGATTTCGAGGTTATGAAAAGGAAGATATTTGTCAAGGCAATTGACATTGATTTTTATTCCCTTTTAAAAAATTTGAATGACGTAATTCCCAAGAATCCTAAGGTTCTTTCTTTAATAATAGTGGATAATGACATAAACAAATTTGCAGATCTTTCCATCCCACAAGTTGATAAGGAGAGTGATTCCATGACACCTATTGATTATGAAGTTTCTAGACTTGGACTTGAGAGGTCCACATGAGAAAGTGACATGGAAATGGCTCAAGATTCAATTGATATCATGCTATAGAGACTTGCGAAATATAAGTCTTAGAACTCCTAGCTCAAGGATGAAAAGAATCAATTGCTCAAATATGTTCAACATTTGATAAATGCCATATCATCCACTTTCCTAGTACACGATGCGGTGGCTGCCCCGATGAAGAAACTCTCAATTTTCAAAAGAAATAAACACATTGGGCCATATCATTAAAACTTGGCTTTTAGAGATTCAAGTTTTAGGCCGGGATGATCAAAATAGTGGTTAAGCTCAATGAAGATGTCGGTGCATATCTTGATCCAATTCTTTCTTTCAAGGAAAATTTTGTTTCTAATATATCAAATTTGGATGAGATATTGCTTAGTCTATAGGAGATGATGATTATTTGAATCCTTAGTTTTAGCCATTGAAGGAATTCACGAATTTGAACATCGAGGGACACGTTTTCTTTGGTGTTTGCATCTCAAATCAAGGAAGATGCTTCTCGAGGATTCTATGATCCATTATGAGAGAATATGTAATGAAGCCTTCACTTCACTTGCCTTGATTCAAGAATTCATAACTGAGATCCCTTGCAACCTCGTAAATGAACATAATCAAAGGTGTTCATCGAAACAGTGGAAGAACAATTTTCATAATTTTTAAGGACATGTACACTCCCGCCAATAATTTCTCATTAGTTTCAATGGAGTGGTGCATTAAATTAATGAACTTATTTGAGAATGTTCAATCAAATTTTATTAAGTTAAATGACATGCCAAGTAGGATTCTTGAATTGCAAGTATCTTGTAAGGCTATTCTTGACCAAGTGAACATCCAAAATAATAAAAGATGTTTGAAACTTTAGGAAGGTTTAGATCCTTTCAACTAGCAAAAGCAAGAGATCCTAATTTTCAAGTGGTTTATGGAGATAGTTTTCTTGGTATCTAATGAAGTGCGAGAGTCCATTTCCTTAGGTTTGAGATAGGCGGACCCCATTTCAATGGATAAGGCTTTGGTTATTATTGTATATTTTAAAAGTGGATTTTTAAGAAAAGGATGTTTTTATTTCTTTCGATATTTGTGGATAACTTAAGTGATTTATATTTATATATTTTTTTCTTAAATTTGGTTAGAAAAAGTCAAAGGTCACTTAAGTTCATTATTTAATGTTCATGTAACACCCTAACTACTTTGTAACCAAAATTTGGGTTATAAAAGTAAGTGAGGGGCTCATTTGTAAGGGTGACTTTAAGAGAGGAGAAGAAAATACATTTTTATACAATATTTACTTCAAAGAAATAAAATTTGTGTTCTTTTGAGAAGACATTTTGGAGTTAATGAAATATGAACTTTGTGTCCCATTCATTGTCTCTTATAGCATTTGATGTTATTATGTTCATTAGATGTTAGTGTTTGAATCTTGCATGCAAATATTATCTTTGATCTTATTGTCAATGTTATTAAGCTGTTGTTTTAGTTCACAATGATTAAGCTTTGATTATCTACTTGCTCACATGTGTTCCAATTTACACATTCTTGATTAGCTAACTCAAACTCCATTTTATTTGTGTTAGTTATTCATATTTCCTTTTCATGTAATATTAGGCTTTGTTTTTACCTAACTTTTTCTTGTTCTTTCAATTCATTCCATTCCACTCCTTTCCTTCCTTCCATTCCATTTATTTTCCAAAACACCCCCGCATACAATTTTTAATGTACAAATGTAAATACAGTTTTGGTTTTCAATAAAGGCAGCCTCACCTTCATTGAGGAGGGCTTCATTCCCACATTATTTCATGTCATTTGTATGTGTACAAATCAATATGCTAACACCTTAAAAAAATTGTGTAGATCTTCACTAGCCCATTCGAGCTCAATAAAATGTAAAATTGATTAGGGTTTTGAGTTTTTACCTTCTCAAACTCAATGAGTTAACCAATCCAAACCACAATTAAAAATGAGCAATGTGGCACTTGGTGGAAGAACCCTAACCTCACCACAATTAACCTCGAAATCATTGCCACCGAAATTTTTTTGAGGGTGAGATCATCGTTAGAAAAGTGGACTACAATATTAATCAAATGATTATTTTCTTTGACCTTAGTTTCAAATGATGGCCATCAATTAATGGCCAAAAGGTGATCAAATCATTGAATAAATTTATTAAAAGTCTTTTTATATGACTAACATGTAAAGGGGGACAAATCATTATACATATGATAACCAAAGGTTATATGTCACATTTCCAAGTAAAGAAGGGGTTACGGATTGACCTTACACTTTGTTAAAGGAAACTCATACCTTTTAAGATGGTGTAAATGTAGAATATCATTTTTGCATATATGTGGTCCCATAGATTGAAGTAAAAATATTTGCTAAGTATTGGGACCAAAAGTATTATTTTTTGTTGCAGAGGTGGAAATTTTACATGTTGTCACAAGAAGACAAAACTGAGAAGAAGATAGAAATATCATTTCAAGTGGATGAGGAACACAAGTGTCAAATCAAGCATTAGAAGATAGAGATTGCATGGACATTGGAGGAGACTTACACAACAAGCAAGGGTTATTATTAGCAATATTATTCATCCTACTTTATTAAAAATAGATCAATCAACTGTAGTTTGACTGAACTATATTTTTGTATCTCAGGCTATTAATGTCTCATTGTATTAGTAGGACTATTTGTATTCCTTTATTTAATCATGAAAAGGGGTAAAAATAGGATGCATGGGCGAGTGCATATTTTAGCCTATTTTTAGGATGGGATGGGTTAATAATTTTTCTATATATTATGTGTAATTACAAATCACAAGAGAGGACTTATTGCACATAAGAGCACTGAAGAAAATTTTGCCAGTTTTGCCTCCTTGAATGAGAACTAATTTCTACTTTTCTAATTATTTACAGTCATATGTATATCTCATTAATTCTTTTGAATGTCAATTTTCCGATTAATCATCTTACCTTGTCACAAATTTAGTAATTTATACATAATATTAGTGTTCATGTTTATGTTATTGTATTGTTGTGATTCATTCCTTCAATACACGAAATGCTTTTCCTTAATATTCTACTAAAAACTATTGGTTTGTGCATCCAAGTTTAATCCTCAAATTGATTATACATATACTTAGTCAAATCCCTCAACATTTTTGTGTATCACCTCAGTTTTAAATTAAGTTAAAGTCATCCTTTTACCCCAAAGCGCTAAAATTAGTTAACAATACATCAAAAAGGAACCGGCCTTGATACTAGAGACTCACTTTGAACAATAGGTGTATCCACATACCGAGGTGTTTCCATTGTATCTATGAAAGTTATAGATCCAAAGAAATCTTAAAACACCTACAATCATCTCTCAACAAGGTGTAATTTCAAGAGATAATAGTTTCCTTATCACCAATGACATAGAGATGGTGGGCAATAGATAGATAAAATGAAAAATGGTGAGTAGAATAGAATGAAATCCCCTTAATATGTAGTGTGTGATGCAGAATAATTCCCAAATTTAGTCCCTTGCTCTATGTAAATAGATATCCTTCGATAGAAATAGTCCACCTCTAAGGTAGTGTGTATGTTTTGTTTATATAGGGATCTCTTATTCAAATTTCAACACAAAAGACCCAACATACAAACTAGTATCATGAAAAATGAGAGGAAAAAATAAAAAATACTGAACTCAAATGTAAAAGATAAAACCAAGTGTGCACCTACAATGAAGGACTAGGGATCCCTAGGTTCCTTAATACCTCTCTAGAAACCCTATTTAGAGACTAGTGATGATAAATAACTACCTACGCTTAAAATCATCATTGAGATTGGACTGCAATCATGTGAGTGAGTGATAAAATCAAAAGACCAACATTGGTAAATACCAACAAGACAGGATGATCTGGACTATGGGATGGATCACTAGTGAATACTTTTCTTATGTAAGATCCATATACAAATAAACATGCTTGGAAGTACAATAATACTAGTACGTGTGTGATTTTTCTACTACATTTTCCCTCAATTTATATTGGTGAGAGAAATCTGGTAACATAATGTAGTTAGAGATGCATACCCGAGAGATGTTAGGACAAACCCATGTTCTATAAGAACATAGAAATGTCATAGAAGAGTTTTCTAAATGAGAACATATAGTGTCATTAACCATGGATCAACATGTTGATCCATGCAGATAGCAAGATATGGAAGAGTGTGATAAAGTGCACTAATCGAGAGTGATCATTGTAATGTCAAATGATGAATGATTGTGAATGGTGTATGATGAAAATATGATGGGGTACGGAGTGATAAATTCCTAACCTAATTGTGCATGTATGAAAACTTGGAGGATTTTTGTTTCTGCTATAGAGGAAGAGTGTAGGGAGAAAGGTATGTTGTTCTCAAACCTTTAACTAGATCCTTAAAAGATCTATTCACTCTGAGATGGACACTGAGATCAAATTTTCAGTGATTTTGGATCTAAATATTTTGATCAAATGTGTTGACCAATATAGGAGCAAGATACAAAAAGGAAATGATGTCTCATTACCCAAACTCCAAAGGGTATTTAAAAATGTGTGTGATGTCTTCTAAGTTAGGTAATCTCAAAGCAAATGCAAAATGTAGAATAACTATGCATGTTAGGTCATCTAGGAAAGCAATGATGTAAATCCCAAGTTAGGTCATTAGGGAGGAAAAATTGTAACTCCCAAGTTAGGTGATATGGAAAGACTAATTTATTTTATTATATCAATTAAATGGTATGATTTTTATTTTTACATACATTAATGCATTTATTTTTTATTTTAATGGTTTTACTCATAGAGAGATTATACACTTTTTCCCCAAGTTAGGTCATTAGGGAATCGATAGAATCGATGAAATGTCGTATGGTGCATTAGTAAATGTTTTAAAATGATGAATTAGAAGTGTTAAATCATGTACTAGTCTAGGGGGATTATATTATGACCCCAATTGTATTCCCCACTTTCAATGAAAAGGGAAGTGATTATAAGAATGAATGCTAAACCAAAAGTAAGCACGTAAAATATGATGGATATCATAAAAATAGATGTAGATTGAGTGAAATACAATGTTGACAAGAAAAACATTGTGTTTCATGTGTATGATAGTATGGTAGGAATAATTCTTAAGAGAATGACACAAATAGGATAAAAATCAGAGTAAAAATGCTCAAGATATCAGCAAAATCATGTAACGTGTATTAGTTCAAGTAGTAAGTATGAACTATGACCATAGTAGAGTGAATAATGAAAATTGACTATAAATAATAAAGTTAAAAATAGATTATTCGACTCATTTTTCTATTGTGTAAGTGTGAGAGTGAGATTGGAGTGTGTGAGAGTGAGATTGGAGTATGTGAGGATGTCACAGTTAGAGCACCACGACCTAGCCATGTGAAGGTGCTTGTGACAGTCGTGGCATCGCGTATGACAAAAAAGTTGGTAAGTGTGATTTTTTTTAAAGATGCATGTATAGTAGTCTTTTTTGGTGAATATTTACAAAATTTTATGTTTATTTTTCTCAAGCATTTTGGAAATGGACAAAAGTAGTGAAGGCGCTAATTGCCTTCATGACATGAGCACTCAAACATGTGCATTTATTTCCTTCTCCTTGGTGCCTATATCCAAAAAGAGTGTTTTTATCCACAAAGTGATGTAAATGTGAAATTTGATGTGTAGTGATGTCATAAGTAAGCATCTTTGTATTCATATGGTTTTCTAATATGTGTTTGTTATTATTTTCTAGTGTGCAAAGTGGGATATCAATTCAAGTGAGTTCTATGGTGGTCCCCACTTTAGTACATTGCTTGGGTTTGGTTTTTTGAGATGATGATCGGAGGTTATGGACCCTTTCAATATGTGACATATGACATATAGGAAGGATGGGAGATGTGCCCCATAATATTCCTATGTTAATAACTTTTTATATAGATGGATTGAAAGACTTACACATTTTGGATACCTAAATGTGAGATGATTGTCATATTAGATAATGTATATCACATACTATGCTTACTTATTGCTAGTGATAGGGTATAGGTCATGGGTGTGGAGGATATGGAGAGAAAAATGATGGCCACTAGGTGGTATTTTTGGGGACTCAAGTTCTGTGAGAGGATAGTATTAGTTTTAATGCAATTTTGATATAAGGGGTTCCATTCTTGTGGAAATTTATCATCATGATTATTGCATAATTGATCATAGTAGAGGGAAGTGGTGTGTGCATCTTATATAAGATGCATGATATTTTCCACGATAGAGGAGGAGACTACGCATATGATTAGGAATGATGTGTGTTGATCCACCTATATAAAGATCTCTATAGATTTACATAGGAGGATAATGGAGGTGGGATTGGATCTACTATGTTATTACATGTATGGGCCTATGAGTGTATAGATATATTTAGACTAGTTGATGGTCTACCAGCAGATTGGTGTAGGCTATACATACTTGCTAGGAGATAGATTTGTGTATGTGGGAGGAAGATGGATACTTACACCTATAGACCACTGATTGATTGGATGGGGCTAGAGGTATTTATATTTAGTACATATAGAGACAATCGGGGATGTCAAGATGATGTGGTAGAGCTACGATGCATATGGAGTACTATGTGGTTAGAGGATCAATTGTTAGGGGTGACTAAGTTATTCTAGGAGGAGTAGGAACCTTAACAATTGGTATGGCCCAAGACATTCCCTTAGAGCCATATGTGTGGGTTAGAGATGTTAGATCCTCGAGGATGCTCGAGATATAGACCGGGGCCCATAAGAGAGCAATTAGTACCTCCCAAGAAAGGTGAGGTTGATCCACCGATAGATTTGATAGGTGTACATGATGCAAGGTATACTAAGGCATACCGTGGCTGGTGGGCGGTGCATTAATGGTTGTTTTTGTTTCTATTATTTTTGATGCGGTGAGATTATCAAAAGGAGGAGGAGTGGAGGGCAAGAACATGCCCCCAATAATATATCGGTGGTGGTGATAGCGGAGTGTGTGTATCTTTATAGTTATGTTGTATGAGTTGTTATTTCTTGATGTGATGGTTATGGTTGTCTAATGTGTTTTTAATTTGTTTTAGGTGTTGTTTATTGGTCCTTGATTGTGGCCACATGCATTCGTGCATTGATGCGGAATGTTCCCACCAACATAATTGTGGGTGAATGGATGTTAGAGCATGTAAAAAACATTACGGGTGAGTATTCCAAGTTATTCGAGCTAGGGGCAATATCAACAACACCATGTATTGTGCTACTGCGTGAGAGGGACAAGGCATGTAAGGAAATATGATGAGTGAAAGATGTTGTGGGTGGTGGTCCATTAGTGCAGGATTTTTTTACATATCTCATCAAGTTTCAGAGACACTTTAAAGAAAAATCTTTAGAGGTTACACTTTGCTCCATAGGTATGTGAAGGGATATTGAGGTAGCGATCAAGCAACACAAAGTGACTAGTGAGGCATCGAGTTATATATCCCTTACAATACCAAAGAGTGATCGTGATAACAAGATATGATTTTTATTGTTGTATTTGATGTTGGGGATTTTATCTCCATTGATGATTAGTTTTTAACTATGATTGTAATAGATATATACATAGATGGATTTATCAACATATGATGATTATATTTGTTGTGTATTAATTTTATGATATGATTGATGATGTTTTATTTGTGAATGATTTTTGTGATGATTTGTAATTTATTTAATGGTGTTTATGTTTATTTGGTTGACTTACAATATATATTTATTGCATAATGTGGTGAAGATATAGTGTAGATGAGAATAGAGGATGTATTGAAATATGATTTTGTAATTAAAATTGTTATGAATGATGGAATGGTGTGTAAATGTACGATATATGAAGCATATGTTAGTATTATGAGGATAGGGGATAAAATTAGTGATGGTCCTAGTGTATAGATGATGAGGTTCATTTAAATAGTACCCCTCAACATTCAAGAATGAATCACCTAAAAGAAGAGTTCATCATCAAGAAATAATTCAATAGAGTGTGTTAGATGAATCAACAAAGCACAAGAAGAGAGGTTATTATTGTTGAAGATCCCTCAATAGGTATGTAATAACCATAAGAACACTAGTGCATCATTGGGAGGGTAAGGTGATATCAATCACCTACCAAAAATTATGGTGGCAGGAAGTGGTGGCAGCATTTGGAATGATATAAATGTGAACACATGAACCAAATTAAATGTCATGTGGATTGATAGAGGGAGTTGTGAATGATGAGGGATTTGGAATCATATTTTAAGTAGTATGATGATGTGATGGATGAGATGGATTAGGTGGATAATATGGTGCAACAATTAATGGATGTAATAGAGTATGCACATGAGTGACAACCTATGGCAATGGATGAATAATGACCTTAGCACTAGATGTTGAAGACAGATCAATCGGATTCATAATTTGATACTGTGGGAGAAGAGATGTGTACCTCTCACATGAGTGAGAGTCAAAGGTGATGATGACCTTATCCTTTATATGTTGCAAATAGTCTTGAAGGATAAAGAAATCACTGTCCCTATGGCTATTGATATAACGATAATTAGAGTAGGGCCTATTACGCTGAATTTTTAAGCAATGTTGTGGATGATGTTGTTTAGATGGTAAGTGAATTAAATACTTTTGACAAAATTAAGCATAAAATCATGTGGTTGAGGGTGATGAGAGAAATTTAATGGATCACGTGAAATATGTGTATAAGATTCACGTGTAGCCTGCCATAGAGTAGGAGAAGGACATTTACGTGATGTAGTAGGTTGAACTTTGTTACAAGGAAGAGATGAATATTATATAGGATGCTAAAAATATTTTAATGGAGAGGAAATATATGATTTAGTGATAGTATTATTATGTGGAGGATATACAACATGTATAGCGATGAGGTTTTGTTCTAAATCAATGACTCTATACTATAGAAGTTTTAATGATTCACGTCTGTCATAATGTAATAAATTTTTTAATGTTGGAATCAAACCACGCAAAAAGATAAATTCTTCTCTAAGTCGATAGGTTGAATGACCAATTGTTGCATACAAGCATTGAAGTGCAAAATATAATCCATGATTGGTTCTATTGTGACCAGATGTAAAGTAGGTATATGTTTATAAGTAACTCAAGGACCATTTTTATGATATACCAATGGAGAAAGGCTTTCTCAATCTCACAATAAGTGATAATAGAGAAAAATCGGTGATGATTATACCATTATAAAACATCATAAGTAATACTATGTCGAAATGCCTTAAATAAT